>OZ010800.1:305534431-306041664 GCA_963932465.1 Maratus speciosus
TAAAAGATCTAAAATTTATTAAAATGTAACAAAAGTTATGAAATTTTTAACAACAACAAAAAATAATGAATCTGTTCACCTAGTTTTAAAATACGATGCATAAAATATTCTTTAAATCAGACCATAAAAATTAATTTAATACGGGAAAATAAAACTTCATCAATGTAAAATCGCCTGCAAACTCAAATACTACTTCTTAAATTCATGCCCAGTTCTTAACGCTGTATTCCACTATCGAAGAATTTGTTGCTTCCATGGTAACAACGCGCTCCATTGAAATCATATCGAATGAGTTCAGAATCGGGCCCTAAGAGCAAGATTGTACTGGCGAAATGAGACCCAACCCATAGCGTTAATCTCCTTCCTTCGCTTCAGTGTTGATTGACGTCAGTTTAGGCCTCGACTGAGCGTCAATCGCTGGCAGTGCCATCTATTGTTTGAAATTCGAACTAAAATCAAGAATCATAGCAAAAATACTCCCCACATCACACATAACCCTCCTGCAAGAATTTTTTAAATATCTATCATCGTTTGTAAGTTATTGAATTTTAAAATCCATCAGAGATTTTTGAGACACCCGGTAAATTGCTAGATACAATAAAATACAGTATAACATAATATGATACAATAAAATACAATACAAAACAATACCATGCAACACAATACAATGCAACACAATACAATAGTACAATACAATACAATAGATGATAATAATACAATATGGTACAATGCAGTACAATACAATAATAAATAATACAATATGAAACAATATAATACGGAATAATTTTATATCATACATCATACAATCCAATACATAGCATAAATCAAGCAATACATAGCAATAAAGCATAATACATTATGACACAATATAATTCTGAATAATGCAATATGATATAATACAATACAATGCTATAAAGAATAATACAATATTATTCAATATAATACAACACAAAATGTTACAATATAATCAATAAATATTGACAAATAAAGATCTTTTTATGATACTTTTTGAATATAACGAGCAACTGATAATTACCATAAAACCTGAATTAATATTTTACCTGAAAATTAAATACATTTTTTTCAATGTCGGAAAAAGTCACTTAATTATAAAGATCCTTGACTTTAGTCTTTTTCTGCACTGCTGCAGCAATAACAGTATAATTTCTTCAAGCCTTTCTTCTTTGGAGACTGTAACTTCATTTTAGGCTGTTTCTGATGTTTCATTTTTTGCACCAATAAATGGTAAAATGTATTCATATTAATACTACAAACAAATGAAAGCATACAAATTGCTAGATACAGTACAATGCAGAACAATACAATATGATACAATACAATACGATACAATACAATTCAATAGAGTATAATATAATATGAGATAGTGGTACAATAGAGAATAATTCAGTACAATCCAGTAATAAATAATACAGTGTGATACAATATAAAACTGAATAATTTTATATCATACAATACCTTACAGAATTATACAATATAATATGATACAACACAATACACTTCAGAACGGAATAATACAATAGGATACAATATAATACATAATAGAAGAATTTGATACAACATAATGCATAATAATACCAGAATATACAATAATAATGCATAATAATGCATAATAATACCATGAAAATATACAATACGATACATAAGAACAAAATATCACACAACGCAATACAGAAAAAATAATACAACACAACACCACATAAAATATTACAATCAGATACAATAAATATTAATTAAAAAAATATTGTTTGATGATATTTTTCGAGTATAAAAAACAACTGTTATTTCTTTACGACACTGCTGCAGCAAACACAGTATAATTTTTTCAAGCGATCCTTGAATCTGCGTTTCTTGTTTTGAGGCTGTATTTCATTTAAAATTCATCTTTGGCTGTCTATGCTGCTTCATTTTCTTGCACCAGCGCACCTGAAATCCACTGCACGTTCTGCATACGAATGCAGCCTTTCTTTTTAAACACGCGTCTAGAAACTTGTCCATGAGTTCTTCTGGATAAGGCTTTCTAATTCTAGGTTAATCTGTTTCGCGACCAGGTCATGTTTCATAAGATTTTTCACCAAAATTTTAGACAGCATCATAAAACATTTCAGTGAAGCTTGCTTGACATGTTACGCCCTAGTATATGTCCCGTTCGTCATTTTCACTTACCAAGTTCTGTAAGTCTTTAGCTATGAAGTACATTATAACAATACAGATGGCATACATGAAGATGAATAACGAAAGAAAATGTTCAAAAACGTAGCTATTTTTAAAGACGTAGATGTGAAATACTGTAATTAATCAATTAAAACGAAAAAAAGCAAGGATTGCTTTTGGTAATCACTGAAAAATGCTGTTTGAAATCAGTTCAATGGCACACCATTCTGCAAGTTCGAAATTTTTTTCTAAGATGGAAAATTTCTTTTCTTATTTGAATATTAATGTTTTCAACAATTGTTTATTATTGTTAGATGTTTAAATTTTACATAATAAACTCATTGATGTGTTTTCATGACAACAGTAAAACATTATTTTAATAATAGAGAAACGCGCAAACAGTTCCAAGAAAAATATGTGCTGCAAATGCCAATGGTTTATAGTTGTTAAATGACGAATTGCTGTAATGTTTGAGAGCTGTTTTTTTGTTTGCCGTTGTTTCGTTTAGATTGTTTTTGCTTACCAATAGCAATAAACAGAATAAATTTCAACCTCTACGACTGAACTGTATGTCTATTGTTGGTGTAAAATGTGTGTGCAGATTGGAACAATTTGATCTTCATTGTTGTAAACATTTTTTTCTTAGTCCCCGATATGCTATTTCTTTCAGGCAATAATTAAAGTGTCGTCACTAAAAGATAAACTTTAATTAAATACCGCAATCTCAAAACGAATCAGATGTATCATAGTACGGTAAAATACTGATAGTCTGTATTGCCATTTTTTATTTTTAAACTTCTAAGAATCGCATAAGTTCAACTTTTACACCTTCGTATATGTGGAAAAAGTCATTTTAACTGCAGTTTGTTTGAAAACTGCATCTCAATTAATTTTTGAGACATTAATTTTTGTGCAGTGTTAAGTGCCATTTCTGTAATGGTGGTAACTTCTGTAGAAAGTAAAGGGAAAATTAGTATATAACTATATCTTTTTTGTTGTCATTTTCACATAAAACTAAAAAAAAATAGTTATTAAAATACCTGCTTTTTTGAGCAATACAAATTAATTATTTCTGATAAAATACGGAGCTATTATAAATTATATTTAATTTGAAATATACATATTAATGTTACAAACAAATGAAAGCATATGAAATACTAGATAAATTACAATATCATACAATACAAAACAGAACAATACTAAACAATTCAATAAAATGCAATGTAATGCAATACAAAATAATACAATAAGATGCAATCGATACAATGCAGAACAGGATAATATAATTTGATACAATATAGAATGATACAATATCATAAAATACTAAATTTTACAATATACTAAAATACAATGCTATACAGATCAATATATTATGATACAATACAATACCATGCAATGCAATAGAGAATAATACAGTACTATTCAATACAACACAACAGAAAATATTACAAAATCATATGATAAATATTAATAAAAAGTGGACTTTTGATGATCCTTTTCGAGTATAACAAGAAACTGATAATTAGCATAAAATAGTAAATATTACCTGCAAGTTAAAAACAGTTTTTTTCAATATCGAAATAAAAACTTAATTATACATGTCCATGTGTTTAGTCCTTATCTGCACTGCTTCAGTAACAATAGTATAATTTCTTCAACCGTTCCTTGAAACTGCGTTTCTTCTTTGGAGGCTGTACTTCATATTCGACTGTTTGTGATGCTTCATTTTCTGGCACCAGTGCATTGTTCATCATATCGATATTAGTAATACAAACAAATGAGAGCATATAAATTGCTAGATACAATACGATGCAATACACAATAATAGAAAAATTATACGATACAATACAATATAATACTACATGATACGTACAATGCAATATAATACTATATGATACAATACAATGCTGTACAGAATAATACAATATCATACAATACAGTAAAGCATAATGCAATATGACACAATATAATTCTAAATAATACAATATGATACAATACAATACAATGCTATACAGAATAATACAATATTTTTCAATACAAACGCAACACAAAATATTACAATATTATACAATAAATATTAAGAAAAAACTTTTGGATGATACTTTTCGAGTATAACAAGCAACATATAATTAGAATAAAATATTAAATTTTACCTGAAAAATGTTTGAAGGCTGTTTTTTGTTTACCATTGTTTTGCTTACTTTGTTTTTGTTTACCAGTAGCAATAAACATATATAATTTAAACCTCTACGAGAGAACTGTATCTGTATTGTTGACGTAAAACGTGTGCGTAGCTTGGAACAATTTAATTTTACAGTTGTAAACTTTTTTTTCTTAGTCCCCGATATATTATTTCTTTCACACAACAAATAAAGTGTCGTCACTAAAACATAGCCTTAAGTTATATAAGGCAGCCGAATCAGATGTTTCATAGTGCAGTAAATTAGCGATAGTCTGTACGGCCAATTTTTAAATTTCTAAGAATCTCTTAAGTTCAATTTTTGCACATTTTTATAAGTGAAAAAAATACCTTTAACTTCAATTTAATTTTAGATATTAATTTTTGTGTAGGATTAAGTGCAATTTTTGTAATGGTGGCAACTGTAGTACACCATTTCTGTAGAAAGTAAAGGGAAAATTAGTATATAACTATATATTGTTCCTGACATTTTCTCATAACAAATGAAAAAAATTGTAATTAAAATAAGTGTTTTATTCAAAAATACAAATGAATGTTTTCTGATACAACATGGAGCTATTATAAACTATACTTTATTTTAAATATACATACCAGTGTTACAGACATATGACAGCATATGAAAATACTACATAAAGTACAATATAATACAGTACAATACAGAATAATGGAACACAATACAATATAATACATTATAATACAATACAATATAATGCAATACTGGATAATACAATATGATACATTATAATATAGAATCATACAATATGACAATATGACACAATTACAACACAATACGATACATAATATTACAATATTATACAATACAATACAAAAAAGAATAATATAATATGATACAATACAGTACAATACAATGTAATAGAGATTAATGCAATATTATTCAATACAACACAACAGAAAATATTACTATATGATACAATAAATATTAACAAAAAAAAGATATTATAATGATACTTTTCGAGTATAACAAGAAACGGTATTTTTCGGTTAGCCGGGCGCCAGTGTTATATATACATATTTATATACATACATATATGTAAATATACATATATACATATTGTATATATATGCACACACATATATATGTAAATATATATGTATATATACATATATGTGTGTATGTATATATGTATATATAACACTGGCGCCCGGCTAACCGAAAAGTACCCAAGAAACTGATAATTAACATAAAAAATTACATTTTACCTGAAATTTAAACACATTCTTTTTCAATATAACTTAATTATAGAGGTCCATGTCTTTAGTCTTTTTCTGCACTACTTCAGCAATTATAATTTCTTCAAGTTTTCCTTGAAACTGCGTTTCTTCTTTGGAGACTGTAACTTCATATTCGACTGTCTGTGATGCTTACTTTTCTGGCCATTTTCAAGTGCATGGTTGACGCATGGGGGATGACACAACACAACAGAAAATAATACAATCAGATACAATAAAAATTAATTAAATAAGATCTTTTGATGATATTTTTCGAGTATAAAGAAACAACTGTTAATTAGCATAAAAATGTAAATTTTTACCCAAAAGTTAATTTAACTGATATTTTTTTTTGGAAAAATAACTTAATTGTACACTTCCTAGTCTTAATTCCTTTTTGACACTGCTGCAGCAATAAAAGTATACTTTTTTCAAGCCCTCCTTAAATCTGTGTTTCTTCTTTTGTGGCTGTATTTCATTTGAAACTTCATCTTTGGCTGTCTGCGCTGCTTCATTTTATTGCACCAGTGCACCTGAGATCCACTGCACGTTCTGTATACGAATGCAGCCTATTTTTTTTAAAACACGCATCTAAAAACTTGTCCAAGAGATCTTCTGTATAAGGCCTTCTAATTTTATATTAATGATTTTCGCAACCAGGTCCAGTTTCATAATTTTTTCACCAAAACTTTAGACAGCAACATAAAAAATTTCACTGAAGCTTGCTTGACATGTTCGTCGTAGTAGATGTCTCGTTCGCCTATTTCTCTTCTAAATTCTGCAAGTACTTAGCTATGAACTACGTTATAATAATGCAGATTGCATACATGAAGATGAATCACGCAAGAAAATGTCCCAAAACGTGGCTATTTTTTAAATTTTTGATGTGAAACACTGGAATTAATAAATGAAAACAAAAAATACGCAAAGATCGCTTTTCTCTCCCTGATAAATGTAGCTTAAAATCAGTTCAATTGCACACCATCCTGCAAGTTCCAAATTTTGTTTACTAAGAATGAGAATTTTTTTATTTATTTCATTGTTAATGGTTTCAACAACTGTTTATTCTTGTTAATTATTTGAGCATTACCTAATAAACTGATTGTTGTATTTTCTTGTCAACAATAAAGTATTATTTCAACTTTCAACAATAGAGAAAAGTGCAAGCAGTTCCACGAAAAACTTTTGTTGCAATTGACCGAGGATATTGTTGTTAAATGGGGAATTGTTGTAACTTTTGAGAGATTTTTTTTTTTAATTTTTTTTACGTTGCTTTTGTTTACCAGTTGGAATAAACAGATTTAATTTAGACCTCTACGAGAGAACTGTATCTATATTGTTGACGTAAAATGTGTGCGTAGCTTGGAACAAATTTAATTTCACTGTTGTAGACATTTTTTTTCTTAATCCACGATATGCTATTTCTTTCAAGCAACATTTTAAATGTCGTCACTAAAATATAACCTTAAGTTATATAAGGTAGCCGTAACATGAAGCAGATGTATCATAATATGGTAAAATACTGATAATCTGTACTGCCATTTTTTAAACTTCTAAGCATTGCATATGTTCAATTTTTACTGATAAAAGTAGTTTTAACCGCAATTTGTTTGAAAACTGCATCTCAATTTATTTTTGATATATTAATTTTTGTGTAGTTTCAAGTGCCATTATTGTATATCTTTTCCTTCCCATTTTCTCTTACCAACTGAAAAAACATGTTATTAAAATAATTGCGTTTTTTAAAAGTGAAAATGAATGTTTTATGATAAAAAATGGAGCTATTATAAACTCAATTTAATTTTAAATATACATTTTAAAGTTGCAAGCAAATGTAGGCATATAAATTACTACATAAAATGCAATATCATACATTACAGAACAATACAATAAAATACCATATAATGCAACACAATACAATATAATACAGAAAAATACAATAAAATACAGTGCAATACAGAATAATACAATATGATACAATACAATACAATATAGAATGATACTATATGAAACAATACAACACAATACAATACTGAATTTTACAATATGATATAATACAATACAATACAGAATAATATAATATGATACAATGCAATGCAATAGATAATAATACAATGCTATTCAATGCAACACAACAGAGAATATTACACTATGATGAAATAAATATTAATAAAAAATTATCTTTTGATGATATATTTCGAGTATAACAGGCAACTGATAATTAGCATAATATAGTAAATTTTACCTGAAAGTCAAAACATGTTTTTAACATCGAAAAAAGTAACTTAATTATAGAGATCATTGTCTTTAGTCCTTTTCTGCACTGCTGCAGCAACAACAGTATAATTTCTTCAAGCATACCTTGAAAATGGGTTTCTTATTTGGAGATTGTAACTACATATTAGGCTCTCTGTGATGCTTCATTTCATGGCAACACTGCATGGTTAATTGTATCTATATTATAAAGGACAAACATATCTGTGCGTAACGCATACGTCATTTTGCGAATGGCAACACTTTGCAATTTGAAATAAAATGTTGGTTTTTCAGTTTTCTCTACTGCAAATTTTTAAACTTCTAAACATCGCACATTTTAAATTTTTACACCGTTGAATAAGGAAAAAATTTTTTAAATACAATTCTTACAAACTCTTTTAAATGCAATTTGTTTGAAAGCAGTATCTCAATTTATTTTTGTGATATTATTTTTTTGTAGTTTTTAATATCATTTTTTTTTATCGTGGTAACAAAAGCACCTCATTTCTATTGAAAGTAAACGGAAAATAGTCGAAAATAGCAGATACTGTATCTTTATGTTGCCATTTTCTCATAAAACCTGAAAAAAAAGTAGAAATTAAAATATTGGCTATATCAAGAATATTGTCTGTTATTCCGTGATAATGACGTCATATGCATACTGTTCTATAGACGACGTTTAATACTGTATTGTAAAAGTGGATTGCTTTAGAGGATGCAAATGGAGTCATCTTATAAAAAAGCGTGCATTTTAATTCTTAAACCTGAATTATGTTTAGAAGAAATGCATCATTTTCACAGACGAGCTGCTTCGAAATTCTGTCCAGGTGAAAATACTTCACTTTTAATAATAATGTAATCGAAATCACACACTGATAAAACGCAAGGTTTTACAAAATTTTAGATTGTATTTATAAAAGAGAGGTGACATGCAAATAATAGCGATTTACATTACGGAAATTGGTGATTCTCGCCTGGATGGATTTGGTTCGCCGAGTTAGACAAGCAAACAAATGATTCGTGGTTTAAAATAATATCATGTTCCCAAAGTTTTTGTCCAAAGTCCTCTCGAATAATAAAATTTTAGTGCTATTCTTTAGGACATTCTACTATAATTTTATCAAAATAACGCAATTTGCTTAATTTAATTTTTCCCAATTTTATATAATCTATATATTTAAAACACAAGTGTGTTTTTTGGTCACCTGTCCTGATCTTTCTGCTGAACCAATTTTACTAACATTTCTTTTAAACTGAAAGATCTTCATTTGTAGATGTGATCGCACTATCTGTTTTTTTTTGTTGTTGTTGTTTGTTTTGTTTTGTTTTTTTAATATCCCCACTTTTATATTTTAATTTTAAAAGCATTTTAGGAAATTTCTACAACATGGTGAAAATTAGATAGCTTTCATTATTACAGAAAAGAGAGAAATAATGAGGTACTTTTATCTTTATTCATGCTATTTTCTGATAAAAATGAAAAATTGTTGATAAAAATGGTTGTATAGGGTTTAGTGGCGCAAAATCCTATTAAGAACAGAATATTATATTAGAGGCATAATAAAGGAAAATAACATATACTGCCTTTGAAAACACGCATATTTCCTCATAAATTTTCTATATTGTTTTTCCTTCTGCATGTGTACTGATACTAAGTTTCAGACACTATGCAAAGTGCTTATTTAAGTGAAAATGATGTCATATTTAAAAGAAAACGATTATTTTCTTTGATAAAACTAAATATTTTAACTGAAATGCGTCTAAAAAACATAAATTACGGAAATTTTTACTCTCCAAAGGTGAGATTAGAATCTCAAGTAAAGAGTGGGTCTGTTCACATAAAAGATATTGCTGACAATCGTGATTTCAAGTTTTGAGTTAAAATGATTTTTAAATGATCAAACAAAATACATTATTTAAAATGATGAATATGGATATGAGAAGTGCGTATGCAATTTTTGACTAGGTGGAAATTGCTGTTTTTTATTCATATTATTTTATTTATTTATTCATAAGGAAGTTTTTTAATGGTTATTAGCCGTAAGAAAATGATGAACTCTTTATTTTGTTTTAAGGACAAACGGATTAATCTTTCGTAATCGAGATCCGCGCGAATTAAATAATATAATATGCGCGATAAATTAAAAAATATTTCATACTTTAAAATTGTTTTTAAAACCATAGACAATCAGTAAACTGAGATGAATTTTGCAAACAAATTCCATTTGAAGAAAAAAAAATTCTATTTGGTGATCTAAAATTTTAAATTGTACGATTACAAATATGTTAGATTTCTGTTTTTTCAATATTATTCTTTTATTTATTTATTAAGAAGTATTAATTTCGTTAATTTGTCTTTCACAAATATGTTAGATTGGTGTGTTTTTTAAATTATTCTTTTATTTGTATATAAAGGAAGTGCTAATTTCGTTAGAAGTTAGCACTTCCTTTATATCAATTATCAATTGAAGCATAAGAGCCTCAATTGATAACCACATCCTAATAACTGATCTTTATTATATTTCACTGATTAAATATCTATATTATAAAGAACAAACGTATCTGTGTGTAACGTGGCATCATTTTACGAATGGCAACACTTCACGATCAAATTTCGGTCTTGAAATTTTCGCTACCGCAATTTTTTAATCTTCTGACTATCGTACATTTTCGATTTTCGTCTCATAGGGAAAATTTTTACTTTCAAATGCAATTTGTTAAAAACTGTATCATACTTGACTGATGTATTATCTTTTCTAAAATAATTTTTAAGCATGATTTTTTAAAAAAGTTTATCTTATCACGTACCGGTTTCAATACATAATAATAATAAACATTTTGCACATAAAGCAACAAACATTTTTCAGCATTTGTTTCTGACTATTTTTGCATAACGAAATTAGCACTTCCTTTATATACAAATAAAAGAATAATTTAAAAAACACACCAATCTAACATATTTGTGAAAGACAAATTAACGAAATTAATACTTCTTAATAAATAAATAAAAGAATAATATTGAAAAAACAGAAATCTAACATATTTGTAATCGTACAATTTAAAATTTTAGATCACCAAATAGAATTTTTTTTTTTCTTAAAATGGAATTTGTTTGCAAAATTCATCTCAGTTTACTGATTGTCTATGGTTTTAAAAACAATTTTAAAGCATGAAATATTTTTTAATTTATCGCGCATATTATATTATTTAATTCGCGCGGATCTCGATTACGAAAGATTAATCCGTTTGTCCTTAAAACAAAATAAAGAGTTCATCATTTTCTTACGGCTAATAACCATTAAAAAACTTCCTTATGAATAAATAAATAAAATAATATAAATAAAACACAAATTTAACAGACATGTATAAGCTCTGAAATTATCAGAATATAAAAGGATGCCGTAAGTTGCAAAATCTTGGTCAAATAACTCTTAGCAAGCGGCTAATAAGAAAATATCGCTTTTGATAAATTTCAAAAATTTATTTGATTGTATAATTCGTAATTTCCATATGAAAAAGGCTTTTTTAAAGTAAGTGGGCAATCTAAAAAATTTATTGCATATTAAAAAATTATTGGTTTTCAATTAAAAAAAATGTTTCCACCTATATTATTTTACCCGGGAAGCCCGGGTACGATCCCCTAGTTTATATTAATAGCACAAACAAATGAAAGCATGTAAATTGCTAGGTACAACACAATACGATACTATACAATACAGTATAACAGAGTACTGAATAATAGTATATGATACAATACAGTACAGAATGATACAATATGATATAATACAATAGAATAAGGAATAATGCAATATGGTACAATGCAGTACAATACAGTAATGAATAATACAATATAATAAAATATAATACTGTATAATACAATGTGATGATACATAATACTAATCAGAAAAATATGATATGTTACAATACAATATAGAAAATACAATATAACATAATAAAACACAATGCAGTACACTACGGAAATATACAATATGATGAAATATAATGCATAATACAATATGGTACAATGCAATACAATACAGTAATGAATAATACAATATGATACAATATAATACTGAATAATAGAATATGATACAACATAATACAAAGCAGAATAATATGATATGATAAAATACAATACAATACAATACAATACAGAAAAATACAATATAATATGATAAAACACAATACAGTACAGTACGGAACAATACAATATGATACTATATAATACATAATACAAGAATTTGATACAACATAATACAGAATAATAAAATATGATAATATGCAACACGATACATAATAATACAATATCGCACAATGCAATATAGAAAAAAAATGATACAATACAACACAACATAAAATAATACAATGATATAAATAAATCCTTCTATATATAAAAAAAAGTTTTGATTTGGAAATGGACCAATGAAAATCTGCGTAGATCATCCGGGTATACTCCTACTAGATCGGCATCCATATTTTTATGACCGGGGGTCTTTCTTCGTTAATATTAAGAAAACTGTTTCATACAAAAATATGAAAATCGGTAGTATTATAGAGACATGTTTGATAAACACGCTAATGCAGACAGTTTTTAAATCGAATAATTATTTTAACATATATTTAATGTCGTTCAAAATCGTTCCATTAAAAAAGTTTTATAGGAGAAAAACTATACATAGGAATTTAAACATTTTTAGATCATTTTATGCATTGGAAGTTCCCAATGTGCAGACTGGAATTATCTTTTTAATTTGACTGATTTTTTGAGGATTTATTTCCATTTTAAATTCAAATTTTCAGCATTTCGAGAGATATTTTTTACACATTTTAGAAAAGGGCAATTATTTTAAACTGTTGCCAATTTAAAAAACAGCGCGAAGAATAATATTTAATTCAAATAAAAAAATTATTTACACGTGGCTATTATAAACAGAAAAAAACTTTCAAATTAGAAATAAGTGATTACGTGTTAAAAATCAGGAAAATATTGAAAATTACATCATAAAAACTAGAGTTACACGTGAATTTTAAAAGGGAAATAAAATTTTTAAATGATAAATTCATTATTATCCGTTAAAAGTCACAAATGAAGGAAATTAAGTCATATTTAAAAAGGTCAAATAAATAAAAGTTGGCAAAACACTTTAAATTAAAAAATATATTTGCACGAGACATTTATTTCATATTTTCAGATAATCTTTTCAACTATTATCGTGAATTTTAAGACAGCGCAAATAATATTTCCTTTCTAACAGCAAAAGCATTTTCATGGGAATGTTACAAAGAGAAAGGAAACTTTGGTGAAAATTACGTCAGATTTAAAACGATACATTTAAAAGAGCTTTCTCATAGCGTTGTTAAAAAGTACCGAGAGACAAAGTCTCTGTGTACTTAATTCATTTTACATTAGCTTACTTTCAAATTTTTAACTAATTTTTAACACTTTCCAACAAAGTTGAAAAGTGTTATTGATTTCGGTTTGTCTGTTCGCGCTCTAACTCTCGTAAATATACTCGGATCGCACTGAAATTTTTGGTTATTGACGTTATAGCCTAGCACGAAACCTATTTCAAATAAAGTTTGTAGCATGTTTAGTTCATTTACAGGGACAGTCAAAAGTATTCCGTTACATTACGGCCAATGGGAAGAAATCATTTCAAATGATTTTTAAAGATGTTACACCCTTTCAAACATAATAAAAAATATATGCATTTACGAAGTGCACTAAAATATGTGGAATATTACAGCATATACGGTGAAACGAATAGTTACTATTTATTTACAGGGCTACACAAAAGAATTCCATTACAAATTGTATTAGGGGAAATTGTTTGCGGCGTATTTTAATTATACAAATTCATATATAATAAAATTGATATACGTCGGTGAGGCTTACTTAAGTTATTTCATGTATAATACGAAGTGCATAGCATTTACAGGAACATACAAAACATTTCAGACAAGTATTTTCAATCCGAAGTACTGCATATTAGCGGCGATGGCAGGAAATGCATTTTTAATTATGATATGCGCTTTTAAGTTTCACTATATTTATGCATACTATATGGTGTGTGTAAATGTTATAGATGATATACAGGGATACGCAAAAGAATTCGTAAAAGTTACTGAGTATGCCCGTAAATTGCTGAAGGGGGGTAGGGGTGTTTAAAATGTGTTATGCTGAACTGCATGTAGTTTTCTATGAAATGTTTGTAGAATATAGATAAAATGATATACAGGGCCACGCAAAGAATTGGATACATGGCCGCCTATAGATTATAAATTCTGAAAATGCGATTTCAGTAGTTTTAAGAGTGATTAAGTTTGAATTAAAGTTTAGCTAAATAGTGGCGTGTAATAAAGGTACTAGGTAAACAACGGGGCTGAACAAAAGTATCAAAGTATGTTTCCATCTATTAGTATAATTTGCTGAAAGAGAAATTTCAACCTGTTATGCGTTTTCTTGCTAAACTAAATTTTTTATTATATAGTATATATATCAGCCTACAGATCAAACACAGGGCTCTTCGGAAGAATTGAAATAAATATTTGGCTATGGATGGTAACTGCTGAAATCATTTTTTTAAATGTTTAGTTAGTTATCTTATTTCCCTAAATAACGAAGTTTTGTTAAAGCTTTCAGGGAGTGTTGGAAAGTGTTTCATAATCTATGCCGTACGCAAGATTTTTCATTCTTGTTTTTAATCAAAGATGAAAACAGCCATTGTATCTCTTAGCAGCGGCTCATTTCGTCTTAAAAATCTCCAATCAAAGGAAAATTAATGAAAACCCGTTTACAGGGAGACCGTCACTGTTTTTTTTAAATTATAATTCAATCATTTTAAGACCGATGAAATTAGCATGGTTTTAGAATCTGCGGTGTCTGAACGGGGGTTGGCGAGCGTAACTCGTAGGGGGCAGTGCCCCCTAGTATTAATAAAAAAAGATCTTTTGATGATGTTTTTCGAGCGTTTCTTGTTTTGAAGCCGTATTTCATTTATAACTTCATCATTGGCTGTCTGTTCTGCTTCATTTTCTTCCACCAGTGCGCCTGACATCCACTGCATGTTCTGCACACGAATGCAGTTTATTTCTTTTAAACACGAGTCTAGAAATTTGTCCATGAGATTTTCTGGATAAGGCCTAATTTCTGGTTAATCTGTTTCGCAAATAGGCCCAGTTTCATAACTTTTATTAGTCAAAACTTTAGGCAGCATCATAAAACATTTCAATGAAGCTTGCTTGAGAAAGTGCGTGGTAGTAGATTTCTCGTTCGACAGTTTCTCTTCTTAGATTCTGTAAGCCCTTAGCTATAAAGTACATTATAACAATGCAGATTGCGGGTGGCATACAGATAGAGGTATCACGCAAGAAAAGTCAACAAATGTACCAAAACGTGGCTATTTTTTAAAGATGTAGATATGAAACACACGAATTAATCAAATAAAATGAAAATTACGCAAAAATTGCTTTTTTTATCACTGAAAAATGTAGTCTGAAATCAGTTAAATGTCGTTCCATCCTACAAATTCAAATTTTTTTTCTAAGATTGAGAAATTTGTTAATTATTTCAATATTAATGGTTTCAACAATTGTTTATTGTTGTAAGATATTTGAACATTACGTAATAAACTCATTGTTGTGTTTTGTTGATAACAATAAAATATTATTTGAACAATAGAGAAACGTGCAAAGAGATCCACGAAAAACTTTTGCTGCAAATGCCCGAGGTCTATTGTTGTTAAATGACGAATTGCTCTAAAGTTTGAAAGAGCAGGGGAATTTTTTTGTTGTTGTTGTTTAATATTACCTTGTTTACAATGTTTGTTTGATTGATTCATTGATTTGCTGATTAATGGAGCCTTCGCTCGATTATGAGGTTTTTTGCTTCGCTTCACTTTTATATTGTTTTTGTTTACCAGTAGCGATAAAAGAATTTAATTTCGACCTCTACGAGTAAATTTCATCTAAATTGCTGGCGTAAAATGTGTGCGTAGCTAGAAACAAATTTAATTTCATTGTTGTAAACATTTTTTTCTTAGTCCCCCATATTCTATATCTTTCAGACAACAATTAAATTGTTGCCACTAAAAGATAACCTTAAGTTACACAAGGCAGCTTCAAAACGAATCAGATATATAAAAGTACAGTAAAATAGAGATAATCTGTACTGCCATTTTTTAAACTTCTAAGCATCGTATAAGTTCAACTTTTACACATTCGTGCAGGTGAAAAAATAATTTTAACTGCAATTTGTTTGAAACTGCATCTCAATTTACTTTCAATTTATTAATTTTTGTGTAGTTTTAAGTTGCGTTTCTGTAATGGTGGCAACTGAAGTACACCATTTCTGTTGAAACTAAAGGGAAAATTAGGATATAACTATAACTTTTTGTTGCCATTTTCTCATAATTCTGAAAAAATAAACTATTTTTAATTTTAAATATACATATTAATGTTATAAACAAATAAATGCATATGAATTACTAGATAAAATACATATCATACAATACAATACAGAACAATACAAAACAATACAATGGAATACAATACAATACAGAATAATACAATATCATGCAATCGATACAATACACTACAGAACAATTTGATGCAATACAATATAGAATGATGCAATATGATAAAATACAATACTGAATTTTACAATATGTAGAAAAGTCAAACAAATGTCCTAAAAAGTGGCTATTTTTAAACATTTATATGTGAAACTTTCGAATTAATGAATTAACCTCTTAGTGACAAGCGACACGTATACGTGCCGCATGAAGTGCTCAGAATCCTTGTTTTTCCTCACCAGTAAAATTTTACTGTAAAATTTGCCTTGTTTAATGAGCGCATTCTCTCGATTCAAGAAGACACAAATTTCTGTTTTTAAAAAACGGTGACAAAAGATTAAAAATTTCGTAAAAGCCTCCCGTCCCGAAGGGTTAAAACAAAAAATACGCAAATATTGCTTTTTTTATCGCTGAAAAATGTTTCTTGAAATCAGCTCAATGGTAACACCATTCTACAATTCGAAATTCTTTTCCTCAAGATGGAGATCATTTTAATTATTTCAATATTAATGGTTTCAACAATTGTTTATTATTGTTATATATTTGACTTTTACCTAATAAACTCATTGATGTGTTTTCTTTTTACAACAATAAAATATTATTTCAACAATAGATAAACATGAAAATAGTTCCATGAAAAACATTTGTTGAAAATTCCCGAGGTCTATTATTGTTGAATGACGAATTGCTGTAACCTGTGAGAGCTGTTTTTTGTTTAACATTGTTTTGTTTACATTATTTTTGCTTACCAGTAGCAATAAACATAGTTAATTTGGACCTCTACGAAAGAACTGTATCTATATTGCTTGCGTAAAACGTGTGCGTAGCTTGGAACAAATTTAATCTTATTGTTGTAATAAATATTGTCTTAGCCTCCGATATGCTATTTCGTACTTTTCGGTTAGCCGGGCGCCAGTGTTATATTTACATACATATATATACATATATATGCACATATATTTACATATATATATGTACACACTCACTCATATATATACATACATATGTATATATATATGTACATATATGTGCATATATATGTATATATATGTATGTAAATATAACACTGGCGCCCGGCTAACCGAAAAGTACCGCTATTTCTTACAGGAAACAATTAAAGTGTCGTCACTAAAAGATAGCTTTAAGTTATATAAGGCAGCCGTAATACGAAGCAGATATTTCACAGTACGGTAAACTACTGCCATTTTTTAAATTTCTAAACATCGCTTCAGTTCAATTTTTACACATTCGTACAGATGAAAAAAGTACTTTTAACTGCAATTTTTTTTAACTGCATCTCAATTTAATTTTCAGATATTAATTTTTGTGTAGTTTTAAGTGCCATTATTGTAGTGGTGAGAACTGAATTACACCATTTCTGTAAAAAGCAAAGGGAAAATTTCTACATACCTATATCTTTTTCTAGACATTTTCTCATAACAACTGAAACAAATTGTAATTAAAATATGTGCTCTTTTCAAAAATACATATGAATGTTTTCTTATACAACATGGAGTTATTATAAACTATACTTTATTTTAAATATACATATTAATGTTACAAACATATCAAGGCATATAAAAATAATAGATAAAATACCATATGATACAGTACAATACAGAATAATGCAATAAAATACAATACAATATAATGCAATACAGGATGATACAATATGATACATTAACATACAATATAGAATGATACAATATGATACAATATAACACAATACAATGCAATGCAATACAATACAGAATAATATAATACGATACAATATAATACAGTAGAATAAAATGCAACAGATCTTAATACAATATTATTCAACACAACACAACAGAAAATATTACAATACGATACAATAAATATTAATAAAAAATGATCTTTGGATGATACTTTTCGAGTATAACAAGAAACTGATAATTAGCATAAAATAGTAAATTTTACCTGAAAATTCAAAACATTTCTTTTCAATGTCAACTTAGTTATAGAGGTCCATGTATTTAGTCTGTTAATTAGAATAAAAATTTAAATTTTTACCCAAAAGTTTTTTTTAATTGAATTTTTTTTTAATTTTGAAAAAATAACTTAATTGTACACGGCCTAGTCTTAATTCCTTTTCGACACTGTTATAGCAACAACAGTATAATTTTTTCAAGCCTTTCTTGAATCAGCGTTTCTTCTTTTGTGGCTGTATTTAATTTGAAACTTCATCTTTGGCTATCTGCGCTGCTTCATTTTCTTGCACCAGTGCGCCTGAGATCCACTGCACGTTCTCTATACGAATGCAGCCTATTTTTTTTTTTTTTTTTTTTTTTTTTTTTTTGAAAAAACACGCGTCTAGAAACTTGTCCATGAGATCTTCTCGATAAGGAATTCTAATTTTAGTTTAAACTGTTTCGCAACCAGGTCATGATTCATAACATTTTTGACAAACATTTTAGACAGCAACATAAAAAATTTCAAAGCAAATTACTTGAGAAGTTGCGTTGTAGTAGATGTCTCTTTCGTCAATTTTTCTTCTCAAATTCTGTAAGTCCTTAGCTATGAAGTACATTATAACAACGTAGATGGCATACAGAAAGATGAATCACGCAAGAGAAGCCAACAAATATCCCAAAACGTGGCAATTTTTAAAGATGTAGATTTCAGACGCTTGAATTAATCAATTAAAACCAAAAATACGCAAAGATTGCATTTTTTATCACTGAAACATGTTGTTTGATTTCAATGGCACACCAAACTGCAATTTCCAATTTTTGTTTTCTAAGATGGAGAATTTTAATTAATTATTTCAACATTAATTGTTTCCAGATTTGTTTATTATTGTTAGATAATTGAATTTTACCTATTAAACTCATTGTTGTGTTTTGTTGACAAGAATAAAATATTATTTCAACAATAGAAAAACGTGCAAATAGTTCCAAGAAAAGCATTTGTTGCAAATGCCTGTGGTTTATTGTTGTTAAATGACGAATTGTTGTAATGTTTGAGAGCTATTTTTTTTTTTGTTGTTGTTGTTTACCAGTAGCAATAAACAGATTTAATTTTGACTTCTACGAGTGTATGTATACGAACTGTATGGGTCAATCCATTTCAAGTGGTCCAGCACTGGTTGCTCGACCATTTTTAAAAAATCTGAAATTTTTTGTACAACAACCCTAACATAATGGAAGTTCAAAATGACTTTTATTTTAATTTTATTATTTTTTGTTTGTGCATGGCGGCCATCTTTGTTTCATCGTTTGCAGCAATTTTCTCACATGAAAGGTTTACGGAATTGTAAATAATTCATCGTTTATTTCTCCAATTCAAGTGCGGATTGAAGCAATTTGTACAGAATACATTGGGCTAAAAATTTGGTAATAGAGTAGTTTGCGAAACTAACTGCTTATTGGTGAAATTTAAGCATGAATTTTCAGTTTTTTTCCAAAATTTGTCCGTTTACAAGAAGACATTTTTCTAGCAAGGAAAACTGTGAACATGACATAATTTTTTTTTACAAATAGGCCGAAAGTACTTGTACTCACACGCCAAGTTCCAGATCTGGGACTTGGTTTCTCTTCGCTAAAAAAAATCCCAAATTTTTCCAAAATCTCAAAAATCGCACTTTTTAGGCTTAAATATCTCTGGTGGGGCATGAGATAAAAATCTGAAGTTCTGATTTCTGAGAGTATTGTATGCTAGTGCTATGCACAAGAAATTTCAGGATGGAGATTTGACTACAAGCTGAGATATAGCAAGGGCAATATGTCAAAAGAATACTGCCAAACTATTGTTTTGCTTTAGTCACATCTAAGTCTTTATCTCAGAGTCATTTAAATTTATTTTTTTATTATCTTTAAATAATAGTAACAGAAAATAAAGCCTTTTGCAAAGCTTAGCAATTAATTTAAAAAATAATTATGCCTAAGGCGTACATTTTGTATGGTTTCAGTAATGTTTTTTGTAATTTTAGTAACCAAAAGAAATCTCATCACTTTTATATAAAGAAAAAAAATACTTTTATACAAGACCTGACACAGAAACAGAATAGGGAAAGAGAAAAGCTGTTAATGTTGGCATACTTGTTGAGACATGATCAAATGTGTCAAAACACATTCCTGCTTGTTGGTTTAAAAACCACAATTTTAATGCTGCTTGCCAATCCCTGAAACTTGTTTCTCCCATAAGTATATTCCTGTAAATGAAACATTATACGCCGTTACCATGCATCAGCCTCAAGTAATTTTTAGAAAGTAAAGATATCCAAAGCCCTTTCAAAATTTATACTGCAGAAAATGACATTTTTGGATAAGAAGTAAGCTAGGAATTATTAATGAACTGAGATTTGCACATAGTGAATTCAAAGTTTATTTCTATGAGCCAGCAGGTCCAAGGTCTTCAATCAAGTTATCAAGAAATGACAGACTTGGTTCCTACAAAAAAAAATTTTGAGAAAAATCAAAATTATTGTTTTTAAACCAACAAGTAAGAATATGTTTTCACATGTTTGATCATGTCTCAACAAGTATGACAACATTAAAAACTTTTCTCTTTCCCTGTTCTGTTTTTGTTTCAGGTCTTCTATAAAAATATTTTTTTTTTATGTAAAAGTGCTGAGGTTTCTTTTAGTTACTAAAATTACTTACAACAAAAATTACTGAAACCATACAAAATGTATGGCCTTAGGCATATTTTTAAATTAATTGCTAAGCTTTGCAAAGGGCTTTATTTTCTGTTACTATTATTTACAGATAATCAAAAACATAAATTTAAGTGGCACTCGGAGATAAATACTTAGCTGTGACTACAACAAAACAATACTTTGGCAGTATACTTTTGACATGTTGCCCTTGCCATATCTCAGCTTGTAGTCAAATATCCACCTTGAAATTTCTTGTGCTTAGCACTACCATACAATACTCTCAGAAACCAGAACTTCAGATTTTTATCTCGTGCCCCACCAGAGATATCAAAGCATAAAAAGTGCAATTTTTGACATTTTTGAAAAATTTGGGATTTTTTTTAGCGAAGAGAAACGAAGTCCCAGGTCTGAAACTTGGCGTGTGAGTACAAGTACTTTCGGCCTATTTGTAAAAAACATTATGTCATATGATAACAGTTTTCCTTGCTAGAAAAATTTCCTTTTGTAAACGGACAAATTTTTGAAAAAAAACTGAAATTTTATGCTTAAATTTCACCGATAAGGATTTATTTTCGGAAACTACTCTATTACCAGATTTTTAGCCCAATGTATTATGTACGAATTGCTTCAATCCGCACTTGAATTGTATAAATAAACAATGAATTATTTACAATTCCGTAAACCCTTTTTCTGAGAAAATTGCTGCAGACGATGAAACAAAGATGGTCGCCATGCACAAACAAAAATTAATAAAATTAAAATAATAGTCATTTTGTACTTCCATCATGTTAGGTTTGTTGTACAAAAAATTTCAGATTTTTAAAAAATGGTCGAGCAACGAATTAATGATTTTCTGGACCACTTGAAATGGATTGACCAGTATCTATATTGTTCGCGTAAAATGTATGCGTAGCTTGGAACAAACTTAACTTCACTGTTGTAAACACTTTTTTCTTAGTACACGATATGCTATTTCTTTCAGGCAACAATTAAAGTGTAAACTAAAAGATAGCCTTAAGTTATTTAAGAAATCCGTAATACGAAGCAGATGTTTCATAGTAGGGAAAATTACAGATAACCTGTACTGCCATCTTTTAAATTTCTAAGCATCGCATAAGTTCAACTTTTACACATTCTATAGATGAAAAAAGTACTTTTAACTGCAATTTGTTTAAAAACTGCATCTTAATTTATTTTTGAGATATTAATTTTTGTGTAGTTTTAAGTGCCATTTCCCTAATGGTGGCAACTGAAGTACGCCATTTCTGTTGAAACTAAAGGGAAAATTAGGATATAACTATATATTTTGTGCCATTTTCTCATAAATCTGAAAAAAATAAACTATATTTAATTTTAAATATACATAATAATGTTATAAACAAATTAATGCATATGAATTACTAGATAAATTACAATATCATACAATACAATACAGAAAAATACAAAACAATACAATGGATTACAATACAATAAAATGGGATACAATACTGAATAATACAATATCATGCAATCCATACAATACACTACAGAGTAATACAATTTCATGCAATACAATATAGAATGATACAATATGATAAAATACAATACTGAATTTTACAATATGATACAATACCATAAAATACAGAATAATATAATATGATACAATATAAAAATATTCAAAGCAATAGAGAATAATACAGTACTATTCAATACAACACATCAGATAATATAACAATATGATACAATAAATACTAATAAAAAATTATCTTTTGATGATACTTTTCGAGTATATCAAGAAACTGATAATTAACATAAAATAGTAAATTTTACCTGAAAGTTAAAAACATATTTTTTCAATGTCGAAAATAATAACTTAATTATAGACGTCCATGTTTTTTGTCCTTTCCTGCGCCCTTCAGCAAAAACAGTATAATTTTTCAAGCGTTCCTTGAAACTACGTTTCTTCTTTCGAGACTGTGACTTCATATTCGACTATCTGTGATGCTTCCTTTTTTCGGCACAGTCATGGTTAATTGTACAGATATTAGTAGTACAAACAAATGAAAGCATATAAATTGCTAGATACAATACGATGCAATACACAATATTAAAAAAATGATACAATACTAAACAATATGATACTATATGACACAATACAATATAATACTATATGATACAATACAACACAGTACAGTATAATACAATCTGATATAATACAGTAAAATACAGTAAAGCATAGTACAATATAACACAATATAATTCTGAATAATACATTATTATTCAATACAACACAACACAAAATATTACAATATGATGCAATACAATACAATGCTATAGAGAATAATACACTATTATTCAATACCAAACAACACAAATTATTACAAAATGATTAAATAAATATTAAAAAAGAAGATCTTTTGATGATACCTTTCAGGTAGAAGAAGATACTGATACATAGCATAAAACATTAAATCTTACGTGAAAGTTATATTAATTTTTATTTCAATATCGAGAAAAGTCACTTAATTATAGAGATGCTTGTCTTTAGACTTTTTCTGCACCGCGGCAGCAACAATAGTACAATTTCTTCAAGCGTTCCTTGAAACTACATTTCTTCTTCGGAGACTGTAACTTCATCTTAGGCTGTCTCTAATGCTTCATTTTTGGCATCACTGAATAGTTAACTGCATTCATATTAATAATACAAACAAATGAATGCTTATAAATTGCCAGATACAAAACAATACAGTATAAAATAATATGATACAATAAAATACAATACAATACAGAATAATACAATATGGTACAATGCAGTACAATACAATAATAAATAATATAATATGATACAATATAATACTGAATATTTTTAATCATACTATACAATACAGAATTATACAGTATAATATGATACAACACAATAAAGTGCAGGACGGAATAATACAATATAATACAATGTAATACATAATACAAGAATTCGATACAACATAATACAGAATAATACAATTAGAAAATATACAATACGATACATAATAACACAATATCACACAATGCAATGCAGAAAAAAATAATACAATACAACACAACATAAAATAATACAATCGGATACAATAAATGTGAATTTAGAAAAAAGATCTTTTGATGATATTTTTCGAGTGTAAAAAAAACGAATGTTAATTAGCATAGAAATGTAAATTTTAATAGAAAAATAATTTTAATTGAAATTTGTTTTTTAATTTTTAAAAAAATAACTTAATTATACACGTCCTAGTCTTAATTCATTTTCGACACTGCTGCAGCGACAACAGTATAATTTTTTCTGGCGTTCTTTGAATCTGCGTTTCTTGTTTTGACGTTGTATTTCATTTGTAACTTCATCTTTGGCTGTCTGTGCTGCTTCATTTTCTTGCACCAGTGCGCCTGAGATCCACTACACGTTGTGCATACGAATGCAGACTATTTCTTTTAAATACGAGTCAAGAAACTTGTCCATGAGATCTTCTCAATAAGGCCTTCTAATTTTATGTTAATCTGTTTCTTAACCAGGTCCAGTTTCTTAACTTTTTTCACCAAAACTTTAGGCAGCATCATAAAAAATTTTAGTGAAGCTTACGTGAGACGTTGAGTCGTAGCAGATGTCTCACTCGTCTATTTCTCTTCTCAAATTCTGTAAGTCATTAGCTATTAAATACATTATAACAAAGCAGATCGCATACATGAAGATGAATCACAAAAGAAAAGTCAACAAATGTCCTAAAAAGTGGCTATTTTTAAAGATGTATATGTGAAACTTTCGAATTAATCGATTAACCTCTTGGGGATGAGCGACAGGTATACGTGGCGCGTGAAGTGCTCTGAATCCTTGTTTTCCTCACCAGTAAAATTTTACTGTAAAATTTGCCTTCTTTAATCAGCGCATTTTCTCGATTCAAGAAGACACAAATTTCTGTTTTAAAAAAACGGTGACAAAAGATTAAAAATTTCGTAAAAGCCTCCCGTCCCGAAGGGGTTAAAACAATAAATACGCAAATATTGCTTCTTTTATCACTGAAAAAAGTTTCTTGAAATCAGCTCAATGGTAACACCATTCTACAATTCGAAATTCTTTTCCCAAAGATGGAGATCATTTTAATTATTTCAATATTAATGGTTTCAACAATTGTTTATTATTGTTATATATTTGACTTTTACTTAATAAACTCATTGATGTGTTTTTTTGACAACAATAAAATATTATTTCAACAATAGATAAATATGAAAACAGTTCCATGAAAAACATTTGTTGAAAATTCCCGAGGTCTATTATTCTTGAATGACGAATTGCTGTAAGCTTTGAGAGCTGTTTTTTGTTTACCATTGTCTTGTTTACATTATTTTTGCTTACCAGTAGCAATAAACATAGTTAATTTGGACCTCTACGAAAGAACTGTATATTGTTTGCGTAAAACTTGGGCGTAGCTTGGAACAAATTTAATCTTATTGTTGTAATAAATATTTTCTTAGCCTCCGATATGCTATTTCTTACAGGAAACAATTAAAGTGTCGTCACTAAAAGATAGCTTTAAGTTATATAAGGCAACCGTAATACGGAGCAGATATTTCATAGTACGGTAAATTACTGCCATTTTTAAATTTCTAAACATCGCTTCAGTTCAATTTTTACACATTCGTATAGATGAAAAAAAGTACTTTTAACTGCAATTTTTTTTAAACTGCATCTCAAATTAATTTTGAGATATTAATTTTGTGTAGTTTAAAGTGCCATTACTGTAGTGGTGAAAACTGAATTACACCATATCTGTAGAAAGCAAAGGGAAAATTTCTACATACCTATATCTTTTTCTTGACATTTTCTCATAACAACAGAAACAAATTGTAATTAAAATGTGTGCTTTTTTCAAAAATACAAATGAATGTTTTCTTATACAACATGGATTTATTATAAACTATACTTTATTTTAAATATACATATTAATGTTACAAACATATCAAGGCATATAAAAATAATAGATAAAATACAATATGATACAATACATTACAGAATAATGCAATAAAATACAATGCAATATATTGCAATACAGTATGATACAATATGGTACATTAACATACAGTATAGAATGATACTATATGATACAATACAACACAATACAATACAGAATATTACAATAAGATACAACACAATACAATGCAATGCAATACAATACAGAATAATATAATACGATACAATACAATACAGTAGAATAAAATGCAACAGATCTTAATACAATATTATTCAACACAACACAACAGAAAATATTACAATACGATACAATAAATATTAATAAAAAGTGATCTTTGGATGATACTTTTCGAGTATAACAAGAAACTGATAATTAGCATAAAATACTAAATTTTACCTGAAAATTAAAAACATTTCTTTTAAATTCAACTTAATTATAGAGGTCCATGTATTTAGTCTGTTAATTAGAATAAAAATTTAAATTTTTACCCAAAAGTTTTTTTTAATTGATTTTTTTTTAATTTTGAAAAAATAACTTAATTGTACACGTCCTAGTCTTAATTCCTTTTCGACACTGTTTTAGCAACAACAGTATAATTTTTTCAAGCCCTTCTTGAATCTGCGTTTCTTCTTCTGTGGCTGTATGTCATTTGAAACTTTATCTTTGACTGTCTGTGCTGCTTCATTTTCTTGACCCAGTACGTCTGAGATCTGCTGCATGTTCTGCATACGAATGTAGCCTATTTTTTTTAAAAACACGCGTCTAGAAACTTGTCCATGAGATCTTCTGGATAAGGAATTATAATTTTAGGTTAATCTGTTTCGCAACCAGGTCATGTTTCATAACATTTTTGACAAAAATTTTAGACAGCAACATAAAAAATTTCAAACCATCTTACTTGAGAAGTTGCGTTGTAGTAGATGTCTCGTTCCTCAATTTTTCTTCTCAAATTATGTAAGTCCTTAGCTATGAAGTACATTATAACAACGTAGATGGCATACAGGAAGATGAATCACGCAAGAGAAGCCAACAAATATCCCAAAACGTGGCATTTTTTAAAGATGTAGATTTCAGACGCTTGAGTTAATCAATTAAAACAAAATATATCAAAGATTGCTTTTATTATCACTGAAACATGTTGTTTGAAATCAATGGCACACCAAACTGCAATTTCCAATTTTATTTTTCTAAGATGGAGAATTTTAATTAATTATTTCAATATTAATGGTTTCCACATTTGTTTATTATTGTTAGTTAATTGAATTTTACCTATTAAACTCATTGATGTGTTTTGTCCACAACAATAAAATATTATTTCTACAGTAGAAAAACGTGAAAACAGTTCCAAGAAAAACATTTGTTGCAAATGCCCGTGGTTTATTGTTGTTAAATGACGAATTGTTGTAATGTTTGAGAGCTGTTTTTTTTTTGTTGTTGTTGTTTACCAGTAGCAATAAACAGAGTTAATTTCGACTTCTACGAGTGAACTGTGTCTATATTGTTTGCGTAAAATGTGTGCGTAGCTTGGAACAAACTTACCTTCACTGTTGTAAACACTTTTTTTCTTAGTACACGATATGCTATTTCTTTCAGGCAACAATTAAAGTGTCGCCACTAAAAGATAGCCTTAAGTTATTTAAGAAATCCGTAATACGAAGGAGATGTTTCATAGCGGGGTAAATTACAGATAATCTGTACTGCCATCTTTTAAATTTCTAAATATCGCATAAGTTCAACTTTTACAATTTCTATAGGTGAAAAAAGTACTTTTAACTGCAATTTGTTTGAAAACTGCATCTTAATTTATTTTTGAGATATTAATTTTTGTGTAGTTTTAAGTGCCATTTCCCTAATGGTGACAAATGAAGTACACCATTTCTGTTGAAACTAATGGGGAAATTAGGATATAACTATAACTTTTTGTTGCCATTTTCTCATAAATCTGAAAAAAATAAACTATATTTAATTTTAAATATACATATTAATGTTATAAGCAAATTAATGCATATGAATTTCTAGATAAAGTACAATATCATACAATACAATACAGAACAATACAAAACAATACAATGGAATACAATACAATAATATGGAATACAATACAGAATAATACAATATCATGCAATCGATACAATACACTACAGAGTAATACAATTTGATGCAATATAATATAGAATGATACAATATGATAAAATACAATACTGAATTTTACAATATGATACAATACAATAAAATACAGAATAATATAATATGATACAATATAAAAATATGCAAAGCAATAGAGAATAATAGAGTACTATTCAATACAACACATCAGAAAATATAACAATATGATACAATAAATATTAATAAAAAATTATCTTTTGATGATACTTTTCGAGTATATCAAGAAACTGATAATTAACATAAAATAGCAAATTTTACCTGAAAGTTAAAAACATATTTTTTCAATGTCGAAATTAATAACTTAATTATAGAGGTCCATGTTTTTGTCCTTTCCTGCGCCCTATCAGCAACAACAGTATAATTTTTCTAGCGCTCCTTGAAACTACGTTTCTTCTTTCGAGGCTGTGACATCATATTCGACAATCTGTGATGCTTCATTTTCCGGCACAGTACATGGTTAATTGTATAGATATTACTAGTACAAGCAAATGAAAGCATATAAATTGCTAGATACAATACGATGCAATTCACAATATTAAAAAAATGATACAATACTAAACAATATGATACTATATGACACAATACAATATCATACTATATGATACAATACAACACAGTACAGTATAACACTATCTGATATAATACAGTAAAATACAGTAAAGCATAATACAATATAACACGATATAATTCTGAATAATACATTATTATTCAATTCAATACAACACAAAATATTAGAATATGATGCAATACAATACAATGCTATAGAGAATAATACACTATTATTCAATACAAAACAACACAAATTATTTCAAAATGATTAAATAAATATTAACAAAAAAGATCTTTTGATGATACCTTTCGGGTAGAACAAGATACTGATAAATAGCATAAAACATTAAATCTTACGTGAAAGTTAAATTAATTTATTTTTTCAATGTCGGAAAAAAACACTTAATTATAGAGATCCTTGTCTTTAGTCTTTTTCTGCACTGCGGAAGCAACAACAGTATAATTTCTTCAAGCGTTCCTTGAAACTACATTTCTTCTTTGGAGACTGTAACTTCATCTTAGGCTGTCTCTAATGCTTCATTTTTTGGCATCACTGCATAGTTAACTGCATTCATATTAATAGTACAAACAAATGAAGGCAATAAATTGCTAGATACAAAACAATACAGTATAAAATTATATGATACAATAAAATACAATACAATACAATACAGAATAATACAATATGGTACAATGAAGTACAATACAGTAATAAATAATATAATATGATACGATATAATACTGAATAATTTTTTATCACACTATGCAATACATAATTATACAATACTAGCAAACCCCGCGGCTTTGCTCGTTTAATAAGAAGAACTAAAACTAATTCCAAATAAATGATAATTTAGAAAGTATTTTGAGACATTTATGCTCATTTCATACGCTCATTTCAGTATTCATTTGAAGTTCTGAATTTTTTAGAAACCAACTTAACTCATTTACATCTTAAAATTAACTATCATGTCAAATTCCATGCTTCTTGTCTAACAGTCTACCTCCTCTCTGGTGTTAGTGGCACCAATATAAAATGCCGAAACAGAGTTCAAATAGAATGTCTCGAAAAATGTTGAAACAAAGATTGTTACCATTAATTTGCAACATTAACTTTGAAATCGGTTTGTATTTCCTAATATTCTATAGAAAACGGAATTTAAATGTTTTTAAAGGCTTTCTTGCTGTTTCTGCCAACCAGGTGGTAGTGAAACCGGCATAAAATATAGTCCATACAGGATCAGGGAATATCACAAATGATTCGCTACCAATAACTTCTGTAATACGTTTATTATTTCCTGAGATTCCATAGAAATCGTAATTTAGGACTCTTTTAGAATGCTTTTCGATCCTTCCCTTCGATTCACCCTTTTTAATTTCGAATTTATTTTCGACTGTTCTTAGAGGACATTTCTATTTTATAAGTAACTACCGTGCTATATTTAAAATTTCTAGCCTCTTCAGTACCGCAGAAATCGCAATTTAGAAAGTTTTTTGCTCCAGCAATCCTCTAGGGCTTGTGGCATCGACATAAAATATAGCTTATGTTTGAGCAAGTTCTATCACCATCAATTTGCAACCATTATGTTTGAAATCTGTTTCATATTTCATACGATTCCATAAAAATCGTAATTTAGATCGCTTATAGAACGCTTTTTGCTCACTTTATCCTTTTAAATTTGGAATTTTCTTTCGACAATTCTTAGAAAGCATTTGCATCTTTGAAGTAATTACCATTTCAAATTTAAAATATTAGACCCCCCCCCCCCCTCTTTAACACAAAAAACGCAATTTAAAACATTTTTTGCTCCTGTAACCCCCAAGTGGTAGTGACTACAACGTAAGATATAGGCTATGTTGGAGCGGAGACTGTCACCGTCAATTTGAAACCATTACTTTTGAAATCGGTTCATATTTCCTGAGATTGCGTAGAAATCGCTATTTATAACGTTTTTAGAACGCTTTTCGTTTATTTTCACACCATTTAAATTTCAAATTTTTAAGGAACTCTTCTCAGGGAGCATTTACATCTCATAAGTAATTGCCATGCCAAATTTCAAGTTGCTAGCCCCTTCAGTATCACAAAAATCACAATTTAGAACGCTTTTAAAGTGCAACCGCAAGGTCGTTGTGACGCCGACATGAAGTACATCTTATATTGGAGAAAGGGCTGTCATCATCAATTTCCAACCATTACTTTTGAAATCGTTTTGGTACTTCTTGTGATTGCGTAAAAATCGCCATTTAGAACGTTTTTTAGAACGCTTTTTGCGCATTTTCTCCCCTTTTAAATTTCGAATTTTTTAAGAAATGTTCTTAGAGATCATTTATATTTAATAAGTAACTACCATGCCAAATTCCATGTATCTGGACCTTTCAGTAATACAAAAATCGCAATTTCGATCGTTTATTTTTGCTCCTGCACCCCCTTTTGGGGTGGTGGCACCGACATAAAATGTAGCTTATGTTGGAACAAGGGTTATCACCATCATTTTGACACCATTATGTTTGAAATCGGTTTCGTACTTCTTGAGGTTGCGTAAAAATCACCATTTAGAGCGTTTTTTTAGAACGCCGTTTTGCGCATTTTCACCCCTTTTAAATTTCGAATTTTTTAAGAAATGTTCTTAGAAATCATTTATATCTAATAAGTAACTACCCTGCCAAATCCCATGTATCTGGGCACTTCAGTAACACGAAAAATCACTATTTCCAACGTTTTTTTGCTCCTGCACCCCCTTTAGGGGTAGAGGCACCGACATAAAATGTAGCCTATGTTGGAACAAGGGTTATCACCATCATTTTGACACCATTATGTTTGAAATCGGAATGGTACTTCCTGAAATTGCGTAAAAATCGCCATTTAGAACGTTTTTTAGAACGCTTTTCGTGCATTTTCACCCCTTTTAAATTTCGAATTTTTTAAGAAATGTCCTTAGAGATCATTAGTATCTTATAAGTAATTGCCATTCCAAATTTCATGTTTCTAGGCCCTTCAGTAACACAAAAATCGCATTTTTAGAACGTTTTTTGCTCCTGCACCCCCTTTTGGCCAGTGGCACGGACATAAGTTATAGCCTATGTTCTAAGTTGGACTAACACCATCATTTCGATACCATTACTTTTGGAATCGGTTCGGTAGTTCCATAGCTTACCTCCTACAAATAAACAATTTTTACCTCTTTATAATATTATTACTAGCAAACCCCGCGGCTTTGCTCGCGTAATATTTGAAATATGCCAAGTGATATTTATATGTCTAATTTTTATTAAAAGGTACTAACTAAATTTTTATTTTATTAAAAGGTAATATTTTATTTTATTAAAAGTTTTTTTTTATTAAAAGTTACTATTTTTAGGAAAAATTCAAAAATTACTATTTAAAACACAGTTTGATTAAACATCTTTATTACACTGCATTAGGCAGAAATTAGGATTTAAATTAATAAAATGAAATAAAACTAAATAAATGATAATTTAGAAAATATTTTGAAACATTTATGCTCAATTAATACGCTCATTTCAGTATTCATTTGAGGTTTTGAATTTTTTAGAAACCATCTTCTTACATCTTAAAATTAACCATCATGTCAAATTCCAAGTCCTACCCCCTCTCTCAACATAAAGGGCTATGTTGAAACAGGAACTGTCACCATTAATTTGCCAACACTAATTTTGAAATCGGTTTGTTATTTTCTAATATTCCACAGAAACGTAATTTAAAATCTTTTAAAGGCCTTTTTTAGAACGTTTGTTATTCCTGTGAATCCCAGGTGGTAGAATCATCGGCATAAAATATAGCCTGTGTAGGATAAGAGACTGTTACCATTGATTCGCAACTATTACTTTCATAATCGGTTTATATTCCTTGAAACTGCATAGAATCGTAATTTAGAACTTTTTTAGAATGCTTTTTGCACCTCCCCTTCGCTTCACCCCTTTTTAATTCGAATTTATTTTCGACATTCCTACGAGGGCATTTATATTTTATAAGTAACTACCATGTCATATTTAAAGTTTCTGACCTTTTCACTATCACAGAAATCGCAATTTAGAAAGTTTTTAGCTCCTGCAACCCTCTGGTGGCAGTGGAACAGACATAAAATATAGCTTATGTTTGAGCAGGTTCTATCACCAAAATTTGTCATCATTATTTTTTTAATCGGCTTTGTAATTTATAAGTTTGCTTAAAAATTGTAATTTATAACGCTTTTCGCTCACTTAATTTTTTTTAATTTGAAATTTTCTTTCGACTGTTCTTAGAAAGCAGTTGCATCTTGTAAGTAAATACCATGCCATACTTCAAAGTGTTAGACCCCTTAGTTGTGCAAAAAACGCAAATTAGAACATGTTTTGCTTTTCCAACCCTCAGATGGTAGTAACAGCAACATAAAATATAACCTATGTTATAGCAGGGACTGTCACCATTGATTTGCAACCATTACTTTTGAAATAGCTTTGGTATTTCCTGAGATTGTGTAGAAACCATCATTAGAACGTTTTTTAGAACGCTTTTCGCGCATTTGCACCCCTTTTTAAATTTCGAATCGTTTAACAACTGTTCTTAGAATTCCTTTATATCTAATAAGTAGCTAATATTTCTAATTTCATATTTCTAGGCCCTTCGGTAACGCAAAAATCGCATTTTTAGAACGTTTTTTGCTCCTGCACCCCCTTTCGGGTAGTGGCACCGACATAAAACATAGCCTATGTGGGAGCAAGGGTTGTCACCGTCATTTTGACACCAATATTTTGACACCATTATTTTTTAAATCGGTTTGGTATTTCCTGAGATTGTGTAGAAACTACCATTCAGAACATTTTTTAGAACGCTTTTTGTGCATTTTCACCCCTTTTAAATTTCGAATTGTTTAAGAACTGGTCTTAGACATCATTTATATCTTATAAGTAACTAATATTCAAAATTTCATATTTCTAGGCCCTGCAGTAACGCTAAAATCGCATTTTTAGAACGTTTTTTGCTCCTACACCCCCTTTGGGGTAGTGTCACCGACATAAAACATAGCCTATCTTGGAGCAATCGTTGTCACCATCATTTTGACACCAATATTTTTTAAATCGGTTTGGTATTTCCTGAGAATGTGTAGAAACTACCATTTAGAACGTTTTTTAGAACTCTTTTTGTGCATTTTCACCCCTTTTAAATTTCGAATTGTTTAAGAACTGTTCTTAGACATCATTTATATCTTATAAGTAACTAATATTCAAAATTTCATATTTCTAGGCCCTTCAGTAACGCTAAAATCGCATTTTAGAACGTTTTTTGCTCCTACACCCCCTTTCGGGTAGTGGCACCGACATAAAACATAGCCTATGTGGGAGCAAGGGTTGTCACCGTCATTTTGACACCAATATTTTGACACCATTATTTTTTAAATCGGTTTGGTATTTCCTGAGATTGTGTAGAAACTACCATTTAGAACGTTTTTTAGAACGCTTTTTGTGCATTTTCACCCCTTTTAAATTTCGAATTGTTTAAGAATTGTTCTTAGACATCATTTATATCTTATAAGTAACTAATATTCAAAATTTCATATTTCTAGGCCCTTCAGTAACGCTAAAATCGCATTTTTAGAACGTTTTTTGCTCCTACACCCTCTTTGGGGTAGTGGCACCGACATAAGATATAGCCTATGTTCTAAGTTGGACTAACACCATCATTTTGATACCATTACTTTTGGAATCGGTTCGGTAGTTCCAGAGCTTACTTCCTACAAATAAACAATTTTTACCTCTTTATAATAGGAGTAAGATAAGATAAGACTAGCAAACCCCGCGGCTTTGCTCGCGTAATATTTGAAATATGCCAAGTTTTATGTCTAATTTTTATTAAAAGGTACTAACTAAATTTTTATTTTATTAAAAGGTAGTTATTACTTTTAGGAATAATTTTAAAAAAAATACTATTTAAAACACAGTTTGATTAAACATCATTGTTAAACTGCATAAGGCAGAAATGAGACTTAAATTAATAAAACGAAATAAAGCTAAATAAATAATAATTTAGAAAATATTTTGAAACTTTTATGTTCAATTAATACGCTCATTTCAGTATTCATTTGAAGTTTTGAATTATTTAGAAACCATCTTCTTACATCTTAAAATTAACCATCATGTCAAATTCCAAGTCCTACCACCTCTCTCAACATAAAGGGCTATGTTGAAATAGGAACTGTCACCATTAATTTGCCAACATTAATTTTGAAGTTGGTTTGTTATTTCCTAATATTCCACAGAAACATAATTTAGAAAGCTTGTAAAGGCCTTTTTTAGAGCGTTTGTTGTTCCTGTGAATCCCAGGTGGTAGAATCATCGGCATAAAATATAGCCTGTGTAAGATGAGAGACTGTTACCATTGATTCGCAGCTATTACTTTTATAATCGGCTTATATTCTCTGAAATTGCATAGAAATCGTAATTTAGGACTGTTTTAGAATGCTTTTCGCACCTCCCCTTCGCTTCACCCCTTTTTAATTAGAATTTATTTTCGACAGTCCTTTGAGGGCATTTATATTTTATAAGTAACTACCATGCCATATTCAAAGTTTCTAGCCTTTTCGGTATCACAAAAATCGCAATTTAGAAAGTTTTTTGCTCCTGTAACCCTCTGGTGATAGTGGCACAGACATAAAATATAGCTTATGTTTGAGCAGGTTCCATCACCAACAATTTGTCACAATTATTTTTAAATCGGTTTGGTATTTGATAAGATTGCATAAAAATTGTAATTTAGAAGGCTTTTCGCTCACTTGATCTCTTTAAATTTGGAATTTACTTTCGACTGTTCTTAGAAAGCAGTTGCATCTTGTAAGTAAATACCATGACATACTTCAAAGTGTTAGACTCCTCAGTTGTGCAAAAAACGCAAATTAGAATAGGTTTTCCTTTTGCAACCATCAGATGGTAGTGACAGCAACATAAAATATAACCTATATTATAGCAGGGACTGTCACCATTGATTTGCAACCATTACTTTTGAAATAGTTTTGGTATTTCCTGAGATTGAGTAGAAATCGCAATTTAGAACGTTTTTAGAACGCTTTTCGCGCATTTTCACCCCCCTTTTTAAATTTCCAATTATTTTTAAACTGTTCTTAAAGATCATTTATATCTAATAAATATGTACCTTGCCTAATTTTATGTTGCTAGCCCGTACCGATCACAAAAATCGAAATTTAGAACACTTTTTTGCTCCTGCAACGTCCAGGTGATAGCGATACCGACATAAAATAGCGTGTACGTTGGAGCAGAGGCTGCCAGCATCAGTTTCCTACCATTACTTTTGAAATCAGTTTGATTCTTCCTGAGATATTACTGATAAATCGGCATTTAGAACGTTTTTAGAACGCTTTTCGCGCATTTTGCTCCTGAATCTCCTCTGGTGTAGTGGAAACAGATATAAAATATAGCCTATCTTGGAGCAAGATCTGTCACCATCATTTTGACACCATTATGTTTTAAATCGGTTTGGTATTTCCTGAGATTTTGTAGAAACCACCATGTATAACGTTTTTTAGAACGCTTTTCTCTCTTTTTCGACCCTTTTAAATTTCGAATTGTTTAAGAACTGTTCTTAGACATCATTTATATCTTATAAGTAACTAATATTCCAAATTTCATATTTCTAGGCCATTCAGTAACACATAAATCGCATTTTTAGAACTTTTTTGGTCCAGAACGCACTTTGGGGTAATGCCACCGACAAAATATATAGCCTATTTTGGAGCAAGCGTTGTCACCATTATTTTGACACCAATATTTTTTAAATCGGTTTGGTATTTCCTGAGATTATGTAGAAACTACCATTTAGAACGTTTTTTAGAACGCTTTTCGCGCATTTTCACCCCTTTTAAGTTTCGAATTTTTTAAGAACTGTTCTTAGACATCATTTATATCTTATAAGTAACTCATATTCCAAATGTCATATTTCTAGGCCCATCAGTAACGCAAAAATCGCATTTTTAGAAAGTTTTTTGCTCCTGCGACACCTTTGGGGTAGTGGCACTGACGTAAAATATAGCCTATTTTGGAGCAAGCGTTACCACCCTCATTTTGACACCAATATTTTTTAAATCGGTTGGTATTTCCTGAGATTATGTAGAAACTACCATTTAGAACGTTTTTTAGAACGCTTTTTGTGCATTTTCACCCCTTTTAAATTTCGAATTTTTTAAGAACTGTTCTTAGACATAATTTATATCTTATAAGTAACTAATATTCCGAATTTCATATTTCTAGGCCCTTCAGTAACGCAAAAATCGCATTTTTAGAACGTTTTTTCCTCCTGCACCCCTTTTTGCATAGTGGCACAGACATAAGATATAGCCTATGTTCTAAGTTGGACTAACACCATCATTTTGATACCAATACTTTTGGAATCGGTTCGGTAGTTCCAGAGCTTACCTCCTACAAATAAACAATTTTTTCCTCTTTATAATAGGAGTATGATTACTAGCAGACTATGCCCGCTGCGCTGGTCCATTTTTCCAAACGAATCTTGAATCAAACGAAATTGTGAATTTAACCTTCTATTTTAAAGCAATAAAGACCATCACCTGGAATGTCCTTCCGCAATTTCCTTGCTGAAAACGATGCGAACTTCATTGAGATATTATACTATCGTATGCCTTGGACAAAATTTGGGCAATTAAGAAACAACTCTTTTAGTTGATCATTTAAAGTACAGTTTGGTACGGAAATGAGACAGTTATGGCAACCGGAATTAAAATATTCTCTAGTCATCACACTGTTAAATTAGAGAGCATTTTACAATGATTGCGCAGATTTAATTTTGAACTTTAAGAACATTCGGATTGTTCATTTTCATTTGTTTGTTCTTGAACTTCGAGCATCTCAACTTGCGCTATATGTGGTTCTGGTAGCTTAAATTCAATCTTATTACATGTTACATTATATTTTTTAATAAACTTCCTCTTCTGACAGGTCTGCTACTGTTTCCCATATGTCTATTCCAGCAGAGTAAATAGAATCAAAAACGTAGTTCACAAACCAATAGGACAAAAGGACAACAAACCAATAGGACAATACGGCAACAAACCGGCGTGTTTTTACAGTAAAGCATGTTGAAAAATATTTTGATGAGAGATGGGGGGCACACATTTAACCTAAAATTTAAGTATTTTACTCAACAATCATAATGTTAACTGCTTTTTATATAATTTACATTTAAATATAAAACTCTGCTTTCAAATGTGCTCATACACTTAAAAAACAGTATTATTGTGAGCGTTGTTCGAAATTATGTCACTCTTCTGCCTTTTTAACTTAAAATCGCTTTGTTTGGCGCCAGGGTAATAAACGAATAGAATGCAACGCATAAGTTTATTCATTTTTACAATTACTTCTGCCAGTTTCCCTTGTAAGACATATATATATATATATATGTATGTATAACAATTTATTTATATATTTATATTATTATTATTATTATTAATTACAAATTAGGTACTACTTGATTATCCCGTCAACCAATTTCGCCAAATTATACAAATCGCCAAACTATTAGCCCAATTACGCAAATGACATAATTTTTATTTTAAATAACGAAAGAATAAATGAATTAGTAAAACTATAATAAAAATAAAACGTCGAAATAAAAATCACTTGATGATGTAACAAATACGTGTAAAGTGTTTAACGTCAAGTAAATTTGACATTTACGATCACCCATTATTGGCATTTAATTTTATAGTTTGGTGATATTTTTTTGGTCGACGGGATAATCAAGTAGAACCACAAATTATTTCTATTCGTATTTAAAAGTAGATAATAGCACTTTTTTGCAATATATAAATATTATAAATATTGAAAAAAAAAATGCTTATATGTATATGAAAAGTAAATAGTTTGCCAGTAAATATACATAAAATTCACTTCACTCACCAAGACCATTTTCTCTATCTCGCCAAAGCCCATATAGTAAAAATATACCAAATACTCTTCAATCTGTTTTCTGATACTAAGTAATCACAATAATGTAAATGACTGTTAGACACAGATATCATAAATGTACCGGATTTGACGCAATTTTTTTCACGCCCATTTGGCGAAAACATCGTTTTCGAATACCAGTTACATATATATATATGTATTTAAATTATTTTCTATTATTTTAAAAGGAAATAACAATAAATGGTACTACTTAGTTATCCCGTCGACCAAAAATCTATCGCCAAACTATAAGATTAAATGCCAATAATGGTTGATCGTACATGTCACGTTCACTTGACTTTAAGCAAGTTACACGTGTTTGCATCATCAGGTAATTTTTATTTAGACGTTTTATTTGTATTTTTATTAATGTTATACTAATTTAATTGTTCTTTCATTATTTAAAAAAAAAAATGTCAATTTGTATAATTTGGCGAGTGGTTTGGCGATTTATATAATTTGGCGAAATTGGTCGATGGATAACTAAGTAGTACCCAATAAATAAAAAAAATGTTTAATTATTATCTATAGAACAAAACATTTTATATAATTGTAAAAAAGAAAATAAAAGTAAATAAACAATTTATTAATAAATAAGCAACAATAGCTGGGCTACTATGTCAGGCAAAATAACGCCAATTTGGAGCCCATTAGGTACCATGAAGCGTATCTGTGCAACCAAAACTTCCAATAATATAGTAAATATGCCATTTGGCGGTGACTTGATTAGCGAAGACTATAAAATAAATAATAATAATAATATAAAACTGGAATTCAGACGTTAATTTATGTGCTTTTAAATATCTAAGATTAGTCCAATATCTTTTAAAATATTGCCTAACAGAGCGGAAAATATGAAAAAATAACGAATTTAAAACGATTTGCAATTTTTTTTTCAGCAAGTAATTTTTAATTCAAAATGTTGAATTTTTGGCACAGATGTCATACTGTCATGACACGATTTTTTTCTGATGCCAATGTTATATACGCAACGGGTACTTAACTGGCGCCAACGTATCGTTATTTTGCTTGATATGGTAACACGGATGTTGTTGTTTATGCTGTTGATGTTTTCGCCAAATTGGTACGTATATGACATCTGTGTAGAATTTTTTTTATAGTAATAACACATGATTGCATAAATTTCCTTAAGAATAATTTTCAGTTCCTAAATTTTGAAACTGAATTTTCCTGTACGTAAAATTGGCGTTATGGCCAAAGAAATATTTAATAAACAATAATACTTTCAAAAAAAAAAATTCATTGATCTGAGTTGGAGTCTATAAAAATCACATGCTTCCGTAATTACGGCGAATTTTTTTTTTTTTTTTAAGTATGAAATTAGGAACAGATGTCATATCCGCAGCCGCCATTTGGGATTTTTTCTTGGCGTAATAACCCCTTTTCCGCCAAGTAATAAATGTCGCCAAGCAGCGATTTATGTGCATGAAAGGCTTAACGAAAATAAAATGTAAAACATCGTCAACAAAATATCGCAAAGAAATCTCAAAACATCCAAGATGGCGTCCGCTTGAATTTACAGCATCTAAGCCTGAAAGGATTTTACAATATGTCTGTGTGTCAGAAATTCAAACTAAAATTTAAATATTTGATTCCATTTTTAAAATATTAACTGATATCTATATAATTTATAATCGAATTGTTTCTCCTGTAAATCACATTACGTGGATTAAATAGTTAAATAAAAAAAAAGAAAAAAAATGTAATTCAAAATTAGTCTAATCAAATTTTCAGATTTCTTTTTTTAACGTAAGGCAGGCGATAATTCGCCAAATATTGTAAAATTTCACAATAAATTATATTTTAAGCATTACAAATATTTATTTCCTGTTTAAATTAAAAATTATGTATATATTTTATAATATTATGTCTTATTAAAACATTTTTTGTTGTCTTTTTAAATTAAATATCAGTATTTTTTTCATTTATTTGCGAGGTGATTGTCTAACGGATATAGCCATTTCAATTCTCTAATCAACAAAATTTTCGCCAAAATATAATCACTGGCAACCCTTTCCTTCAAAATATCAATAAAATACGAAATTTACTACCGAAAATCATAGTTATCCCTGTATCTTGGAGCAAGATCTGTCACCATCATTTTTACACCATTATATTTGAAATCGGTTCAGAACTTCCTGAGATTGCATAGAAATCACAATTTAGAAAGTTTTTTACAACGCTTTTTGCGCATTTTGACCCCCTTTTAAATTTCGATTTTTTTAGGAAATGTCCTTACAGATCATTGATATCTAATAACTAACTACCAATCCAAATTTCACGATTCTAGGCCCTTCCGTAACGCAAAAGCCGCAATTTAGAACGTTATTCTCCTGCACCCCCTTTGGGGTTGTGGCACCGACATAAAACATCGCCTATGTTGGAGCAAGGGTTGTCACCATCATTTTGACGCCATTATTTTTTAGATCTGTTTGGTATTTCCTGAGATTGTGTAGAAACCCACCATTAGAACGTTTTTTAGAACGCTTTTCGGGCATTTTCACACCTTTTAAATTTCGAATTTTTTAAGAACTGTTCTTAGAAATCTTTTATATCTAATAAGTAGCTAATATTTCAAATTTCATATTTCTAGGCCCTTCAGTAACACGTAAATCGCATTTTTAGAACGTTTTTTGCTCCTGCACCCCCTTTGGGGTAGAGACACCGGCATAAAAAATAGCCTATCTTAGAGCAAGCGTTGTCACCTTCATTTTGACACCAATATTTTTTAAATCGGTTTGGTATTTCCTGAGATTGTGTAGAAACTACCATTTAGAACGTTTTTTAGAACGCTTTTTGTGCATTTTCCCCCCTTTTAAATTTCGAATTGTTTAAGAACTGTTCTTAGACATCATATATATCTTATAAGTAACTAATATTTCAAATTTCATATTTCTAGGCCCTTCGGTAACGCAAAAATCGCATTTTTAGAAAGTTTCTCCTGCACCCCCTTTCGGGTAGTGACACCGACATAAAACAGAGCCTATGTTGGAGCAAGGGTTTTCACCATCATTTTGACACCATTATTTTTTAAATTGGTTTGGTATTTCCTGAGATTGTGTAGAAACCACCATTTAGAACGTTTTTTAGAACGATTTTCGCGCATTTTCACCCCTTTCAAATTTCGAATTGTTTAAGAACTGTTCTTAGAAATCCTTTATATCTAATAAGTAGCTAATATTTCAAATTTCATATTTCTAGGCCCTTCAGTAACACGTAAATCGCATTTTTAGGACGTTTTTTGCTCCTGCACCCCCTTTGGGGTAGTGACACCGGCATAAAAAATAGCCTATCTTAGAGCAAGCGTTGTCACCATCATTTTGACACCAATATTTTTTAAATCGGTTTGGTATTTCCTGACATTATGTAGAAACTACCATTTAGAACGTTTTTTAGAACGCTTTTTGTGCATTTTCACCCCTTTTAAATTTCGAATTGTTTAAGAACTGTTCTTGGACATCATTTATATCTTATAAGTAACTAATATTCAAAATTTCATATTTCTAGGCCCTTCAGTAACGCTAAAATCGCATTTTTAGAACGTTTTTTGCTCCTACACCCCTTTTGGGGTAGTGGCACCGACATAAAACATGCCTATCTTGGAGCAAGCGTTGTCACCATCATTTTGACACCAATATTTTTTAAATCGGTTTGGTATTTCCTGAGATTGTGTAGAAACCACCATTTAGAACGTTTTTTTAGAACGCTTTTTGTGCATTTTCACCCCTTTTAAATTTCGAATTGTTTAAGAACTGTTCTTAGACATCATTTATATCTTATAAGTAACTAATATTCTAAATTTCATATTTCTAGGCCCTTCAGTAACGCAAAAATCTCATTTTTAGAACGTTTTTTGCTCCTGCACCCCCTTTGGGGTAGTGGCACCGACATACACTATAGCCTATGTTCTAAGTTGGACTAACACCATCATTTTGATACCATTACTTTTGAAATCGGTTCGGTATTTCCTGAGATTATGTAGAAACTACCATTTAGAACGTTTTTTAGAACGCTTTTTGTGCATTTTCACCCCTTTTAAATTTCGAATTGTTTAAGAACTGTTCTTAGACATCATTTATATCTTATAAGTAACTAATATTCAAAATTTCATATTTCTAGGCCCTTCAGTATCGCTAAAATCGCATTTTTAGAACGTTTTTTGCTCCTACACCCTTTTGGGGTAGTGGCACCGACATAAGATATAGCCTATGTTCTAAGCTGGACTAACACCATCATTTTGGTACCATTACTTTTGGAATCGGTTCGGTAGTTCCAGAGCTTACCTCCTACAAATAAACAATTTTTTCCTCTTTATAATAGGAGTATAGAAGTATAGATTACTAGCAAACCCCGCGGCTTTGCTCGCGTAATATTTGAAATATGCCAAGTGATATTTATATGTCTAATTTTTATTAAAAGGTACTAACTAAATTTTTATTTTATTAAAAGGTAATATTTTATTTTATTAAAAGGTACTTATTACTTTTAGGAATATTTTAAAAAATTACTATTTAAAACACAGTTTGATTAAACGCCATTGTTACACTGCATAAGGCAGAAATGAGACTTAAATTAATAAAACGAAATAAAACTAAATAAATAATAATTTAGAAAATATTTTGAAACTTTTTTGCTCAATTAATACGCTCATTTCAGGATTCATTTGAAGTTTTGATTTTTTTAGAAACCATCTTCTCACATCTTAAAATTAAAAATCATGTAAAATTCCAAATCTTACAACCTCTCTCAACATAAAGGGCTATGTTGAAATAGGAACTGTCACCATTAATTTGCCAACAGTCATTTTGAAATTGGTTTGTTATTTCCTAATACTCCACAGAAACGTAATTTAGAAAGCTTTTAAAGGCCTTTTTTAGAGCGTTTGTTGTTCCTGTGAACCCCAGGTGGTAGAATCATCGGTATAAAATATAGCCTGTGTAGGATCAGAGACTGTTACCATGCATTTGCAACTATTACTTTTATATTTGGTTTATATTCCCTGAAATTGCGTAGAAATCGTAATTTAGGAATTTTTTAGAATGCTTTTCGCACCTCCCCTTCACTTCACCCCTTTTTAATTCGAATTTATTTTCGACAGTCCTTCGAGGGCATTTATAATTTATAAGTAACTACCATGCCATATTTAAAGTTTCTAGCCTTTTCAGTATCAAAGAAACCGCAATTTAGAAAGTTTTTAGCTCCTGCAATCCTCTGTTGGTAGTGGCACAGACATAAAATATAGCTTATGTTTGAGCAGGTTCTATCACCAAGAATTTGTCATCATTATTTTTGTAATCGGCTTGGTATTTGATAAGATTACATAAAAATTGTAATTTATAACGCTTTTCGCTCACTTCATCTTTTTAAATTTGAAATTTTCTTTCTACAGTTCTTAGAAAGCAGTTGCATCTTGTAAGTAAATACCATGCCATACTTCAAAGTGTTAGACCCTTCAGTTATGAAAAAAACGCAAATTAGAACATGTTTTGCTTTTGCAACCCTCAGATGGCAGTGACAGCAAAATAAAATATAACCTATGTTATAGCAGGGACTGTCACCATTGATTTGCAACCATTACTTTTGAAATAGCTTTGGAATTTCCTGAGATTGAGTAGAAATCGCAATTTAGAACGTTTTTAGAACGCTTTTCGCGCATTTTCACCTCTTTTTAAATTTCCAATTTTTTCGAAACTGCTCTTAAAGATCATTTATATGTAATAAATATGTACCTTGGCTGATTCTAAGTTGCTAGCCCCTACCGATCACAAAAATCAAAATTTGGAACGCTTTTTTGCTCCTGCAACGTCTAGGTGATAGTGATACCGACTTAAAATAGCGTCTGTGTTAGAGCAGAGGTTGTTAGCATCAATTTCTTACCATTACTTTTGAAATCAGTTTGATTCTTCCTGAGATATTGGTGACAAATCGGCATTTAGAACGTTTTTAGAACGCTTTTCGCTCATTTTGCTCCTGCATCTCCTCTGGGGTAGTGGAAACAGACATAAAATATAGCCTATCTTGGAGTAAGATCTGTCCCCATCATTTTTACACCATTATATTTGAAATCGGTTCAGTATTTCCTGAGATTGCTGGAAATCGCAATTTAGAACGTTTTTTACAACGCTTTTTGCGCATTTTGACCCCCCCCCCCTTTTAAATTTCGACTTTTTTAGGAAATGTCCTTAGAGATCATTGATATCTTATAACTAACTACCATTCTAAATTTCACAATTGAATACCCTTCTGTCACGCAAAAACCGCAATTTAGAACGTTTTTCTCCTGCACCCCCTTTGGAGTAGTGGCACCTCAGAGTAAAGATAAGAAGTAGAGGCCGAATCCCATTGTTATTTCGGTCAGAACTTGAGGCATACATGTTTCTGCTTTCATCGCCAAAACGTTGTCTTTTTTGGCGGTGATCACCTTATTGGCAACTGTCGGATTTGATTTATGCGAGAGAAACGCCGATGCAAGAAAGTTTCAGCGGGAACCAGAAGAGAAAAATCGGTTTGGCGCGTTTTCTCTGCCCACCATCACGTGACGGTGGGTAGTGATCCCGGCGTCAAGAAAGGGTTGCTATTTCTGAGTCCAGTTATATGAGAAGTCTATGAGTGGCACCGACATAAAACATAGCCTATGTTGGAGCAAGGGTTTTCACCATCATTTTGACGCCATTATTTTTTTAATCGGTTTGGTATTTCCTGAGATTGTGTTGAAATCACCATTTAGAACGTTTTTTAGAACGCTTTTCGCGCATTTTCACCCCTTTTAAATTTCGAATTGTTTAAGAACTGTTCTTAGAAATCCTTTATATTTAATAAGTAGCTGATACTTCAAATTTCATATTTCTAGGCCCTTCAGTAACACATAAATCGCATTTTTAGAACGTTTTTTTCTCCTACACACCCTTTGGGGTAGTGGCACCGACATAAAGCATAGCCTATCTTGGAACAAACGTTGTCACTATCATTTAGACACAAATATTTTTTAAATCGGTTTGGTATTTCCTGAGATTATGTAGAAACAACCATTTAGAACGTTTTTTAGAACGCTTTTTATGCATTTTCACCCCTTTTAAATTTCGAATTGTTTAAGAACTGTTCTTAGACATCATTTATATCTTATAAGTAACTAATATTCTAAATTTCATATTTCTAGGCCCTTCAGTAACGCAAAAATCTCATTTTTAGAACGTTTTTTGCTCCTGCACCCCCTTTGGGGTAGTGGCACCGACATACAATATAGCCTATGTTCTAAGTTGGACTAACACCATCATTTTGATACCATTACTTTTGAAATCGGTTCGGTATTTCCTGAGATTATGTAGAAACTACCATTTAGAACGTTTTTTAGAACGCTTTTTGTGCATTTTCACCCCTTTTAAATTTCGAATTTTTTAAGAACTGTTCTTAGACATCATTTATATCTTATAAGTAACTAATATTCCAATTTTCATATTTCTAGGCACTTCAGTAACGCAAAAATCGCATTTTTAGGATGTTTTTTGCTCCTGCGTCCCTTTGGGGTAGTGGCACCGACATAAGATATAGCCTATGTTCTAAGTTGGACTAACACCATCATTTTGATGCCATTACTTTTGGAATCGGTTCGGTAGTTCCCGAGCTTACCTCCTACAAATAAACAATTTTTACCTCTTTATAATAGGAGTATAGAAGTATAGATAATATGATACAACACAATACAGTGCAGGACGGAATAATACAATATAATACAATGTAATACATAATACAAGAATTCGATACAATATAATACAGAATAAGAAAATAAGAAAATATACAATACGATACATAATAATACAATATCACACAATGCAATGCAGAAAAAATAATACAATCGGATACAATAAATGTGAATCTCTCTATTCTAAAAAAAAGTAACTACCGCTGTCACCGCCGCCGCCGCCGCCGCCGCCGCCGGTTTTGATTTTTTTGTGACCGGAGGCCTTTCTTCGTTAATATTAACATAAATAATGCATACAAAAATATGAAAATCGGTGGTTTTATACAGAAATGTTTGATAAACACGCTGATGCAGACAGTTTTCAAATCGAAGAATTATTTTAAGAGTTATTTAATGCTAAAGTTGGACAAAATCGTTCCACTAAAAAAGTTTTATAGCAGCAAAAAGTATACATGACAGTGTAATCATTTTTAGATCATTTTATGCGTTAGAATTTGCCGGAGTGCAGATTGCATTAATTTTTTTATTTTGACTTATTTTTTCAGGTTTTATTTCTATTTTAAATTCCAATTTTCAGCATTTCTAGAGATATTTTTTACGGATTTCAGAAAATTGTACTAATTTAAACTGTTGCCAACTGTATAAAAAGCGCAAGCAATAATGTTTGCTTCAAATTAAAAATTTATTTACACGTGACTATTATAAACAGGAAAAAAACTTTCAAATTAGAATTAAATAATTACGTATAAAAAGCAGGAACTTATTAAAAATTACGTCATAAAAAGTATACACGCGAATTTTAAAAGAGAAAGGATATTGTAAAATAATAAATTCATTAACATGCGTTAGAAGTCTTAGGAGAAATTACGTCATATTTACATCACATTATAGTTATTACATAAAATGAAAACAAAATAATATTGCAAAAAAGTTTAAATATAGAAATTGCGCTAGACATTTATTTGATATTTTGAGAATTAATTTAAAATGTCTCATTTAAAAGAACTTTCTTTTCGCTTTGTTAAAAAATACCAGGAGACAAAGACTCTCTTTACTTAATTCCTTTTATATTAGCTTATTTTGAAATGTTGTTACACGTGTCTACGTCATCAAGTTATTTTTATTTCGACGTTTTATTTGTGTTTTTATTAATGTTGTACAAATTTATATGTTCTTTCGTAATTTAAAATAAAAATTATATCAATTTGTATAATTTGGCAAGTGGTTTGGCGATTTATATAATTTGGCGAAATTGGTCGACAGGATAATCAAGTAGTACCGCAGCGGATTTGGCGTTAAAATTCCCCAATCAAACAGAAATTAATAGAAATTCGTTTATAGGGAGATCGCCACTGTTTTTTAAATTATAATTCAATCTTTCGAAATCTTTTTAAAGCAGGTCAAATTAGCGTGCATTTAGAGCCTGCGGAATCTGGACGGGGGTTGGCGAGCGTAGCTCGTAGGGGGCCGAGCCCCCTAGTTTAGAAAAAAGATCTTTTGGTGATATTTTTCGAGTGTAAAGAAACAAATGTTGGAACAGATGTTATATATTCCCGCAGCCGCCATCTTGGATTTTTTTTTGGCAACACCTTTTCGCCAAGTAATTGTGGCCAAGCAGATTTATGCGCATGTTAGGCTTAACGGGCTTGCCAGAACATGTTACTCGTCGGGGTTGCCTTATCGATAAATGCCAACAAAAAATCGCCGAGAAATCCAAGATGGTGGCCGCGGGAATATATAACATCTAAGCCCAAATGTTATTTAGCATAGAAATGTAAATTTTTATAGAAAAATTATTTTAATTGAAATTTGTTTTTTAATTTTTATAAAATAACTTAATTATACACGTCCTAGTCTTAATTCATTTTCGACACTGCTGCAGTGACAACAGTATAATATTTTCTAGCGTTCTTTGAATCTGCGTTTCTTATTTTGACGTTGTATTTCATTTGTAACTTCATCTTTGGCAGTTTGTGCTGCTTCATTTTCTTGCACCAGTGCGCCTGAGATCCACTACACGTTGTGCATACGAATGCAGACTATTTCTTTTAAATACGAGTCAAGAAACTTGTCCATGAGATCTTCTGAATAAGGCCTTCTAATTTTATGTTAATCTCTTTCTTAACCAGGTCCAGTTCACTTTTTTCACCAAAACATTAGACAGCATCATAAAAAATTTTAGTGAATCTTACTTGAGACGTTGCGTCGTAGCAGATGTCTCGTTCGTCTATTTCTCTTCTCAAATTCTATAAGGCCTTAGCTATGAAATACATTATAACAAAGCAGATCGCATACATGAAAATGAATCACGAAAGAAAAGTCAACAAATGTCCTAAAAAGTGGCTATTTTTAAAGATGTATATGTGAAACTTTCGAATTAATCAATTAACCTCTTGGGGACGAGCGACACGTATACGTGCCGCATGAAGTGCTCAGAATTTTTGTTTTTCCTCACCAGTCAAATTTTACTGTAAAATTTGCCTTATTTAATCAGCGCATTTTCTCGATTTAAGAAGAAACAAATTTCTGTTTGTAAAAACGGTGACAAAAGATTAAAAATTTCGTAAAAGCCTCCCGTCCCGAAGGGGTTAAAACAAAAAATACGCAAATATTGCTTTTTTTATCACTGAAAAATGTTTCTTGAAATCAGCTCAATGGTAACACCATTCTACAATTCGAAATTCCTTTCCCTAAGATGGAGATCATTTTAATTATTTCAATATTAATGGTTTCAACAATTGTTTATTATTGTTATATATTTGAATTTTACCTAATAAACTCATTGATGTGTTTTTTTGACAACAATAAAATATTATTTCAACAATAAATAAACATGAAAACAGTTCCCTGAAAAACATTTGTTGAAAATCCCCGAGGTCTATTATTGTTGAATGACGAATTGCTGTAATCTTTGAGAGCTGTTTTTAGTTTACCATTGTTTTGTTTACATTATTTTTGCTTACCAGTAGCAATAAACATAGATAATTTGGACCTCTACGAAAGAACTGTATCTATATTGTTTGCGTAAAACGTGTGCGTAGCTTGGAACAAATTTAATCTTATTGTTGTAATAAATATTTTCTTAGCCTCCGATATGCTATTTCTTACAGGAAACAATTAAAGTGTCGTCACTAAAAGATAGCTTTAAGTTATATAAGGCAGCCGTAATACGAAGCAGATATTTCATAGTACGGTAAATTACTGCCATTTTTTAAATTTCTAAGCATCGCTTCAGTTCAATTTTTACACATTCGTATAGATGAAAAAATTTTGAGATATTAATTTTTGTGTAGTTTAAAGTGCCATTACTGTAGTGGTGAAAACTGAATTACACCATTTCTGTAGAAAGCAAAGGGAAAATTTCTACATACCTATATCTTTTTCTTGATATTTTCTCATAACAACTGAAACAAATTGTAATTAAAATATGTGCTTTTCTCAAAAATACAAATAAATGTTTTCTTATACAACATGGAGTTATTTTAAATATACATATTAATGTTACAAACATATCAAGGCTTATAAGAATAATAGATAAAATACAATATGATACAATACAATACAGAATAATGCAATAAAATACAATACAATATAATGCAATACAGGATGATACAATATGATACGTTAACATACAATATGGAATGATACTATATGATAAAATACAACACAATACAATACAGAATATTACAATAAGATACAACACAATACAATGCAATGCAATACAATACAGGATAATATAATACGATACAATATAATACAGTAGAATAAAATGCAACAGATCTTAATACAATATTATTCAACACAACACAACAGAAAATATTACAATGCGATACAATAAATATTAATAAAAATGATCTTTGGATGATACTTTTCGAGCATAACAAGAAACTGATAATTAGCATAAAATAGTAAATTTTACCTGAAAATTAAAAACATTTCTTTTCAATGTCAACTTAATTATAGAGGTCCATGTATTTAGTCTGTTAATTAGAAGAAAAATTTAAATTTTTACTCAAAAGTTTTTTTTAATTGAATTTTTTAATTTTGAAAAAATAACTTAATTGTATACGTCCTAGTCTTAATTCCTTTTCGACACTATTTTAGCAACAACAGTATGATTTTTTCAAGTGGCTGTATTTCATTTGAAACTTTATCTTTTCCTGTCTGTGCTGCTTCATTTTCTTGCACCAGTACGCCTGAGGTCTGCTGCACGTTCTGCATACGAATGTAGCCTATTTTTTTTTTTAAACACGCGTATAGAAACTTGGCCATGAGATCTTCTGGATAAGGAATTCTAATTTTAGGTTAATCTGTTTCATAACATTTTTGACAAACATTTTAGACAGCAACATAAAAAATTTCAAAGCAGCTTACTTGAGATGTTGCGTTGTAGTAGATGTCTCGTTAGTCAATTTTTCTTCTCAGATTCTGTAAGTCCTTAGCTATGAAGTACATTATAACAACGTAGATGGCATACAGGAAGATGAATCCCGCAAGAGAAGCAAACAAATATCCCAAAACGTGGCAATTTTTAAAGATGTAGATTTCAGACGCTTGAATTAATCAATTAAAACAAAAAATACGCAAAGATTGCTTTTTTATCACTGAAACATGTTGTTTGAAATCAATGGCACACCAAACTGCAATTTCCAATTTTTTTTTCTTCTAAGATGGAGAATTTTAATTAATTATTTCAATATTAATGTTTAAATTATACTCATTGATGTGTTCTGTTGACAACAATAAAATATTATTTCAACAATAGAAAAACGTGCAAACAGTTCCAAGAAAAACATTTGTTGCAAATGTTCGCTATTTATTGTTGTTAAATGACTAATTGTTGTAATGTTTGAGAGCTGTTTTTTTGTTTACCAGTAGCAATAAACATAGTTAATTTCGACTTCTACGAGTGAACTGTATCTATATTGTTCGCGTAAACTTTTAACTGAAATTTGTTTGAAAACTGCATCTTAATTTATTTTTGAGATATTAATTTTTGTGTAGTTTTAAGTGCCATTTCCCTAATGGCGGCAACTGAAGTACACCATTTCTGTAGAATGTCAAGGGAAAATTAGTATATAACTGTATATTTTTGTTGCCATTTTCTCATAAAACTCAAAAATTACTTGTTAAAATGCGTGCTTTTTTGAAAAAATCTAATGCATTTTTTCTGATAAAATATGGAGCTATTATAAACTATATTTAATTTTAAATATACATATTAATGTTGCAAACAAATGAAGGCATATTAAATACTAGACAAAATACAATATCATACAACACAATACAGAACAATACAAAATAATACAATGCAATATCACACAATAAAATGCAATGCAATACAGAATAATACAATATGATGCAATCGGTACAATATAGTACAGAATAGTACAATTTGATACAATATAATATGGAATGATACAATATGATAAAATACAACACAGGGCAATACAATAGAGTGTAAGGAACAGATGTTATATATTCCCGCGGCCGCCATCTTGGATTTTTTTCTTGGCGTGAATACCTCTTTCCCGCCAAGTAAATGTCGCCAAACTGATTTATGCTCATGTTAGGCTTAACGAGGTTGCCAGAACACCTCACTCGTAGGGGTTGCCTTATCGATAAAGTCCAACAAAATATCGCCGAGAAATCCAAGGTCGCGGCCGCGGGAATATACAGCATCTTCGCGCAGAATAATGCAGTAGTATTCAAAAAAACACAACAGAAAATATTACAATATGATACAATAAATATGAGTAAAAAATGATCTTTTGATGATACTTTTCGAGTATAACAAGAAACTGATAATTAGCATAAAATAGTAAATATTACCTAAAAGTTGAAAACATTTTTTTTTTAATATAGGAAAAAAAACTTAATTATAGATGTCCATGTCTTTAGTCCTTTTCGGCGCTGCTTCAGCAACAACAGTATAATATCTTCAAGGGTTCCTCGAATCTACGTTTCTTTTTTAGAGGTTGCAACTTCATATTCGACTGTCTGCGATGATTCATTTTTTGGCACAACTGCATGGTTAATTGTATTCATATTAATACTACAAACAAATGAAAGCATACAAATTGGTAGATACAATACGACGCAATACACAATAATAGAAAAATGATACAATACAATACAATATAATACTATATAATACAATTCAATACAGTCCAGAATAATACAATATGATACAATTCAGTAAAGTACAGTAAAGTATAAAACATTATGACACAATATAATTCTGAATAATACAATGTGATATAATACAATTCAATGCTATATAGAATAGTACAAAATTATTCTATACAACACAACAAAAAATATTAAAATATGATACAATAAATATTAACAAAAAAGATATTTATGATACTTTTCGAGTATAACAAGCAACTAATAATTAGGAAAAAATATTAAATTTTACCTGAATACTAAACTTTTTTTTCAATATCGAACATGTCACCTAATTTTAGAAATCCTTGTCATTAGTCTTTTCTGCATTGCTGCAGCAACAACAGTTTTATTTCTTCAATTGTTCCTTGGAACTGCGTTTCTTCTTTGAAGACTATAACTTCATTTTATGCAGTCTCTGATGCTTCATTTTTTGGCATCACTGCATTGTTATTTGTAATCATATTAATAGTACAAACAAATGAAAGCATATAAATTGTTAGATACAATACAATAGAGTATAATACAATATGATACAATGCATTATAATACAATACAATAGAGAATTATACAATATACAGTACAATACAGTAATAAATTATATAATATAATACAATATAATACTGAATAATTTTATATCATTCAACAGAATACAGATAATACAATATAATATGATATAACACAATACAGTACAGAACGGGATAATAAAATATGATACAATATACTACATAATAGAAGAATTTGATACAACATAATACAGAATAATACAATATGACAATATACAAGATGATATATAATAATAAAATATCACACAATGCAATACAGAAAAATATAATACGATACTACACAACATAATATAATGCAATCAGATATAATAAATATTAATTTAAAAAAGATCTTTTGGTGATATTTTCGAGTATTAAAAATAACTGTTAATTAGCATAAAAATGTAAATTTTTACACAAAAGATTTTTTTTAATTGAAATTTGTTGTTTAATTTATAAAAGATAACTTAATTGTACACATCCTAATCTTAATTCCTTTTCGACACTGCTGCAGCAACAACAGTATGATTTTTTCAAGCGTTCCTTGAATCTGCTTATCTTGTTTTGAGGTTCTTCTGGAGAGTTCTTCTGGATAAGGCCTTCTAATTTTGGATTAATCAGTTTCGCAACCAGGTCATGTTTCATAAATTTTTTCACCAAAATTTTAGACAGCATCATAAGAAATTTCATTGAAGCTTACTTGAGAAGTTACGTCCTAGTAGATGTCCGTTCGTCAGATGAATCACGTAAGAAAAGTCAACAAATGTCCCAAAATTTGGCTGTTTTTAAGGATGTAGATGCGAAATACTCGAATTAATCAATTAAAACAAACAATAAACAAAGATTGCTTTTTTTATCAATGAAAAATGTTGTTTGAAATCAGTTCAATGGCACACCATTCTACAAGTTCGAAAAAAAAATTTCTAAGAGGGAGGATTTTTTAAATTATTTCAATACTAATGGTTTCAACAATTGTTTATTAATGTTAGACATATTAATTTTACCTAATAAACTTATTGATGTATTTTGTTGACAACAATAAAATATTATTTCAACAATAGAGAAACGTGCAACCAGTTTCAAGAAAGCCATTTGTTGCAAATTTCCGTGGTTTATTGTTGTTAAATGTCCAATTGCTGTAATGTTTGAGAGCTGTTTTCTTGTTTGCCATTGTTTTGTGTAGATTGTTTTTGCTTATCAGTAGCAATAAACAGATATAATTTCGACCTCTACTAGGTACCTGTAACTATATTGTTGGCGTAAAATGTGTGCGTAGCTTTTAACAAATTTAACGTCATTCTTGTAAACATTTTTACTTAGTCACCGATATGTTATTTCTTTCAGACAACAATTAAAGTGCCCCCACTAAAAGATAACTTTTAGTTACATAAAGCATCCTCAAAACGAAACAGATGTATCATAGTACGGTAAAATACTCATAGTGTGTACTGCCATTTTTTAAACTTATTTGCCATTTTTTATTTTTGAACTTACGCATCGCGTAAGTTCAACTTTTACACATTCGTATAGGTGAAAAAAGTCATTTTAACTGCAATTTCTTCGAAAACTGCATCTCAATTTATTTTTGAGGTATTAATTTTTGTGTAGTGTTAAGTGCCATTCCTGTAATGGTGGCAAATTCTGTAGAAAGTCAAGGGAAAATTAGTATATAACTTTATCTTTTTGTTGTCATTTTCTCATAAAAATGGAAAAAAATAGTTATTAAAATATATGCTTTTATAAAAAAAAAATTCAAATGAATTATTTTTGATAAAACATTCAGCTATTATAAACTATATTTAATTTTAAATATACGCAATAAAGTTACAAACAAATGAAGGCATATAAATTTATAGATAAATTACAATATCATACAATACAATACTGAAAGATACAAAAGATACAGTGCAATGCAATGCAATATAATAAAATGCTATGTAATACAGAATAATAAAATATGATGCAATCGATCGCATACAGTACAGAATAATACAATTAGATACAATACAATACAGAATGATACAATATGATAAAACACAACACAATACCATAGTGATTTTTACAATATAACTAGGGGGCTCTGCTCCCTGCAAGATACGCTCGTCAACCCCCGTTCAGACACCGCAGAATCTAAAAACAGGCTAATCTGATGGGTTTTAAAAATATTAGAGAAGATTGAAATATACTGCAAAAAGCTGTGCAGATCTCCCTGTAAACCGGTTTCCATTCAAACTCCCCTTGATTCCAAAAATTTAAAGGGCGAATCAGTTGCTGTTAAGACATCCAATGGTTGTTTTCTTTTCTGATTAAAGAGGATCAGTTAAACATTTGAAAAGAAGCTAAAATAAAATAAATTATGTATACAGAGTCTTTTTGCAATTACGTTTTGTAATCACTGAAAAATTTTGTTTGAAATCAGTTCAATGGCACACCATTCTGCAAGTTCGAAATTTTTTTTATAAGATGGACAATTTTTTTTATTATTTGAATATTAATGTTTTCAACAATTGTTTATTATTCTAAGATGTTTAAATTTTACATAATAAACTCATTGATGTGTTTTCTTGACAACAGTAAAATATTATTTTAATAATGGAGAAACGTGCAAACAGTTCCAAGAAAAACATGTGTTGCAAATGCCAATGGTTTATAGTTGTTAAATGACGAATTGCTGTAATGTTTGGGAGCTGTTTTTACAGCTCCCAAACACAGCTGTTTTTACTTTCTTCTATCTTTACAAGAAGAAAGTATTGGTTTCATGAAAATTTTCGAATTCCAGTTTTGGACGGATTTACACGTTTTCGGGATCAGAGATCCGAAAAACATGTTTTTACAAAATGTCTGTCTGTCTGTCTGTCTGTCTGTCTATCTGTCGGTATGTGACACAAATTTTGTGGGCACTCTATCTCAAGAACTATTGCACGGAATTTAATAAAAATTTATATTCAGGTAGTCCCTGATATACATTGGCGCTGATTAGTTTTTGGTGTAAATCGCTCTGCAGGTGGCGCTGTTATGTAGCATTTTGCAGGATTTCCGCAAAAGCTCTATCTCAAGAACTAATGCACGGATTTTTATAAAACTTCAGATTCCGTTAGTCCTTGTCATAAATAGATGCTGTTTACGTTTTGGTTTAAATCGCCCAACAGGCGGCGCTGCTATGCTGCATTTTGCAAGGTTTACCCTATTTTCGCAGTAGCTCTATCTCAAGAACTAATGCACACATTTTCATCAAACTTCGGATTTAGTTAGTCCTTCATATGAAATGATGCTGACTACGTGCTGGTGTAAATCTCCCAATAGGTAGCGCTTCTGTGATGCATTTGGACTATTTCCTCAATAGCTCTATCTCAAGAGCTAATACACGAATTTTCATCAAACTTCAGATTTAAGTATAACTTGATTAATATTGCTGCTGATTATTTGTTGTTGCAAATCGCTCAACAGGTGGCGCTTCTATGCTGCATTTGTCATGATTTGCGAAATACCTCTATCTCAAGAACTAATGCACGAATTTTCCTCAAACTTCATATTCAGTTAGACGTTGACATACGTTGGTGATAATTAAGTTCTGGTGTAAATAACCCAATAGGTGGCGCTGCTATGCTGCATTTTTCTGGATTTACACGATTTCAGTGACAGTCATACCTCGAGAACTAATGCATGGAATTTCATATTTTTAGAATTCTCATGATGAACACAGATTGCCATTTAATTTGGCACTGAAATAGTGAATTTTGAAGTATTGACATGTATGAGATGGAAGAAAGTTTTGTGATGACCACAACATACAAGTTTTGTTTGCCATTGTTTTGTTTAGATTGTTTTTGCTTACCAATAGCAATAAACATAATAAATTTCAACCTCTACGACTGAACTGTATGTCTATTGTTGGTGTAAAATGTGTGTGCAGATTGGAACAATTTGATCTTCATTGTCGTAAACATTTTTTTCTTAGTCCCCAATATGCTATTTCTTTCAGACAACAATAAAAGTGTCACCACTAAAAGATAAATTTTAATTAAATACCGCAGCCTCAAAACGAATCAGATGTATCATAGTACGGTCAAATACTGATAGTCTGTACTGCCATTTTTTATTTTTAAACTTCTAAGCATCACATAAGTTCAACTGTTACACATTCGTATAGGTGGAAAAAGTCATTTTAACTGCAGTTTGTTTGAAAACTGCATCTCAATTTATTTTTGAGACATTATTTTTTGTGCAGTGTTAAGTGCCATTTCTGTAATGGTGGTAACTTCTGTAGAAAGTAAAGGGAAAATTAGTATATAACTATATCTTTTTGTTACCATTTTCACATAAAACTGAAAAAAATACTTATTAAAAAATGCGTGCTTTTTTGAGCAATACAAATGATATTTTTCTGATAAAATACGGTGCTATTATAAATTATATTTAATTTGAAATATATATATTAATGTTACAAAAAAATGAAGGCATATGAATTACTAGGTAAATTGCAATATCATACAGTACAATACAGAACAATACTAAACAATCCAATAAAATGCAATGTAATGCAATACAAAATAATACAATAAGATGCAATCGATACAATACAGAACAGGATAATATAATTTGATAAAATACAATATAGAATGATACAATATGATAAACCACAACACCATACAATACTAAATTTTAAAATATACTAAAATACAATACTATACAGAATAATATATTATGATACAATACAATACAATGCAATGTAATAGAGAATAGTACAATACTATTCAATACAACACAATAGAAAATATTACAAAATATTACGATAAATGTTAATAAAAAGTGGTCTTTTGATGATACTTTTCGAGTACAACAAGAAACTGATAATTAGCATAAAATAGTAAATATTACCTAAAAGTTAAAAACAGTTTTTTCAATATCGAAATAAAAACTTAATTATACATGTCCATGTGTTTAGTCCTTATATGCGCTGCTTCAATAACAATTGTATAATTTCTTCAACCTTTCCTTGAAACTGCGTTTCTTCTTTGGAGGCTGTACTTCATATTCGACTGTTTGTGATGCTTCATTTTCTGACACCAGTGCATTGTTCATCATGTCGATATTAGTAATACAAACAAATAAAAGCATATAAATTGCTAGATACAATACGATGCAATACACAATAATAGAAAAATTATACGATACAATACAATATAATACTACATGATACACACAGTGCAATATAATACTATGTGATACAATACAATGCTGTACAGAACAATACAATATCATACAATACAGTAAAATACAGTAAAGCATAATGCAATATGATACAATATAATTCTAAATAATACAATATGATACTATACAATGCTATACAGAATAATACAATATTTTTCAATACAACACAACACAAAATATTACAATATTATACAATAAATATTAACAAAAAAACTTTTGATGATACTTTACGAGTATAACAAGCAACATATAATTAGAATAAAATATTAAATTTTAACTGAAAAATGTTTGAAAGCTGTTTTTTGTTTACCATTGTTTTGCTTACATTGTTTTTGTTTACCAGTAGCAGTAAACATATATAATTTAGACCTCTACGAGAGAACTGTGTCTATATTGTTGACGTAAAACGTGAGCGTAGCTTGGAACATATTTAATTTTATAGTTGTAAACTTTTTTTCTTAGTAACCGATATATTATTTCTTTCACGCAACAATTAAAGTATCGTCACTAAAAGATAGCCTTAAGTTATATAAGGCAGCCGTAATGCGAAGCAGATGTTTCATAGTACCGTAATTTACTGATAATCTGTACGGCCAATTTTTAAATTTCTAAGCATCGCTTAAGTTCAATTTTTGCACATTTTTATAAGTGAAAAAAATACATTTAACTGCAATTTAATTTTAGATATTAATCTTTGTGAAGGTTTAAGTGACATTTTTGTAATGGTGGCAACTGTAGTACACCATTTCTGTAGAAAGTAAAGGGAAAATTAGTATATAACTATATATTGTTCCTGACATTTTCTCATAACAACTGAAAAAATGTTTAATTAAAATAAGTATTCAAAAAAATAAATAAGTTAATTATATAATAAGTTAATACAATAAGTTCAAAAATATAGTAAATAAATATTCAAAAATACAAATGAATGTTTTCTGATACAACATGGAACAATTATAAACTATAATTTCTTTTAAATATACATACTAATGTTACAGACATATGAAAGCATATGAAAATACTACGTAAAGTACAATATAATACAATACAATACCGAATAATGTAATACAATACAATATAATACATTATAAGGCAATAAAATATAATGCAATACTGAATAATACAGTATGATACATTACAATACAATATGACACATTACAACACAATACAATACATAATATTACAATATGATACAATACAATAAAAAAAGAATAATATAATATGATACAATACAATATAATAGAGATTAATACAATATTATTCAATACAACACAACAGAAAATATTACAATATGATACAATAAATATTAACAAAAAAAAGATATTTTAATGATACTTCTCGAGTATAACAATAAACTGATAATTAACATAAAATACTGCATTTTACCTGAAATTTAAACACATTTTTTTTCAATATCAGAAAAAAATAACTTAATTACAGAGGTCCATGTCTTTAGTCTTTTTCTGCACTACTTCAGCAAGGACATTATAATTTCTTTAAGCTTTCCTTGAAACTGCGTTTTTTCTTTGGAGGCTGTAACTTCATATTCGACTGTTTGTGATTCTTCATTTTCTGGCCATTTTCCAGTGCATGGTTGACGCATGGTGGATGACACAACACAACACAACATAAAATAGTACAATCAGATACAATAAATATTAATTCAAAAAAGATCTTTTGATGATATTTTTCGAGTATAAAGAAACAACTGTTAATGAGCATAAAAATGTAAAATTTTACCCAAAAGTTTATTTAATTGATTTTTTTTTTATAAAATAACTTAATTGTACACGTCCTAGTCTTAATTCCTTTTTGACACTGCTGCAGCAACAACAGTATAATTTTTTCAAGCCCACCTTGAATCTGTGTTTCTTCTTTTGTGACTGTATTTAATTTGAAACTTCATCTTTGGCTATCTGCGCTGCTTCATTTTCTTGCACCAGTGCGCCTGAGATCCACTGCACGTTCTCTATACGAATGCAGCCTATTTTTTAAAAAAAATACGCGTCTAGAAACTGGTCCAAGAGATCTTCTGCATAAGGCCTTCTAATTTTACGTTAATCATTTTCGCAACAAGGTCCAGTTTCATAACTTTTTTCACCAAAACTTTAGACAGCATCATAAAAAATTTCACTGAAGCTTGCTTGGCATGTTGCGTCGTAGTAGATATCTCGTTCGCCTATTTCTGTTCTCAAATTCTGCAAGTACTTAGCTATGAAGTACGTTATAACAATGCAGACTGCATACATGAAGATGAATCACGCAAGAAAATGTCCCAAAACGTGGCTATTTTTAAGAATTTAGATGTGAAACACTGGAATTAATAAATGAAAACAAAAACTACGCAAAGATCGCTTTTCTATCACTGATAAATGTAGCTTAAAATCAGTTCAGATGCACACCATCCTACAAGTTCCAAATTTTGTTTTCTAAGAATGAGAATTTTTTTATTTATTTCATTGTTAATTTTTTCAACAATTGTTTATTCTTGTTACATATTTGACCATTACCTAATAAACTGATTGTTGTATTTTCTTGACAACAATAAAATATTATTTCAACAATAAAGAAAACTGCAAACAGTTCCACGAAAAACTTTTGTTGCAAATGCCCGAGGTCCATTATTGTTATTTGTTTTACATTGTTTTTGTTTACCAGTTGGAATAAACAGATTTAATTTAGACCTCTACGAGAGAACTGTATCTATATTGTTGACGTAAAATGTGTGCGTAGCTTGGAACAAATTTAATTTCATTCTTGTAGACATTTTTTTCTTAGTCCACGATATGCTATTTCTTTCAGGCAACAATTAAAATGTCGTCACTAAAACATAACATTAAGTTATATAAGGTAGCCGTAACACGAAGCAGATGTATCATAATATGGTAAAATACTGATCATTTGTACTCCCATTTTTTATTCTTCTAAGCATTGCATATGTTCAATTTTTACTGATTCGTGCAAGTGATAAAAGTACTTTTAACTACAATTTGTTTGAAAACTTCATCTCAATTTATTTTTCATATATTAATTTTTGTGTAGTTTCAAGTGCCATTTTTGTAATTTATTTTTGATACATTAATTTTTGTGTAGTTTCAAGTGCCATTATTGTATCTTTTTGTTCCCATTTTCTCATACCAACTGAAAAAACTTGTTATTAAAATAAATGCGTTTTTTAAAAATGAAAATGAATGTTTTATGATAAAAAATGGAGCTATTATAAACTATATTAAAATTTAAGTATACATTTTAAAGTTGCAAACAAATGTAGGCATATAAATTACTACATAAAATGCAATATCATAAATTGCATTACAGAACAATACAATAAAATACAATATAATGCAACACAATACAATATAATACAGAAAAATACAATAAAATGCAGTGCAATACAGAATAAAACAATATGATACAATAAAGTACAATATAGAATGATACTATATGAAACAATACAACACAATACAATACAGAATTTTACAATATGATATAATACAATACAATACAGAATAATATAATATGACACAATACAATGCAATAGATAATAATACAATGTTATTCAATGCAACACAACAAAGCATATTGCACTATGATGCAATAAATATTAATAAAAAATGATCTTTTGATAATCCATTTCGAGTATAACAGGCAACTGATAATTAGCATAATATAGTGAATTTTATCTGAATTTTCAAAACATTTTTTAACATCGAAAAAAGTAACTTAATTATAGATATCCTTGTCTTTAGTCCTTTTCTGCACTGCTGCAGCAATAAAAGTATAATTTCTTCAAGCATACTTTGAAACTGGGTTTCTTATTTGGAGATTGTAACTACATCTTAGGCTGTCTGTGATGCGTCATTTCATGGCAACACTGCATGAGTAATTGTATTTATATTAATAGCACAAACAAATGAAAGCATATAAATTGCTAGGTACAACACAATACGATACAATACAATACAGTATAAAAGAATATGATACAATATATTGCAGTACTGAATAATACAATATGATACAATATAATACAGAATGATACAATATGATATAATACAATAGAATAAGGAATAATACAATCTGGTACTATGCAGTACAATACAGTAAGGAATAATACAATATGATAAAATATAATACTGTATAATACAATGTGACGATACATAATACAAAGCAGAAAAATATGATATGTTACAATACAATACAGAAAAATACAATATAATATAATAAAATACAATGCAGTACAGTACGGAAATATACAATATGATAAAATATAATACATAATACAATATGGAACAGTGCAGTACAATACAGTCATGACTAATACAATATGATATAATATAATACTGAATAATACAATATGATACAACATAATACAAAGCAGAATAATATGATATGATAAAATACAATAAAATACAATACGATACGATACAGAAAAAGACAATATAATATGATAAAACACAATGCAGTACAGTACGGAATAATACAATATGATACAATATAATACATAATACAAGAATTTGATACAACATAATACATAATAATAAAATATGATAATATGCGACACGATACATAATAATACAATATCGCACAATGCAATACAAAAAAAAAATGATACAATACAACACAACATAAAATAATACAATGGGATAAATAAATATTAATAAAAAAAAACTTATGATGATGTTTTTCGAGCGTTTCTTGTTTTGAAGCCGTATTTCGTTTGTAACTTCATCTTTGGCTGTCTGTGCTGCTTCATTTTCTTGCACCAGTGCGCCTGACATCCACTGCATGTTCTGCACACAAATGCAGTCTATTTCTTTTAAACACGAGTCTAGAGATTTGTCCATGAGATTTTCTGGATAAGGCCTTCTCATTTCTGGTTAATCTGTTTCGCAACCAGTCCCAGTTTCATAACATTTATTAGCCAAAACTTTAGACAGCATCATAAAACATTTCAATGAAGCTTTCTTGAGAAAGTGCGTGGTAGTAGATTTCTCGTTCGACAATTTCTCTTCTTAGATTCTGTAAGCCCTCAGCTATAAAGTACATTATAACAATGCAGACTGCGGGTGGCATACATATAGATGTATCATGCAAGAAATATCAACAAATGTCCCAAAACGTGGCTATTTTAAAGATGTAGATATTAAACACACGAATTAATCAAATAGAATGAAAAGTACGCAAAAATTGCTTTTTTTATCACTGAAAAATGTAGCCTGAAATCAGTTCAATGTCGTTCCATCCTACAAATTCAAGCCCCACCAGTGGCTGAGAGGTTCTGCTCTCGAAGCTGGTAGACGGGTGGTGCTGTGTTCGAAACCAATCGCGCCCGTCGGCCTAATCGTTCGGAGTTTTCGTGGTTTTCTTCGAGCCATGGATTTCCATGCGTAAATATGGGTAAGGTTCCTTTAGAAAGACCCCCACGGAGGGCACTCCCCGCCCCTCGGGCCTATATCCGTAGAGTAGATAATCGGCCGTCAAAAAACAGCCAACAACCAAACTACAAATTCAAAAAAAATTTCTAAGAATGAGAAATTTGTTAATTATTTCAATATTAATGGTTTCAACAATTGTTCATTGTTAAACATGCAAATAAACATAAAATACAAATGAATGTTTTCTGATACAACATGGAACAATTATAAACTGTAATTTATTTTAAATATACATACTAATGTTACAGACATATGAAGGCATATGAAAATACTACATAAAGTACAATATAATACAATACAATACAGAATAATGTAATACAATACAATATAATACATTATAATACAATAAAATATAATGCAATACTGAATAATACAGTATGATACATTACAATACAATATGACACATTACAACACAATACAATACATATTATAACAATATGATACAATACAATACAAAAAAGAATAATATAATATGATACAATACAGTATAATACAATATAATAGAGATTAATACAATATTATTCAATACAACACAACAGAAAATATTACAATATGATACAATAAATATTAACAAAAAAAAGATATTTTAATGATACTTCTCGAGTATAACAATAGACGGATAATTAACATAAAATACTGCATTTTACCTGAAATTTAAACACATTTTTTCTCAATATCAGAAAAAAATAACTTAATTACAGAGGTCCATGTCTTTAGTCTTTATCTGCACTACTTCAGCAAGGACATTATAATTTCTTTAAGCTTTCCTTGAAACTGCGTTTTAGGTAGATTTCGTATGAAATACTACCTATTGGGATCGTTCCTATGTTGGAATTTCTGAAATTTTTTTGCAGATCTACACCGATCATGACTCCTAGAACCCAAAACCACCCTCAGTAAAAAACTTATATATATATATATATATATATATATATATATATATATATATATATATATATATATATATATCACTTTCTTCTGGACACGATAACTTTCGTAATTCTTCACGAATCTCTTCCAAACTGATACATAAAATCAAAGGACATAAAATCTCGGTCAAGTTCGTTAATGGTCAAAATCGGACAAAGGGGATGGAAATAGGGAGGGGTTTTGTGAAAACCGAAAACCCCCCATAACTTCTTAATTTTTGTACATATCAAATCAGTTTAAAGTTTTTATTACTTCTAAAAATAGGGCCAAAATTTTATGTATCACAGATTTTTGATAAAGTTAAAAATGGGCTCAAGGGGCGAAAAAATTGGGTTTTTGGGAGAAAAAAATTCATAACTTCGTCAATTCTCAAGATATCAATTCCAATTAATTTTATTATAAATCTCCTTAATATTATCTACAACTTTTATATTCACAAGTTTTTGATAGGATCAATTCGTACTGCAAAAAAAAATTAAAAACGAAAACAAAAAGGGGGTTTCAAGAAGTAAAAAATCCATAACTCCGTCAATTCAAAAGATATAAAATCCCCATGAATTTATCATATATCTTCTTAATATTGTCTACAACATCTATATAGACAAGTTTTGGATAGGACCAATTCTTACAGCAAAAACAAATTAAAAATATATAGCGGTTGAAGAAAAAAATCATCTAAGTAAGGGTGTATTCAAATCCAAAATGCGTATTTTCTGACTCATTTTACAGTTCATTTTTGCTCTCAAAGGCTTCCAATTGGTACGTTTTCTTACTCAGAAACTATATAATGTACCGTAATGGTCGATTTTTTGATAGAGGCAGATTATATTTTAAAAAATACTGTTAAAGTGGGCATTTTGAACCGAATTTCCCGAAGCGGATTGTGTTGGAAAAATCATTGCATTAAGGATGCACTCAAATCCAAACTGCTTATTTTCTGACTCATTTTTAAATTCATTTTTGCTCTCAAACGCATTTAACTGGTAGATTCGCTTATTCAGAAACTATATAATGTACCGCAATGATCGATTTTTTGATAGAGGCAGAATATATTTCAAAAAATTATGTCAAAGTGGGCATTTTGAACGGAATTTACCGAAGCAATTGTGTTATCACTTTCTTCTGGACACGATAACTTCCGCAATTCTGCACAAATCTCTTCCAAACTGATACATAAAATCAAGGGGCATAAAATCTCGGTCAAGTTCGTTAATGGGCAAAATCGGACCGAGGGGATGGAAGTAGGGAGGGGTTTTGTGAAAACCGAAAACCCCCCATAACATCTTAATTTTTGTACATATCAAATCAGTTTAAAGTTTTTATTACTTCTAAAAATAGGGCCAAAATTTTATGTATCATAGATTTTTGATAAAGTTAAAAATGGGCTCAAGGGGCGCAAAAAATAGGGTTTTTGGGAGAAAAAAATTCATAACTTCGTCAATTCTCAAGATATCAATTCCAATTAATTTTATTATAAATCTCCTTAATATTATCTACAATTTTTATAGTCACAAGTTTTTGATAGACCCAATTCGTACCGCAAAAAAAAATTAAAAACGAAAACAAAAAGGGGGTTTGAAGAAGTAAAAAATCCATAACTCCGTCAATTCAAAAGATATAAAATCCCCATGAATTTATCATATATCTTCTTAATATTGTCTACAACATCTATGTAGACAAGTTTTGTATAGGACCAATTCTTGCAGCAAAAACAAATTAAAAATACATAGCGGTTGAAGAAAAAAATCATCTTATTATGGGTGCATTCAAATTCAAACTGTCTATTTTCTTACTCATTTTTAAGTTCATTTTTGCTCTCAAACGCATCCAATTACTAGATTCTCTTATTCAGAAACTATATAATGTACAGTAATGATCGATTTTTTTGATAGAAGCAGAATATATTTCAAGAAATGATGTCAAAGTGGACATTTTGAACAGAATTTCCCGAAGCGATTGTGTTAGAAACGAAAAATATTGCCGTACTGAGAAAATAATTGTTTATTAATCAAGTTTTAATTAATTGAAAGAAAAATAAATACACAGGTCGCTTATAAATCTTTTCAAAAATCACGTCAGGCATGTTTCATATTTTTTTTATTAAAAATTAATCTGAAAATGTGCCAGAAAATTTTGAGTTGTTGAGTATGGAAAAATATTTTTTTAATATCGCCTTAACATGATTCTGATAAAACCAGCTATTTTATAAAAAGGAAATAAAAACTCGTCAAAAGCAGACAGATAAAACTGTTAAAGTGGATTTATATCTAATAATGATTTAGTTTTTGTTGGTGAAATTAGTATACTTAATTTCGAAATCTACCTCTGCCTGTAGGCCGGGTCGGAAGGGATTTTTTCTTTGGAGGCTGTAACTTCATATTCGACTGTTTATGATTCTTCATTTTCTGGCCATTTTCCAGTGCATGGTTGACGCATGGTGGATGACACAACACAACACAACATAAAATAGTACAATCAGATACAATAAATATTAATTCAAAAAAGATCTTTTGATGATATTTTTCGAGTATAAAGAAACAACTGTTAATGAGCATAAAAATGTAAATTTTTACCCAAAAGTTTATTTAATTGATTTTTTTTTGATAAAATAACTTAATTGTACATGTCCTAGTCTTAATTCCTTTTTGACACTGCTGCAGCAACAACAGTATAATTTTTTCAAACCCACCTTGAATCTGTGTTTCTTCTTTTGTGGCTGTATTTAATTTGAAACTTCATCTTTGGCTATCTGCGCTGCTTCATTTTCTTGCACCAGTGCGCCTGAGATCCACTGCACGTTCTCTATACGAATGCAGCCTATTTTTTAAAAAAAAATACGCGTCTAGAAACTGGTCCAAGAGATCTTCAGTATAAGGCCTTCTAATTTTATGTTAATCATTTTCGCAACAAGGTCCAGTTTCATAACTTTTTTCACCAAAACTTTAGACAGCATCATAAAAAATTTCACTGAAGCTTGCTTGGCATGTTGCGTCGTAGCAGATATCTCGTTCGCCTATTTCTGTTCTCAAATTCTGCAAGTACTTAGCTATGAAGTACGCTATAACAATGCAGACTGCATACATGAAGATGAATCACGCAAGAAAATGTCCCAAAACGTGGCTATTTTTAAGAATTTAGATGTGAAACACTGGAATTAATAAATGAAAACAAAAACTACGCAAAGATCGCTCTTCTATCACTGATAAATGTAGCTTAAAATCAGTTCAATTGCACACCATCCAACAAGTTCCAAATTTTGTTTTCTAAGAATGATAATTTTTTTATTTATTTCATTGTTAATTTTTTCAACAATTGTTTATTCTTGTTAGATATTTGACCATTACCTAATAAACTGATTGTTGTATTTTCTTGACAACAATAAAATATTATTTCAACAATAAAGAAAACTGCAAACAGTTCCACGAAAAACTTTTGTTGCAAATGCCCGAAGTCCATTGTTGTTAATTTTTTTACATTGTTTTTGTTTACCAGTTGGAATAAACAGATTTAATTTAGACCTCTACGAGAGAACTGTATCTATATTGTTGACGTAAAATGTGTGCGTAGCTTGGAACAAATTTAATTTCATTCTTGTAGACATTGTTTTCTTAGTCCACGATATGCTATTTCTTTCAGGCAACAATTAAAATGTCGTCACTAAAACATAACATTAAGTTATATAAGGTAGCCGTAACACGAAGCAGATGTATCATAATATGGTAAAATACTGATAATTTGTACTGCCATTTTTTAAACTTCTAAGCATTGCATATGTTCAATTTTTACTGATTCGTACAAGTGATAAAAGTACTTTTAACTACAATTTGTTTGAAAACTTCATCTCAATTTATTTTTCATATATTAATTTTTGTGTAGTTTCAAGTGCCATTTTTGTAATTTATTTTTGATACATTAATTTTTGTGTAGTTTCAAGTGCCATTATTGTATCTTTTTGTTCCCATTTTCTCATACCAACTGAAAAAACTTGTTATTAAAATAAATGCGTTTTTTAAAAATGAAATGAATGTTTTATGATAAAAAATGGAGCTATTATAAACTATATTAAAATTTAAGTATACATTTTAAAGTTGCAAACAAATGTAGGCATATAAATTACTACATAAAATGCAATATCATAAATTACATTACAGAACAATACAATAAAATACAATATAATGCAACACAATACAATATAATACAGAAAAATACAATAAAATACAGTGCAATACAGAATAAAACAATATGATACAATACAGTACAAAATAGAATGATACTATATGAAACAATACAACACAATACAATACAGAATTTTACAATATGATATAATACAATACAATACAGAATAATATAATATGATACAATACAATGCAATAGATAATAATACAATGTTATTCAATGCAACACAACAAAGCATATTGCACTATGATGCAATAAATATTAATAAAAAATGATCTTTTGATAATACATTTCGAGTATAACAAGCAACTGATAATTAGCATAATATAGTGAATTTTACCTGAATTTTCAAAACTTTTTTTTAACATCGAAAAAAGTAACTTAATTATAGATATCGTTGTCTTTTGTCCTTTTCTGCACTGCTGCAGCAATAAAAGTATAATTTCTTCAAGCATACCTTGAAACTGGGTTTCTTATTTGGAGATTGTAACTACATCTTAGGCTATATGTGATGCGTCATTTCATGGCAACACTGCATGAGTAATTGTATTTATATTAATAGCACAAACAAATGAAAGCATATAAATTGCTAGGTACAACACAATACGATACAATACATTACAGTATAAAAGAATATGATACAATATAATGCAGTACTGAATAATACAAAATGATACAATATAATACAGAATGATACAATATGATATAATAAAATAGAATAAGGAATAATACAATCAGGTACAATGCAGTACAATACAGTAAGGAATAATACAATATGATAAAATATAATACTGTATAATACAATGTGACGATACATAATACAAAGCAGAAAAATATGATATGTTACAATACAATACAGAAAAATACAATATAATATAATAAAATACAATGCAGCACAGTACGGAAATATACAATATGATAAAATATAATACATAATACAATATGGAACAGTGCAGTACAATACAGTAATGACTAATACAATATGATATAATATAATACTGAATAATACAATATGATACAACATAATACAAAGCAGAATAATATGATATGATAAAATACAATAAAATACAATACGATACAGAAAAATACAATATAATATGATAAAACACAATGCAGTACAGTACGGAACAATACAATATGATACAATATAATACATAATACAAGAATTTGATACAACATAATACAGAATAATAAAATATGATAATATGCGACACGATACATAATAATACAATATCGCACAATGCAATACAAAAAAAATGATACAATACAACACAACATAAAATAATACAATGAGATAAATAAATATTAATAAAAAAAACTTATGATGATGTTTTTCGAGCGTTTCTTGTTTTGAAGCCGTATTTCGTTTGTAACTTCATCTTTGGCTGTCTGTGCTGCTTCATTTTCTTGCACCAGTGCGCCTGACATCCACTGCATGTTCTGCACACAAATGCAGTCTATTTCTTTTAAACACGAGTCAAGAAATTTGTCCATGAGATTTTCTGGATAAGGCCTTCTCATTTCTGGTTAATCTGTTTCGCAACCAGTCCCAGTTTCATAACATTTATTAGCCAAAACTTTAGACAGCATCATAAAACATTTCAATGAAGCTTTCTTGAGAAAGTGCGTGGTAGTAGATTTCTCGTTCGACAATTTCTCTTCTTAGATTCTGTAAGCCCTTAGCTATAAAGTACATTATAACAATGCAGACTGCGGGTGGCATACATATAGATGTATCACGCAAGAAATATCAACAACTGTCCCAAAACGTGGCTATTTTTTAAAGATGTAGATATTAAACACACGAATTAATCAAATAGAATGAAAAGTACGCAAAAATTGCTTTTTTTATCACTGAAAAATGTAGTCTGAAATCAGTTCAATGTCGTTCCATCCTACAAATTCAAGCCCCACCAGTGGCTGAGAGGTTCTGCTCTCGAAGCTGGTAGACGGGTGGTGCTGTGTTCGAAAGCAATCGCGCCCTTCGGCCTAATCGTTTGGAGTTTTCGTGGTTTTCTTCGAGCCATGGATTTCCATGCGTAAATATGGGTAAGGTTCCCTTAGAAAGACCCCCACGGAGGGCACTTCCCCCTCGGGCCTATATCCGTAGAGTAGATAATCGGCCGTCAAAAAACAGCCAACAACCAAACTACAAATTCAAAAAAATTTTCTAAGAATGAGAAGTTTGTTAATTATTTCAATATTAATGGTTTCAACAATTGTTTATTGTTGTGAGATAATTGAACATTACCTAGTAAACTCATTGTGTTGTTTTGTTGATAACAATAAAATATTATATGAACAATAGAGAAACGTGCAAACAGTTCCACGAAAAACTTTTGTTGCAAATGCCCCAGGTCTATTGTTGTTAAATGACTAATTGGTCTAAAGTTTGACAGAGCAGGGTTTTTTTTTTGTTGTTGTTGTTTAACATTGCCTTGTTTAAATTGTTTGTTTGATTGATTGATTGATTTACTGATTAATGGAGCCTTCGCTCGATTTTGAGGTTTTTAGCTTCGCTTCACTTTTATATTGTTTTTGTTTACCAGTTGCAATAAAAGAATTTACTTTCGACCTCTACCAGTGAATTTTATCTAAATTGCTGGCGTAAAAAGTGTGCGTAGCTAGAAACAAATTTAATTTCATTGTTATAAACATTTTTTTCTTAGTCCCCCATATTCTATTTCTTTCAAGCAACAATAAAATTGTCACCACTAAAAGATAACCTTAACTTACACAAGGCAGCCTCAAAACGAATCAGATATATAAAAGTACGGCAAAATATAGATAATCTGTACTGCCATTTTTTAAACTTCTAAGCATTGTATAAGTTCAAATTTTACACATTCGTACAGATGAAAGCATCTCAATTTATTTTCAATTTATTAATTTTTGTGTAGTTTTAAGTGCCGTTTCTGTAATGGTGACAAATGAAGTACACCATTTCTGTGGAAACTAAAGGGAAAATTAGTATATAACTATATCTTTTTGTTGCCATTTTTTCATAAATCTGAAAAAAATAAACTATATTTAATTTTAAATATACATATTAATGTTATAAACAAATTAATGCATATGAATTACTAGATAAAATACAATATCATACAATACACTACAGAAGAATACAAAACAATACAATGGAATACAATACAATAAAATGGAATACAATACAGAATAATACAATATCATGCAATCGATACAATACACTACAGAGTAATACAATTTGATGCAATACAATATAGAATGATACAATATGATAAAATACAATACTGAATTTTACAATATGATACAATACAGTAAAATACAGAATAATATAATATGATACAATATAAAACAATGCAAAGCAATAGAGAATAATACAGTACTATTCAATACAACACATCAGAAAATATAACAATATGATACAATAAATATAAATAAAAAGTTATCTTTTGATGATACTTTTCGAGAATATCAAGAAACTATTTAACATAAAATAGTAAATTTTACCTGAAAATTAAAAACATATTTTTTCAACGTCGAAAATAATAACTTAATTATAGAGGTCCATGTTTTTTGTCCTTTCCTGCGCCCTTCAGCAACAACAGTATAATTTTTCAAGCGTTCCTTGAAACTACGTTTCTTCTTTCGAGGCTGTGACTTCGTATTCGACTATCTGTGATGCTTCATTTTCCGGCACAGTGCATGGTTAATTGTATAGATATTAGTAGTACAAACAAATGAAAGCATATAAATTGCTAGATACAATACGATGCAATTCACAATAATAAAAAAAAATGATACAATACTAAACAATATGATACTGTATGACACAATACAATGTAATACTATATGATACAATACAACACAGTACAGTATAATACAATCTTTTGTAATGCAGTAAAGTACAGTAAAGCATAGTACAATATAACACAATATAATTCTGAATAATACAATATTATTCAATACAACACAACACAACACAAAATATTACAATATGATACAATACAATATGATGATATAGAGAATAATACAATATTATTCAGTACAAAACAACACAAAATATTACAATATGATACAATACAATACAATGCTATAGAGAATAACACAATATTATTCAATACAAAACAACAAAAATTATTACAAAATGATTAAATAAATATTAACAAAAAAAGATCTTTTGATGACACCTTCCCGGTAGAACAAGATACTGATAATTAGCATAAAACATTAAATCTTACCTGAAAGTTAAATTTATTTTTTTTTTTCGATATCGAAAAAAGTCACTTAATTGTAGAGATCCTTGTGTTTAGTCTTTTTCTGCACTGCGGCCGCAAAAACAATGTAATTTCTTCAAGCATTCCTTGAAACTACATTTCTTCTTTGGAGACTGTAACCTTATCTTAGGCTGTCTCTAATGCTTCATTTTTTGGCATCACTGCATAGTTAATTGCATTCATATTAATAGTACAAACAAATGAAGGCATATAAATTGCTAGATACAAAACAATACAGTATAAAATAATATGATACAATAAAATATAGTGATGGGCGATTCTGAAAATTTGAAAATCGATTAAAATCGACATCGTATAAAGCAGAATCGATCGCAATAAGAATCGATTCCCAAATTCTAGAATCGATACTTGAATCGATATTTCGATGTTCACAGATTCACACAGATAAGCTGAAAAATAGTAATTCCAAAACGTAGCGAATCGACAGGGCCGTATGTAACGACTATCTCTCACCCCTCACCTCCATTTATGGGGGCCCTAGACAATGTTAGCGGCTCAGAAGTAAGCTACTACAGACCTTTGAGTCAAATAATAAGGTTTTTTAACTTTTAAAATTATTATTTTTAAGATGTAATTTTGATAATAATATATATTATATTTAAATTTGTCTTTAAAAAAGATCTCGGTCAGATAAAAAGAAAGAAAGAAATGATTTTTTTTTCATCCGGAAAAGATGTACTTTCTACTCTAACTCTTATTTCCTTCAACCAAACAGATGGGGACTTACTTCCTATAAACGTCATTCTTCTTAAAAATGCGCAGATGAGCGAAATTTTGAAGGCTCTAAATATATTTAAAAAGTTAAATGGTTTTTCGGTCTTTTTAAGGTCTCCTATAAGCGTGGGGGAAATGCAAATATTGCAAATCTTCTTTTAAAATAGCTGTGATGAATGTAATTAACCAATCATCACATACTAATTATCCCCCAATTAATAATCAAAATTCTCCTTTTAATAATATATTTAACTAAAATTTCTTTCCCTTTTTAAAATATATATCTCCTTATCTCATTTACAGTTTATAAATATCTTTCTTTTTAATGTTTAGAAAAATTTTCAGCTGTTAAGAAAAAAATATATATTCTCATCCTAGTGCCACTAACAATGAAATAACATACTTTTCTCTGGTTAACAAATAAATAAAAGTATATTCCTTGATTATATGTTGTTTTTTTTTCTTTCCCCAGCAGAAATCTAAAAACTATAAACAGTTATTGACTCATTCGCTGACATGCAGAGTGTACTCACTGAAACAATAATAAATAAAAAAGAAAACTATAGAGTTAAACTGATTGCATTGATCTCACAGTCTATTCATACTAATTGTATTTTATACTCTTACTTCAAAGAAGCCTTTCGAAAAATAAATTAAAGGGGAATCATCCCCCCTTTGGATTTTTGTCCATTAAGTTTAGTTGTCGATTAAGTCCATTAATCCATTTTGTCCGTTGGATTTTTGTCCATTAAGCATAAAATCTCAAATCTTCATGAGGGACATTTCAATATTCCGGGCGCGGGGGGGGGGGGGTGTCCACCCGTACCAGCCCCTAAATTTAACATTGTTTTTCAGAATTTACACGATATTATCGATAATATCTCAAGAAGTAATGACCGGAATTTCATCAAACTTAATATTATGTGTCATTGACATAAGTTGCCCCTGAGTTTTTGGTGTTAATCATGTAACAGGCTGCGCTGCTATACTGTTTTTTGCATGATATTCGTGATAGCCATATCTCAAAACTAATGCACGGAATGTAATCAAACTTTATAATCTGTTACACTTTCAGATAAATAGATCCTTATTAGGCTTGGGTGTATACTGCTCAACAGCTGTCGCTTTTATGCTCTTTGAATTGGGATTTTCCTTTGCAGACATCTAGGCTGATATCAGACGAACGTCTTTTTGCACGCTTTTGTTTCGCTCTTACACCGTCCCTACACATGCTAGCGAAGGTGTAGGGGGATGGCGTAAGAGCGAAAAAAGCGTGCAAAAAGACGTTCTTCTGACATTAGCCTAAGAGGGTGTGGACCGAAATTCAATGATTTGTTACGAAAATGCAATGCTTATATTTTCTTTTAAAATGCACATACTTCAACGAACCTATCCTTTTTGAATCCTCATGATGCGCATAGGTTATCATTTAAATTTGACACTGTGATAGCGAATTTTGAAGTTTTAACATTTATGAGACAGATGAAAGTTTTGGGATTGGCACATCCAACTACTTTATCTTCAATTTTTGAAGGAAAATGAAAATGATATTACCTTATTTTGTCTTAGAGACATCGATTAAAAAATTCATAGCATCGATTAAATCGAGTTGGCCATTGTATCGATTAAATCGATTAAAAAAATCGAAATCGCCCATCACTAATAAAATACAATACAATACAGAATAATACAATATGGTACAATGCAGTACAATACAGTAATAAATAATATAATATGATACAATATAATACTGAATAATTTTATATCATACTATACAATACAGAATTAAACAATATAATATGATACAACACAATACAGTGCAGAACGGAATAATACAATATAATACAATGTAATACATAATACAAGAATTCGATACAACATAATACAGAATAATACAATAAGAAAATATACAATACGATACATAATAACACAATATCACGCAATCCAATACAGAAAAAATAATACAATACAACACAACATAAAATAATACAATCGGATACAATAAATGTGAATTTAGAAAAAAGATCTTTTGATGATATTTTTCGAGTGTAAAAAAACAAATGTTAATTAGCATAGAAATGTAAATATTTATAGAAATTTTTTTAATTGAAATTTGTTTTTTAATTTTTTAAAAATAACTTAATTATACACGTCCTAGTCTTAATTCATTTTCGACACTACTGCAGCGACAACAGTATAATTTTTTCTAGCGTTCTTTGAATCTGCGTTTCTTGTTTTGACGTTGTATTTCATTTGTAACTTCATCTTTGGCTGTCTGTGTTGCTTCATTTTCTTGCACCAGTGCGCCTGAGATCCACTACACGTTGTGCATACGAATGCAGACTATTTCTTTTAAATACGAGTCAAGAAACTTGTCCATGAGATCTTCTGGATAAAGCCTTCTAATTTTATGTTAATCTGTTTCTTAACCAGGTCCAGTTTCTTAAATTTTTTCACCAAAACTTTAGACAGCATCATAAAAAATTTTAGTGAAGCTTACTTGAGACGTTGCGTTTGCCTTGTTAAATCAGCGCATTCTCTCGATTCAAGAAGACTCAAATTTCTGTTTTTAAAAAACGGTGGCAAAAGATTAAAAATTTCGTAAAAACCGCCCGTCCCGAAGGGGTTAAGACAAAAAATAAGCAAATATTGCTTTTTTTATCACTGAAAAAGCTTCTTGAAATCAGCTCAATGGTAACACCATTCTACAATTCGAAATTATTTTCCTTAAGATGGAGATCACTTTAATTATTTCAATATTAATGGTTTCAACAATTGTTTATTATTGTTATATATTGTTATATACCTAATAAACTTATTGATGTGTTTTTTGACAACAATAAAATATTATTTAAACAATAGATAAACATGAAAACAGTTCCAAGAAAAACATTTGTTGAAAATTCCCGAGGTCTATTATTGTTGAATGACGAATTGCTGTAATCTTTCAGAACTGTTTTTTGTTTACCATTGTTTTGTTTAAATTATTTTTGCTTACCAGTAGCAATAAACATAGATAATTTGGACCTCTACGAAAGAACTGTATCTATATTGTTTGCGTAAAACGTGTGCGTAGCTTGGAACAAATTTAATCTTATTGTTGTAATAAATATTTTCTTAGCCTCCGATATGCTATTTCTTACAGGAAACAATTAAAGTGTCGTCACTAAAAGATAGCTTAAAATTATATAAGGCAGCCGTAATACGAAGCAGATATTTCATAGTACGGTAAATTACTGCCATTTTTTAAATTTCTAAACATCGCTTCAGTTCAATTTTTACACATTCGTATAAATGAAAAAAGTACTTTTAACTGCCATTTTTTTAAACTGTATCTCAATTTAATTTTGAGATATTAAATTTTGTGTAGTTTTAAGTGCCATTACTGTAGTGGTGAAAACTGAATAACACCATTTCTGTAGAAAGCAAAGGGAAAATTTCTTCATACCTATATCTTTTTCTTGACATTTTCTCATAACAACTGAAACAAATTGTAATTAAAATATGTGCTTTTTCCAAAAATACAAATGAATGTTTTCTTATACAACATGCAGTTATTATAAACTATACTTTATTTTAAATATACATATTAATGTTACAAACATATCAAAGCATATAAAAATACTAGATAAAATACAATTTGATACAATACAATACAGAATTATGCAATAAAATGCAATACAATATAATGCAATACAGGATGATACAATATGATACATTAACATACAATATAGAATGATACTATATGATACAATACAGAATATTACAATAAGATACAACACAACACAATACAATACAATACAATACAATACAGAATAATATAATACGATACAATACAATACAGTAGAATAAAATGCAACAGATCTTAATACAATATTATTCAACACAACACAACAGAAAATATTACAATACGATACAATAAATATTAATAAAAAATAATCTTTGGATGATACTTTTCGAGTATAACAAGAAACTGATAATTAGCATAAAATAGTAAATTTTACCTGAAAATTAAAAACATTTCTTTTCAATGTCAACTTAATTATAGAGGTCCATGTATTTAGTCTGTTAACTAGAATAAAAATTTAAATTTTTACCCAAAAGTTTTTTTTAATTGATTTTTTTTTAATTTTGAAAAAATAACCTTATTGTACACGTCCTAGTCTTAATTCCTTTTCGACACTGCTTTAGCAACAACAGTATAAATTTTTCTGCAATTTCCAATTTTTTTTTCTAAGATGTAGAATTTTAATTAATTATTTCAATATTAATGGTTTCCACATTTGTTTATTATTGTTAGATAATTGAATTTTGCCTATTAAACTCATTGGTGTGTTTTGTTGACAACAATAAAATACTATTTCAACAATAGAAAAACGTACAAACAGTTCCAAGAAAAACATTTGTTGCAAATGTCCGTGGTTTATTGTTGTTAAATGACGAATTGTTGTAATGTTTGAGAGCTGTTTTTTTTGTTTAACAGTAGCAATAAACAGAGTTAATTTCGACTTCTACGAGCGAACTGTGTCTATATTGTTCGCTTAAAATGTGTGCGTAGCTTGGAACAAACTTAACTTCACTGTTGTAAACACTTTTTTCTTAGTACACGACATGCTATTTCTTTCAGGCAACAATTAAAGTGTCGCCACTAACAGATAGCCTTAAGTTATTTAAGGCAGCCGCAATACGAAGCAGATGTTTCATAGTAGGGTAAATTACAGATAATCTGTACTGCCATCTTTTAAATTTCTAAGCATCGCATAAGTTCAACTTTTACACATTCTATAGGTGAAAAAAGTACTTTTAACTGCAATTTGTTTGAAAACTGCATCTTAATTTATTTTGAGATATTAATTTTTGTGTATTTTTAAGTGCCATTTCCCTAATGGTTGCAACTGAAGTACACCATTTCTGTAGAATGTCAAGGGTAAATTAGTATATAAATATATCTTTTTGTTAACATTTTCTCATAAAACTTAAAAAATAGTAGTTAAAATACGTGCTTTTTTCAAAAATTCTAATGCATTTTTTCTGATAAAATATGGAACTATAATAAACTATATTTAATTTTAAATATACATATTAATGTTGCAAACAAATGAAGGCATATTAAATACCAGACAAAATACATTATCATATAATACAGAACAATGCAAAATAATACAATGCCATACAAAATATAATACGATGCAACACAACATAATATAATACAATCAGATACAATAAATATTAATAGAAAAAAGATCGTTTGATGATATTTTTTGATTATGGAAAAAACAACTGTTAATGAGCATAAAAATGTAAATTTTTACCCAAAAGTTTTTTTTAAATGAAATTTGTTGTTTAATTTATAAAAGATAACTTAATTGTACACATCCTAGTCTTAATTCCTTTTCGACACTGCTGCAGCAGCAACAGTATAATTTTTTCAAGCGTTCCTTGAATCTGCGTTTCTTGTTTTGAGGTTGTAGTTCAATTGTAACTTCATCTTTTGCTTTCTGTGCTGCTTTATTTTCTAGCCCCAGTGCGCCTGAGATTTACTGCACGTTCTGCATACGAATGCAGCCTATTTTTTTTTTTTAAAACACGCGTCTAGAAACGTGTCCATGAGTTCTTCTGGATAAGGCCTTCTAATTTTAGATTAATCAGTTTCGCAACCAGGTCATGTTTCATAAATTTTTTCACAAATTTTAGACAGCATCATAAGAAATTTCAGTGAAGCTCACTTGAGAGTTTACGTTCTAGTAGATGTCCCGTTCGTCATTTTCTCTTATCAAGTTCTGTAAGTCCTTAGCTATGAAGTAAATCATAACAATACAGATGGCATACATGAAGATTAATCACGCAAGAAAAGTCAACAAATGTCCCAAAATTTGGCTATTTATAAAGATGTAGATGTGCAACACTCGAATTAATCAATTAAAACAAAAAATAAGCAAAGATTGATTTTTTTATCACTGAAAAATTTTGTTTGAAATTAGTTCAATGGCACACCATTCTACAAGTTCGAAAAAAAAATTTCTAAGAGGGAGAATTTTTTAAATTACTTCAATACTAATGGTTTCAAAAATTGTTTATTGTTGTTAGACATATTAATTTTACAATAAAACACACATACTACAATATATATTAAAACACACATACACACGTAAATAACGCCTGCATTCAACAGTTAAAGGTATATATAAATATTTTACAGACATACATACAATAAATAAAATTGTATTTATTGTATGTATGTCTGTAACATGTTTATATATACCTTTAAATATTAATTTTACCTAACAAGCTCACTGATGTATTTTGTTGACAACCATAAAATATTATTTCAACAATAGAGAAAGGTGCAACCAGTTTCAAGCAAGACGTTTGTTGCAAATGTCCGTGGTTTATTGTTGTTAAATGTCGAATTGCTGTAATGTTTGAGAGCTGTTTTTTGTTTGTCATTGTTTTGCGTACATTGTTTTCGCTTATCAGTAGCAATAATCAGATATAATTTCGACCTCTACGAGGGAACTGTATCTATATTGTTGGCGTAAAATGTGTGCGTAGCTTTTAACAAATTTAACTTCATTATTGTAAACATTTCTTTCTTAGTCCCCGATATGTTATTTCTTTCAGGTAACAATTAAAATGTCCCCAGTAAAAGATAACTCTTAGTTACAGAAAGCAGCCTCAAAACGAATCAGATGTATCATAGTACGGTAAAATACTGATAGTGTGTACTGCCATTTTTTAAACTTTTACGCATCGCATAAGTTCAACTTTTACACATTCCTATATGTGAAAAAAGTCATTTTAACTGCAATTTCTTCGAAAACTGCATCTCAATTTATTTTTGAGATATTAATTTTTGTGTAGTGTTAAGTGCCATTCCTGTAATGGTGGCAACTTCAGTAGAAAGTCAAGGGAAAATTAGTATATATCATTATCTTTTTGTTGTCATTTTCTCATAAAAATAGAAAAAATAGTTATTAAAATATATGCTTTTATAAAAAATGCAAATGAATTTTTTATGATAAAAGAAGTCAAGAAACTTGTCCATGAGATCTTTTGGATAAGGCCTTCTAATTTTATGTTAATCTGTTTCTTAACCAGGTCCAGTTTCTTAAATTTTTTCACCAAAACTTTAGACAGCATCATAAAAAATTTTAGTGAAGCTTACTTGAGACGTTGCGTCGTAGCAGATGTCTCGCTCGTCTATTTCTCTTCTCAAATTCTGTAAGTCCTTAGCTATGAAATACATTAAAACAAAGCAGATCGCATACATGAAGATGAATCACGAAAGAAAAGTCAACAAATGTCCTAAAAAGTGGCTATTTTTAAAGATGTATATGTGAAACTTTCGAATTAATCGATTAACTTCTTGGGGACGAGCGACACGTATACGTGCCGCATGAAGTGCTCAGAATACTTGTCTTTCCTCACCAGTAAAATTTTACTGTAAAATTTGCCTTGTTAAATCAGCGCATTCTCTCGATTCAAGAAGACTCAAATTTCTGTTTTTAAAAAACGGTGGCAAAAGATTAAAAATTTCGTAAAAGCCGCCCCTCCCGAAGGGGTTAAGACAAAAAATAAGCAAATATTGCTTTTTTTATCACTGAAAAATGCTTCTTGAAATCAGCTCAATGGTAACACCATTCTACAATTCGAAATTATTTTCCCTAAGATGGAGATCATTTTAATTATTTCAATATTAAAATGGTTTCAACAATTGTTTATTATTGTTATATATTGTTATATACCTAATAAACTCATTGATCTGTTTTTTGACAACAATAAAATATTATTTAAACAATAGATAAACATGAAAACAGTTCCAAGAAAAACATTTGTTGAAAATTCCCGAGGTCTATTATTGTTGAATGACGAATTGCTGTAATCTTTCAGAACTGTTTTAGGTAGCTTTCTTTACAAAAAGCTACCTATTGCAGCCGTTCGGAGGAAAGCGATTTCAAAAAATTTTGGTATATTTTCATCGATCATGACCCCCAGACCCCGAAACCACCCTCCGTTCAAAATTGATATATATATATATATATATATATATATATATATATATATATCTGACCTATGTCACACTGTAACTGTCGTATTTATGAACCGATTTGGATGTAAGTCGTTGTGTACATGGTACATACCAGTGTCTCGACCGAGTTCGTTGACCAGCTTCATCCGCCATTTTGTTTCAAAATGGCGACCATTTAAAAATTAAAAAAAAAATTTTAATTTAAAATGTGGTACCAAAAAATTGAAAATGGAAAAATATTTTTTCTTGTGTATTTGACCTTTATACAAAGACTCCGTAGCAGTTTTTGTTTCGTCTATATCTTAAAAAATGGCTGAATTATAGCATTTTGAATTTCTAGCGAAGCTGACATTTTGAAACGTCCTGAATTTTGTCACGCGATAAAAGGCGTATTTATCAACCGATTTGGATGTAACTTCGTTTATACATAGTACAGACCAATGTCTCGACCGAGTTCGTTAGCCAGCTTCATCCGCCATTTTGTTTAAAAATGGCGGCCATTTAAAATTTTAAGAAAAATTTAAATTTGAAATGTGGTACCGAAAAATTGAAAATTAAAAAAATATTTTTTTCTTATGTGTTTGACCTCGATAAAAAGATTCGGGAGCAGTTTTTGTTTCGTCTATATCTTAAAAAATGGCTGAGTTATAGCATTTTGAATTTCTAAGCGTGGCTGGCATTTTGAAACGCCCTGATTTTTGTCACGCGATAACAGGCGTATTTATGAACCGATTTGAATGTAACTTGGTCTGTACATAGTACATACCAATGTTTCGACCGAGTTTGTTGGTCAGCTTCATTCGCCATCTTGTTTCAAAAGGGTTGCCATTTAAAAAAAATGTAATTTAAAATTTAAAATGAGGTATTAAAAAATTGGAAAATGAAAAAGATTTTTTTTATGTGTTTGGCCTTGATACAAAGATTCTGGAGCAGTTTTTGTTTCTGAAAATTTGTTCTTTTGTTTATATCTTAGAAAGTGGTTGAATTATAGCACTTTGAATTTCTATCATGGCTAACACTTTGAAACGATCTTGTATTTGTCTCACGATACCACACGTATTCGCCTATTTCGATGGAAGAAGGCATGTGGATAGTATACATCAATATCTCGACCAAGTTCGCTGGCCAGCTTCATCAGCCATCTTGTTTCAAAATGGCGGCCATTAAATTAAAAATATATATATTTAAAGTGAGGTGCAAAAAAATTAGAAATTGAAAAAGGTTTCTTTCTTAAGTATTTGACCTTGATATAAGGATTCAGGAGCATTTTTTGTTTGTCTTTATCTTAAAAAATGGCTCAGATATAGCAGTTTCAATTTCTAACGTGGGTGACATTTTGAAAAATCTGATTTTTTGCCTGCGACAGCACTCGTATGTATCAACCGATTCCGATGTGAGTGAGCTTGTGCACAGTAATTACCAAGGTCTCGACCAAGTTCACTTGTTAGCCTCATCCACCATGTTGTCTTAAAATGGCAGGCACTTTAAGAAATCGCCGAATTTGGCAGCGAAATATAAGTTACTTTAAATAAAAGCAGCTTGGATAAAGCTGACTAATTTTGCGAAATTCTCATTCATAATGATTTAGTATTGATAAAAATTAGTATTGAATCTCCTACATTCGGTTTCCACTTAATTGAGCTTCGTGTGTTTGAATAATATAAGTTGGCTTTTTTAAAATAAGGAATATGAAAGCTACCTCTTCCTCCCGGCACTGGCCGGAAGGACTTTTTTTTTAGGTAGCTTTCTTTACAAAAAGCTACCTATTGCAGCCGTTCGGAGGAAAGCGATTTCAAAAAATTTTGGTATATTTTCATCGATCATGATCCCCAGACCCCGAAACCACCCTCCGTTCAAAATTGATATATATATATATATATATATATATATATATATATATATATATATATATATATATATATATATATCAATATATATATATATATATATATATATACCCTCATAGCATGCATGGTCACAGTGACGTCATTGTGACGTCACTGTAAGTCACTGTGGTCACGTCACATCTGTGACCAAAATGCCACCACTCAGTGATGTCACATTGTGACTGAGATGTGAACTTCTTAGAAAACTTTAAACAATTATAAAAATTCTTCAAAACATGTTACTTATTGTAAAATTTTATTTTTCCGCAATTAAAAAAATATTGTAACGTCACTGTTATGTCACTGCATGTAACGTACGTCACGTCATATATGTGACAAAAAAAACCACCATGTTGTAAATCACAGTGTGACAAAAATATTAACTTCAAAACTTTTTGAAAATGAAGAGAAATATTTAAAACATGCCCTAGTTACAGCGGCATAAGGAATGAATATTAGTGGACAGCAAATAGTAAATTCGGACACGAAAAGAAGGGGGAGGGGAGAAAAAGAAAAATGCACGGTACAAGTATCAACAAACTAGATTTCCATGCTATATTTTATCAATTTGATATCTAAGAAGTGAAAGTATACTTTTTTCATGATTTCAATTTTATCTAGCATTGCAATTTAATATAATAATACATCACGGATTGTTATTATTATAAAAGTATTTCTCAGAAAAATGCTATGTGCTGGAGCAATTTGAAACATATTTAGAATTAGAAATATTAAATCTATACTTTTTACATATTTAGTTTGCAGGGAGGAAATTTTTTAACTTTTTTGGCGACCACTGGTCGAAACACTTCTGTGGTTTCAAACTAAACATTTTCTATTACAGTTAAGTCTGCAGATTTTAATGAGCACGCACAAAGAATCTTCAGAGTTTAGTCATATATGCATTTATTGCTTTATAATTTGCATTCAAGTCATATTTTTTTCCTGTTAATCTATTTTTAGTAACTGCTTTTTAAAAAAAAATTTACTTTTTTCAGCCTTTTTAAATAAAGTTAGCCTTTTCCGAAAAAAATATATATATACAAAATTTATGCAAAACACATGATATAATTAATTTTTCGCATTTCCAATTTGTGTTTTAGAGGTATGACTTTTAAAAAAGTTATTTTACAAATTGTTTTCTTCTGCAGAAAATTAACATGAAAATATTGACAGATTGACAAAGAAAAATTTTTTATCTTCGAAAACATTTTTTTATTTATTAAGAAGGTATTTTTTATTTATTACGCATGAAACAAACTTTACTTAAAAAAAGGGGGGTGGTATTATTACCATTAAATTTATTTTTACACATTTTAAAAATTTAAGCAGTGTTTTATCTAATAAACTTCCGTTTTCAAATGAATTTTTTTGAAACTGATAAAAAAGAAATGGTAAAATGCATTGGAAAATTCTTCAAATAGAAAATTTTAATTACAGACTAACTCATAAAACTATTCCGCCTGAAAGTTAGGACTGCAAATAAACAGTAAAATCAGCTGCTGAAGATCGTCTGCGTCGGATTATATGACCGCAACCGCAGGGTAAACAGAGAACTTTTTGTCATACACGCGGGAAAAGAACATGACCAAGCCTACAATGTCAGCTTTTGTTTTTGCTTTTTTAAATGTAAGAGAAAGACGTCTGCCATTTTCGGGCAAAAATACTCGGATATTATTAATTTACAGCAAAAAAAGGTAAGTCTTATTTAATTTAAATTTTTTATTACGATTATGAATTAAATAGATTTATGTTATACATATAGAAAGTGGCTGATCTGGAATTGTCTTGAAGCGAAATTTTCCTAATCGACACTGTTTTGTAAAATGTGTTAATCGGTCATCGCTCAAAAAAAAAAAAAAAAAAAAAAAAAGAAATTCATGTCTACATTCATAGTGGGATGAATATAAACATTAATTTGCAGTTACTTGAGATTGAGACAGTGATGTGGAATTTTTTTCGGCTTCTTATTTTTTTCTCTGATTACTAACACTCATATAACAGTATTTATCGTCATTATTGTTTTGGAGTTAAATATTATATTCGAATAGTATGATATTACGAAACTGTTTCAGTTTAGAAATGAACATTATAGTGGGAAAATGTCTTTTTACTTATTATAATAGCGTAACTTTTGAAAGATTTTTTTTTTTTTTTTTTGCTAATAATATTTTAAATTATTATTTAAAATCCTGAATCTTCATACCAATGTTTTCAGATTTAACATTTGCCAAAATTATAAAATAATAGGAATTCCTTATAACATATGAAAAGATTTTTGAGAAATTGCTAAATCTAATAATGTATTTAATTCATCTATTGCAGTTAGTTGTTGTTTAATAGTACAATTAAAAATACTAATTATTATTTTTAGTGTTTTTCAAATTGGTATATTTATTTATTTATTTTTAATTGTATGTAAGCATTTTTTTTCTATTTGCGATTTTAATCAAATATTTAATTATAGACATTCAGAATCAGTTATTAAATTTTCTTCGATTGTAAACTCATTTTCTACGTTTTCGATACACAAATATTGGCATTAAAGGTGTATTCTAAAAAATATTTTTCCACCTTCAACAGCTCGATATTTTCTGAGACATTTTCAGACTCATTTTTAAAAGTAAAAACATGAAACTTGCTGAGGTGATTTTTGAAGAGATGTTTAAGAGGCCGTGTGATTTCATTTTCCCCTCAATTCATTAGAATTTAAGTTTTAAATAATTATTTTCTCAGTAAGACCCCTTTTTTTTTTCATTCCCAGATCTTCCGCTGTGAAAAATTCGGTTCAAAACGCCTACTTTGACAGCATTTTTTTGTAATATTTTCTGCATTTATCAAAAAATCGAGAAGCACGGCACATTAGGTAGTTTCTAAATAAGAGAATTTTTCAGTTTGATGCGTTTGTGAACAAAAAGGAATTAAAAAATGAATCAGAAAATAAGCAGTTTGGATTGAAATACACCCTTAAAAAATAAAATATTATATTTAAGCATTGAAATAAAGTGTTTTTCATGCCTGATAGGAAGCTTATAGATTAAACTGCTTTAGTATATATTTTTTAAAGTTCATTATTTTACTTTTATATTTCCTTTCAATCATTTATTTTACTTTTATATTTCCTTTTTAACACCTTTCAACAAAGTTGAAAAGTGTTTATGACTTTGGTTTGTCTAGCCGTCTGTCCGCTCTCTAACTCTCGTAAATATACTCGGATTGGTCTGAAATTTTTAGATGTTATTGACCTTTACCATAGCACGGTCCCTATGTGTAACGACGTTTGTAGCATGTTTAGTTCATTTACAGGTACAGTCAAAAGTATTCCGTTACATTACGGCCTCTGGGAAAAAATCGTTTCAAAGGTTTTTTCATGATTTTACACGTTTTCATACAGAAAAAAATTGATATGCATTTATGAAACGTACTAAAATATGCATTCTGAAGAATACGAGATGCAAAGAATAGTTATTGTTCATTTACAGGGCTAAAAAGAAATTCCAATACATAATGATATAGCGGTGGAGGGAATTGTTTGCGGCGTACTTTAATTATGTTAATCTATTTCATATATAATGAAAATGATATACGTCGCTGAGGTTTACATACTATAAATTTTTCATGTAGAATATGAAGTGTATATAGCATTTACAGGCACACACAATATAGTTCAGATACTATATTGTATCCGAAGTACTGTTCATTTGTGATGATTGCTGGAAATGCATTTTTAATTATGATATGCGCTTTTATGATTCACTATATTTATGCATAGTATATGGTGTATATAAATGCTATAATTCATATACATGGCTACACAAAAGTATTCGCAAGGATTACTGGGTATGAGCGCAAGTTACTTAAAGGTGGTTTTTAAATGAGTTGTGCATTTTTACGCTGAACTGAATTTAATTTACTGTTGTATAATATAGATAAAATGGTATACAGGATCATGCAAAGAATTGGATACCTGGCCGTCTATAAATTATAATTTCTGGAAATGTGATTTCAGCTGTTTTAAGTGTGTTTTAGTTTGAATTAAATTTTAACTAAACGGTGGCGTGTAATGAAGGTTCTAGGTCAACTACAGGGTTGTACAAAAGTATTAAAGTATGTTTCCATATATTAGTATAAATTGCTGAAAGAGAGTTTCAACCTGTTATGCGTTTTCTTGCTAAACTAAATTATCCCATTATATAATATATATATGAACCTACAGATCAAATACAGGGCTGTTCAAAAGAATTGGAAAACCTATTTAGCTATGGCCAGTAACTGCGGAAATGAGTTTTTCAAATGTTTTATGCGTTTTCTAAAATGTTTACTTAGTTCTCTTATTTACCTTATTTCCCTAAATAACGAAGTTTTTTAAAGCATTCGGGAAGTGTTGGAAAGTGTTTTATGCTTAACGCATGATTTTTCTTATTTGTTTTTTCTATTTTCCAGATCAGTCTTTTCCTATAGAACATACCAAATCTATTTAAGCTCATATTCACAAAATACAATTTACACGGAAATAAAAAATTTAAATAAATATGGCTTACGTCGTATTTAATAAAGCAAAGATTAATCACAACCACAACACCTTAAAATCTTATACATTCTTAATATCAAGCTTGAACTCAAGATCAAGCTTAGAACTTAATAAAAAAAGATGTCAGTTGACAAACATTGTTTTTTAAGTGGAAAAATTAAAACTATTTTAGAAGAATAGGACTCCAAAATAGCTATATTTTGCTAAAAAGTACGGTAAAAAGATACGAATTTATATCTCAAACAAAACTTTATTTTAAAATTGTCCATTTTAAAATTCATCACAATATTAATACTTGGAAATTTTTCCACAAAGAAATATTCGGTTTGCATACAATATTTCAAATGAAATTCAAATTTCAAATAAATTGCTTAAAAGGCGCAAAGGCCAACATAGTGAAAAATATCCACGCCGGGACTCGATCCCGGGTCATCAGTATAGCGCACTCACATTCTACCGACTAAACCACATGGAACGATACCCAGCCTGGAAATTTTCTCCCTATTACATGTTGGCAAGTCTACAAACGTAGCACAAGATGGAATATTTATCGTGAGCCACCGTCATGGGGCAAACACGAAACTTAATTAAATCCAGCATCGATTGAAACTATATTAATACTTGGAAAAATTTCCAGAGAGAAACATTTGCCTTGCATACAGTATTTCAAATGAAAATCAAATTTCAAATTAAAATTGCCTTTTACACTATTAATTTGAAATTTGATTTTCATTTGAAATATTGTATGCAAGGCGAATGGTTCTCTCTGAAAAAAATTTCCAAGTATTAATATAGTTTCAATCGATGCTGGATTTAATTAAGTTTCGTGTTTGCGCCATGTCGGTGGCTGACGATAAATATTGCATCTTTTGCTGCGTTTGTAGCCTTGCCAACATGTAATAGTGAGAAATTTTCCAGGCTGGGTATCGTTCCGTGTGGTTTAGTCGGTAGAATGTAAGTGCGCTATACTGATGGCCCGGGTTCGAGTTCCAGCATGGAATCTTTTTCACTAGTTCGCCTTTGCGCCTTTTAAGCAATTAATTTGAAATTTGATTTTCATTTGAAATCATCACAGAGTTTATGACAAGTTCGTCACAAATGACACATATTTCACAAATTGGTCACAGTGTGACTTCAAAACATTGTCACTTTCGTCACAGGTTCGTCACAAAGTTAATGCCAAAATAGTCACAAATGACACACTTTTCACAAATTAGTCACACCGTGACTTCACAGAGTGGTCACAATGTGACGTCACAAACGACCTCTAAAACGGCCATAACGACCTCGCATTCTAGTCACTGTGACGTCACATCCACGTCACGTGACGTCACATCGACGGTCACAAAGTCCCAGTGTGACTTCACAACGACGTCGCCGTGACGTCACCATGCCTTACGGGTATATATATAACCATTAATTAAACATAACCTACCACCGTCAATTATTATGAATTAAAGCTATATATATATATATATATCTGACCTATGTCACACTGTAACTGTCGTATTTATGAACCGATTTGGATGTAAGTCGTTGTGTACATAGTACATACCAGTGTCTCGACCGAGTTCGTTGGCCAGCTTCATCCGCCATTTTGTTTCAAAATGGCGACCATTTAAAAATTTAAAAAAAAATTTAATTTAAAATGTGGTACCAAAAAATTGAAAATGGAAAAATATTTTTTTCTTATGTATTTGACCTTTATACAAAGACTCCGTAGCAGTTTTTGTTTCGTCTATATCTTAAAAAATGGCTGAATTATAGCATTTTGAATTTCTAGCGAAGCTGACATTTTGAAACGTCCTGAATTTTGTCACGCGATAAAAGGCGTATTTATCAACCGATTTGGATGTAACTTCGTTTATACATAGTACAGATTAATGTCTCGACCGAGTTCGTTAGCCAGCTTCATCCGCCATTTTGTTTAAAAATGGCGGCCATTTAAAATTTTAAGAAAAATTTAAATTTGAAATGTGGTACCGAAAAATTGAAAATTAAAAAAATATTTTTTTCTTATGTGTTTGACCTCGATAGAAAGATTCGGGAGCAGTTTTTGTTTCGTGTATATCTTAAAAAATGGCTGAGTTATAGCATTTTGAATTTCTAAGAGTGGCTGGCATTTTGAAACGCCCTGATTTTTGTCACGCGATAACAGGCGTATTTATGAACCGATTTGAATGTAACTTGGTCTGTACATAGTACATACCAATGTTTCGACCGAGTTTGTTGGTCAGCTTCATTCGCCATCTTGTTTCAAAAGGGTTGCCATTTTAAAAAAAAAATGTAATTTAAAATTTAAAATGAGGTATTAAAAAATTGGAAAATGAAAAAGATTTTTTTTATGTGTTTGGCCTTGATACAAAGATTCTGGAGCAGTTTTTGTTTCTGAAAATTTGTTCTTTTGTTTATATCTTAGAAAGTGGTTGAATTATAGCACTTTGAATTTCTATCATGGCTAACACTTTGAAACGATCTTGTATTTGTCTCACGATACCACACGTATTCGCCTATTTCGATGGAAGAAGGCATGTGGATAGTATACATCAATATCTCGACCAAGTTCGCTGGCCAGCTTCATCAGCCATCTTGTTTCAAAATGGCGGCCATTAAATTAAAAATATATATATTTAAAGTGAGGTGCAAAAAAATTAGAAATTGAAAAAGGTTTCTTTCTTAAGTATTTGACCTTGATATAAGGATTCAAGAGCATTTTTTGTTTGTCTTTATCTTAAAAAATGGCTCAGATATAGCAGTTTCAATTTCTAACGTGGGTGACATTTTGAAAAATCTGATTTTTGCCTGCGACAGCACTCGTATGTATCAACCGATTCCGATGTGAGTGAGCATGTGCACAGCAATTACCAAGGTCTCGACCAAGTTCACTGGTTAGCCTCATCCACCATGTTGTCTTAAAATGGCAGGCACTTTAAGAAATCGCCGAATTTGGCAGCGAAATATAAGTTACTTTAAATAAAAGCAGCTTGGATAAAGCTGACTAATTTTGCGAAATTCTCATTCATAATGATTTAGTATTGATAAAAATTAGTATTGAATCTCCTACATTCGGTTTCCACTTAATTGAGCTTCGTGTGTTTGAATAATATAAGTTGGCTTTTTTAAAATAAGGAATATGAAAGCTACCTCTTCCTCCCGGCACTGGCCGGAAGGACTTTTTTTTAGGTAGCTTTCTTTACAAAAAGCTACCTATTGCAGCCGTTCGGAGGAAAGCGATTTCAAAAAATTTTGGTATATTTTCATCGATCATGACCCCCAGACCCCGAAACCACCCTCCGTTCAAAATTGATATATATATATATATATATATATATATATATATATATCAATATATATATATATATATATCTGACCTATGTCACACTGTAACTGTCGTATTTATGAACCGATTTGGATGTAAGTCGTTGTGTACATAGTACATACCAGTGTCTCGACCGAGTTCGTTGGCCAGCTTCATCCGCCATTTTCTTTCAAAATGGCGACCATTTAAAAATTTTAAAAAAAATTTTAATTTAAAATGTGGTACCAAAAAATTGAAAATGGAAAAATATTTTTTTCTTATGTATTTGACCTTTATACAAAGACTCCGTAGCAGTTTTTGTTTCGTCTATATCTTAAAAAATGGCTGAATTATAGCATTTTGAATTTCTAGCGAAGCTGACATTTTGAAACGTCCTGAATTTTGTCACGCGATAAAAGGCATATTTATCAACCGATTTGGATGTAACTTCGTTTATACATAGTACGGACCAATGTCTCGACCGAGTTCGTTAGCCAGCTTCATCCGCCATTTTGTTTAAAAATGGCGGCCATTTAAAATTTTAAGAAAAATTTAAATTTGAAATGTGGTACCGAAAAATTGAAAATTAAAAAAATATTTTTTTACTTATGTGTTTGACCTCGATAAAAAGATTCGGGAGCAGTTTTTGTTTCGTCTATATCTTAAAAAATGGCTGAGTTATAGCATTTTGAATTTCCAAGCGTGGTTGGCATTTTGAAACGCCCTGATTTTTGTCACGCGATAACAGGCGTATTTATGAACCGATTTGAATTTAACTTGGTCTGTACATAGTACATACCAATGTTTCGACCGAGTTTGTTGGCCAGCTTCATTCGCCATCTTGTTTCAAAAGGGTTGCCATTTTAAAAAAAAATGTAATTTAAAATTTAAAATGAGGTATTAAAAAATTGGAAAATGAAAAAGATTTTTTTTATGTGTTTGGCCTTGATACAAAGATTCTGGAGCAGTTTTTGTTTCTGAAAATTTGTTCTTTTGTTTATATCTTAGAAAGTGGTTGAATTATAGCACTTTGAATTTCTATCATGGCTAACACTTTGAAACGATCTTGTATTTGTCTCACGATACCACACGTATTCGCCTATTTCGATGGAAGAAGGCATGTGGATAGTATACATCAATATCTCGACCAAGTTCGCTGGCCAGCTTCATCAGCCATCTTGTTTCAAAATGGCGGCCATTAAATTAAAAAAATATATATTTAAAGTGAGGTGCAAAAAAATTAGAAATTGAAAAAGGTTTCTTTCTTAAGTATTAGACCTTGATATAAGGATTCAGGAGCATTTTTTGTTTGTCTTTATCTTAAAAAATGGCTCAGATATAGCAGTTTCAATTTCTAACGTGGGTGACATTTTGAAAAATCTGATTTTTTGCCTGCGACAGCACTCGTATGTATCAACCGATTCCGATGTGAGTGAGCATGTGCACAGCAATTACTAAGGTCTCGACCAAGTTCACTGGTTAGCCTCATCCACCATGTTGTCTTAAAATGGGAGGCACTTTAAGAAATCGCCGAATTTGGCAGCGAAATATAAGTTACTTTAAATAAAAGCAGCTTGGATAAAGCTGACTAATTTTGCGAAATTCTCATTCATAATGATTTAGTATTGATAAAAATTAGTATTGAATCTCCTACATTCGGTTTCCACTTAATTGAGCTTCGTGTGTTTGAATAATATAAGTTGGCTTTTTTAAAATAAGGAATATGAAAGCTACCTCTTCCTCCCGGCACTGGCCGGAAGGACTTTTTGTTTACCATTGTTTTGTTTACATTATTTTTGCTTACCAGTAGCAATAAACATAGATAATTTGGACCTCTACGAAAGAACCGTATCTATATTGTTTGCGAAAACGTGTGCGTAGCTTGGAACAAAATTAATCTTATTGTTGTAATAAACATTTTCTTAGCCTCCGATATGCTATTTCTTACAGGAAACAATTAAAGTGTCGTCACTGAAAGATAGATTTAAGTTACATAAGGCAGCCGTAATACGAAGCAGATATTTCATAGTACGGTAAATTACTGCCATTTTTTAAATTTCTAAACATCGCTTCAGTTCAATTTTTACACATTCGTATAAATGAAAAAAGTACTTTTAACTGCCATTTTTTTAAACTGCATCTCAATTTAATTTTGAGATATTAATTTTTGTGTAGTTTTAAGTGCCATTACTGTAGTGGTGAAAACTGAATAACACCATTTATGTAGAAAGCAAAGGGAAAATTTCTTCATACCTATATCTTTTTCTTGACATTTTCTCATAACAACTGAAACAAATTGTAATTAAAATATGTGCTTTTTCCAAAAATACAAATGAATGTTTTCTTATACAACATGCAGTTATTATAAACTATACTTTCTTTTAAATATACATATTAATGTTACAAACATATCAAAGCATATAAAAATACTAGATAAAATACAATTTGATACAATACAATACAGAATTATGCAATAAAATGCAATACAATATAATGCAATACAGGATGATACTATATGATACAATACAGAATATTACAATAAGATACAACACAACACAATACAATACAATACAGAATAATATAATACGATACAATACAATACAGAATAATATAATACGATACAATACAATACAGAATAATATAATACGATACAATACAATACAGTAGAATAAAATGCAACAGATCTTAATACAATATTATTCAACACAACACAACAGAAAATATTACAATACGATACAATAAATATTAATAAAAAATAATCTTTGGGTGATACTTTTCGAGTATAACAAGAAACTGATAATTAGCATAAAATAGTATATTTTACCTGAAAATTAAAAACATTTCTTTTCAATGTCAACTTAATTATAGAGGTCCATGTATTTAGTCTGTTAATTAGAATAAAAATTTAAATTTTTACCCAAAAGTTTTTTTTAATTGATTTTTTTTTAATTTTGAAAAAATAACCTTATTGTACACGTCCTAGTCTTAATTCCTTTTCGACACTGCTTTAGCAACAACAGTATAAATTTTTCTGCAATTTCCAATTTTTTTTTTCTAAGATGTAGAATTTTAATTAATTATTTCAATATTAATGGTTTCCACATTTGTTTATTATTGTTAGATAATTGAATTTTGCCTATTAAACTCATTGGTGTGTTTTGTTGACAACAATAAAATACTATTTCAACAATAGAAAAACGTGCAAACAGTTCCAAGAAAAACATTTGTTGCAAATGTCCGTGGTTTATTGTTGTTAAATGACGAATTGTTGTAATGTTTGAGAGCTGGTTTTTTTTTTGTTTGTTTGTTTAACAGTAGCAATAAACAGAGTTAATTTCGACTTCTACGAGCGAACTGTGTCTATATTGTTCGCGTAAAATGTGTGCGTAGCTTGGAACAAACTTAACTTCACTGTTGTAAACACTTTTTTCTTAGTACACGACATGCTATTTCTTTCAGGCAACAATTAAAGTGTCGCCACTAACAGATAGCCTTAAGTTATTTAAGGCAGCCGTAATACGAAGCAGATGTTTCATAGTAGGGTAAATTACAGATAATCTGTACTGCCATCTTTTAAATTTCTAAGCATCGCATAAGTTCAACTTTTACACATTCTATAGGTGAAAAAAGTACTTTTAACTGCAATTTGTTTGAAAACTGCATTTTAATTTATTTTGAGATATTAATTTTTGTGTATTTTTAAGTGCCATTTCCCTAATGGTTGCAACTGAAGTACACCATTTCTGTAGAATGTCAAGGGAAAATTAGTATATAACTATATCTTTTTGTTAACATTTTCTCATAAAACTTAAAAAATAGTAGTTAAAATACGTGCTTTTTTCAAAAATTCTAATGCATTTTTTCTGATAAAATATGGAACTATAATAAACTATATTTAATTTTAAATATACATATTAATGTTGCAAACAAATGAAGGCATATTAAATACCAGACAAAATACATTATCATATTATACAGAATAATACAAAATAATACAATGCAATACAAAATATAATACGATGCAACACAACATAATATAATACAATCAGATACAATAAATATTAATAGAAAAAAGATCGTTTGATGATATTTTTTGATTATGGAAAAAACAACTGTTAATGAGCATAAAAATGTAAATTTTTACCCAAAAGTTTTTTTTTAAAGGAAATTTGTTGTTTAATTTATAAAAGATAACTTAATTGTACACATCCTAGTCTTAATTCCTTTTCGACACTGCTGCAGCAGCAATAGTATAATTTTTTCAAGCGTTCCTTGAATCTGCGTTTCTTGTTTTGAGGTTGTAGTTCAATTGTAACTTCATCTTTTGCTTTCTGTGCTGCTTTATTTTCTAGCCCCAGTGCGCCTGAGATTTACTGCACGTTCTGCATACGAATGCAGCCTATTTTTTTTTTAAACACGCGTCTAGAAACTTGTCCATGAGTTCTTCTGGATAAGGCCTTCTAATTTTAGATTAATCAGTTTCGCAACCAGGTCATGTTTCATAAATTTTTTCACCAAAATTTTAGACAGCATCATAAGAAATTTCAGTGAAGCTTACTTGAGAGGTTACGTTCTAGTAGATGTCCCGTTCGTCATTTTCTCTTATCAAGTTCTTTAAGTCCTTAGCTATGAAGTAAATTATAACAATACAGATGGCATACATGAATATTAATCACGCAAGTAAAGTCAACAAATGTCCCAGAATTTGGCTATTTATAAAGATGTAGATGTGCAACACTCGAATTAATCAATTAAAACAAAAAATAAGCAAAGATTGATTTTTTTATCACTGAAAAATTTTGTTTGAAATTAGTTCAATGGCACACCATTCTACAAGTTCGAAAAAAAAATTTCTAAGAGGGAGAATTTTTTAAATTACTTCAATACTAATGGTTTCAAATATTGTTTATTGTTGTTAGACATATTAATTTTATAATAAAACACACATACTACAATATATATTAAAACACACATACACACATAAATAACGCCTGCATTCAACAGTTAAAGGTATATATAAATATTTTACAGACATACATACAATAAATAAAATTGTATTTATTGTATGTATGTCTGTAACATATTTATATATACCTTTAAATATTAATTTTACCTAACAAGCTCATTGATGTATTTTGTTGACAACCATAAAATATTATTTCAACAATAGAGAAAGGTGCAACCAGTTTCAAGCAAGACGTTTGTTGCAAATGTCCGTGGTTTATTGTTGTTAAATGTCGAATTGCTGTAATGTTTGAGAGCTGTTTTTTTGTTTGCCATTGTTTTGCGTACATTGTTTTTGCTTATCAGTAGCAATCATCAGATATAATTTCGACCTCTACGAGGGAACTGTATCTATATTGTTGGCGTAAAATGTGTGCGTAGCTTTTAACAAATTTAACTTCATTATTGTAAACATTTCTTTCTTAGTCCCCGATATGTTATTTCTTTCAGGTAACAATTAAAATGTCCCCAGTAAAAGATAACTCTTAGTTACAGAAAGCAGCCTCAAAACGAATCAGATGTATCATAGTACGGTAAAATACTGATAGTGTGTACTGCCATTTTTTAAACTTTTACGCATCGCATAAGTTCAACTTTTACACATTCGTATAGGTGAAAAAAGTCATTTTAACTGCAATTTCTTCGAAAACTGCATCTCAATTTATTTTTGAGATATTAATTTTTGTGTAGTGTTAAGTGCCATTCCTGTAATGGTGGCAACTTCAGTAGAAAGTCAAGGGAAAATTAGTATATATCATTATCTTTTTGTTGTCATTTTCTCATAAAAATAGAAAAAATAGTTATTAAAATATATGCTTTTATAAAAAATGCAAATGAATTTTTTATGATAAAACATGCAGCTATTATAAACTATATTTAATTTTAAATATACACATTAAAGTTACAAACAAATGAAGGCATGTGAATTTATAGATAAATTAGAATATCATACAATACAATACTGAAAGATACAAAAAATACGGTGCAATGCAATTCAATACAATAAAATGCTATGCAATACAGAATATTACAATATGATGCAATCGATAGCATACAGTACAGAATAATACAATTAGATACAATACAATATAGAATGATACAATATGATAAAACACAACACAATACCTTACTGAATTTTACAATATAATTAGGGGGCTCTTCCCCCTGCAAGCTACGCTCGCCAACCCCCGTTCAGACACTGCAGAATCTAAAAACACGCTAATCTGATGGGTTTTTAAAATATTAGAGAAGATTGAATTATACTGCAATAGAGAATTATACAATATGCTACAATGCAGTACAATATAGTAATAAATAGTACAATAAGACACAATATAATACTGAATAATTTTATATCATACAATGCAATACAATGCCGAGTAATACAATATAATATGATACAACACAATACAGTGCAGAACGGAATAATACAATATGATACAATATAATACATAATAGAAGAATTTGATACAACATAATACAGATTAACACAATATTCAAAATGCAATACGATACATAATAATAAAATATCACACAATCCAATACAGAAAAATGTGATATGATACAACACAACATAAAATAATACAATCAGATACAATAAATATTAATTTTTAAAAAAAAGATCTTTTGATGATATTTTCGAGTATAAAAAACAACTGTTAATTAACATAAAAATGTAAATTTTTACACAAAAGTTTTTTTTTTAATTGAATTTTTTTTTCATTAAAAAAAAATAACTTAATTGTACACGTCCTAGTCTTAATCCCTTTTCGACACAGCTGCATCAACAACAGTATAATTTTTTCAAGCGTATCTTGAATCTGCGTTTCTTGTTTTGAGACTGTATTTCATTTATAACTTCATCTTTGGCTGTCTGCGCTGCTTCATTTTCTTGCACCAGTGCCTGAGATCCGCTGTACGTTCTGTATACAAATGCAGCCTATCTTTTTTAACCGAGCGTCTAGAAACTTGTCCATGACATCTTCTGGTTAAGGCCTTCTAATTTCATGTTAATCTCTTTCGCAACCAGGACAAGTTTCATAACTTTTTTCACCAAAACCTTAGACAGCATCATAAAAAATTTCACTGAAGCTTACTTGAGAAGTTGCGTCGTAGTATGTGTCTCGTTCGTCTATTTCTCTTCTCAAATTCTATAGCAGAAATACATGAGTTCTGTTTTCCAGTAGAGAGGAGTTCGAGATTTTTTTTCGGAGGCTCTCCACCCCCCCTCCCTACTCCTTAGAAGCCTATACTGAAATTACGCAACTGAAAATTGTTTTCAAGATTAACTTTCTCATTTAACTTTCCCTTCTTATTCTTACATAGATATCCTAAATACTCCTTCCCTCTATTAATCCTAAATACTCCTTCATGACAATGTTTCGTGATTTCCAAATCCCCGAAAATTTGTTTAAAATGGCAAATTTGTTATTTATACCCAGCCATGGCAGAAATTTGCAAAAAATCACATTTATTATTCGTTTAAAATATCATTGTAATATTATACCAGAAAGACATGAGTTCTGTTTTCCAGCAGAGATGAGTTCGAGCTCATTTTTCGGAGTCCCCCCCCCTCCCCCCCGCCTTTGAAACCTATACTGAAATTACGCAATTGAAAATTTTTAATAACATTTAAAAATTGTTTCAAGATTAATTTTCTCATTTAAAAATCTCTCCGTACATAGAGATAAATATTAATCCTAAATACTACCTGATGATGACATATCGGAATTTTTATTGTAAAAATATAATTGTACAACTGTGGGATGCAGGCATGAGTTCTGTTTCCCAGTAACTCTGAAAAACGACTTCAAACAAAAAGAGACGTTAGACAAGGGCTATCCCAAGGCTTATATATATTGCTAACACTAACATTGACCGTGCTAAGGCTTCAGAATCAGATAGAATATTTCTGTTTAACACTTCAATTCCCTTTCAAACTGATTTTTAGAGGATCGTAAAATCCTTTCAGAAATTTAGACTACATTCTTGTTTCTCAAATAGCAGAAAGATTTCTTTCATCTTTTTAATAAATAAAATTTTTACTTTGAACCCTAGACCGAGGACAGATGTAAAAATTGAGCCCGAGCCCGAAAACCGGTATAAAAATCGAACCGGAGCCCGGTTCTATTGAATATCACTACTTTTTAATACAAAAATATATTAAGAGTTTTCATACAATAAAAAACAATTTTTACCAATGTTCACTGGGTTCAATGTTAATCCAGGTATCCCGGGTTGGATTCCCTGATTTGTATAATTTCCAAATAAATTTTTGACAATGTCATGAAAAGAAAATTTCTATCATATTTTGTGTGACGTCTTTTATAAGAAAACGAACGCTACTAAGTGAAACGCAATACATCTATTGATTTGAATTCTGAAAGAAAAACTGCGGAATAAAAGTTTAAAATATGCAGTATCCTCCTAACTTAGAATAGGAAATCAATTACAGGCTGAATCGCATCTGAATGTCACATATATTAAGAATGACAGTTCTTTGACCGTCCTTCGCTCGTGCCCTCGGAGTATTCGTTGAATATGTATTCTGTTCTTTGAACGAAGTCAGAAAATTCTTTTTTTCCTAGTTACCGACTATTTCCTTCCTTGTTAATTAGACGTCTTCTTCTGCCCTGGTTTTCTTTTTTTTCATCTATTTAAGTGGTTAACAGTGATTAATATTTGATTTTCTGGGTTTTGTGTCGAATTGTAATATTTTATGCGAGTAAGGAACTAAGTAAAAGGATGATACATTTCCGGATTTCGAATACCACTATTTTTGAATAGTGGATGTATTTGCCTTATTTAATGACAGAAATTATTCAATTAAATAATGCGAACATTACTATTCTGAAGTAGTGGTATTCAAAATCTGTAATCTGTGGCATCCATGAAAGACAAGCTAAATTATAAAGTTTTATTAATTTTTAAAAATAAAATAATACTGCAGTAAAATAAATCTTCAGTTTTTAATTACGCCCCAAAGATCTTAAAAATAGGAGTAACTACAAGTGTAAACTTCTACAATATATAAGGATGTATGTACTTCTACAACATATATTTTTTTCACTGTTACTGACTATTTCCTTCCTTTTTAATTAGATGTCTTCTTCTGCTCTGGTTTCCTTTTTTCAATATTTAAGTTGTTAACAGCGGTTAATATATGATTTTCTGGGTTTTGTGTCGAATTGTAATATTTCATGGGAGTAGGAAATTAAGTAAAAATTGCAGTTTTTTTTCATAGGCTGATACATATTCCGGATTTCGAATACCACTATTTTTGAATAGAGGATGTATTTGCCTTATTTAATGACAGAAATTATCCAATTAAATTATGCGAAGATTACTATTCTGAAATATTGGTATTCAAAATCTGTAACATGTGGCATCTATGTCAAATTATAGAGTTTTTCAATTTTTTAAAATAAAATAATACTGCTGTAAAATAAATCCCATCAAAAACATCTCATGTAAAAAAAGCCAAGTCTCCTGACTCTTTGACCGTAAAAAGTTCTGAGATCATGTGTAGAGCCAAGCTTAGCTCTCTTATTAACTCTGATATTTTAATACACAAATTACTCTTAGTCTCTACACCTTTAGTAAATGATTATTTTGTGACTTGGCAATTACGCAGCACAGGAAAGTTATTACGTAAACACTTTACTTATGTTTTGAATTGGGATTAGATTATTTGATTAAGGCTGAATATGAACGCGAAGGATAGAAGCCTGAAAGAGGGATGCACCGATTGGGGTCTTTGTAAAAGACGGGTCTGGCTCATATTCTCGTTACATAGGAAGTAAATCATCCAAAACTCCGGACATCAAGTTTGATCAGTAGAGAGTTTTCGCACCCAGGCTTACAATGTAATGTAAAATGATTTCCATGCTACAAATACATATAAGTTCAGTGCTCTTATAGAAACTATTTTATGCAAAACTTTATAAATAAACGTTAATATTAAAATGTAAACAACAGCCTTTACATTCTCGTGCTGCGTCATTGCCAAGTCACAAAATAATCATTTACTAAAGGTGTGGAGACTAGGAGTAATTTGTGAATTAAATATCAGAGTTAATAAGAGAGCTAAGCTTGGCTCTACACATGATCTGAGAACTTTTTACGGTCAAAGAGTCAGGAGACTTCGCTTTTTTTACATGAGATGTTTTTGATGGGATTTCACTTCTTTTTGTAAGGAGAAAGCCAAAGAAAGCTTTTCCAGTAGCGTCGATTTCAATTACACTATCTTTAACTTCATAGACTTAAGGCTCCTGATTGCTTCGATATCCGCTTTTCCTAGAAAAGCGAATTGGCATGTGTGCTACTGTTTGAAATCCATTCATTCAATTTTTCTAGTAACTATATTAGTTTTTGTTTCAATTTATCAGCTGTTTAATCAAAGTCCTCCAAAGTTAATTCTACTGTGCAGTGTCCATTTTATAACTTTGTCTGCTTCCAGTCTATTTCCTATTTTTTTAGTTATAGCTCTCGTAATGTTTTCTAAAGTGTTTATTTTAAACTGCAGCTTACCTCTAGACCTTTTTCGTCAGTAAGCTCCAATATTCATACCAGGGTGGGCAACAGAACAGCGTGCGACTTCTTAGCGAGCTACGTCTTCCCATTTCAGAGTGTGAATCGCTGTAACGTTTTAATGTGTGTTTTTGTTTTCGAAGATGGTTTTGATGATAGAGAGCTCTAGCTTCATGGAGCTGTTGAGAACGTGATTTCTCGGAACGATTAGGCCTTCCCCTTTTGACCTCAATAGGTCTTCCAATTTTTTTCTCTAGCTCATTTCTCTATGTGATAGGTATTCCTTTGTAAAAATAATAGATTATTGATAGCTGTTAAGAAGAGGAAGTAGAACGTCAAAGTGACCTCCTAAGAAACGAATCCCAGCTAATCCCAGTGCACAACCACATACTCAACTATAGCACATCTGATATCATACGACTATGTTACCTAGCACAGAAAAGAAAATATAGATGAAACAGATACGAACGATCTCCAGATATAGGAACTACTCGATGAGGACTTTCTTCGCTGCGATCAAAATATAACGTTTGAGTTTTTTCTTTTCAAACTTTCTTCGATCAACAATGTCTTTCGTTGGAATATCATACAAATTCGCGTGTCCCTCCGTCACCGCGTCTTTCCAGCAATTTTGCAGATGCACAATGACATCTAGAATTCAAATTTTACACAATAAAAAACTGTGTCGCCAAAATTTGAAATTCAGTTATTCCGCTTTTCGATATGTAACACTTACAATCAAGTTATTTTTAGAAACAAGTAGGTGAAAGAATTTTACACTAAACATTCAAACTTTCATATTTTCGAATTTAAAGTAAATCGTAATAACTTTTTTATTTAAATGATTTTAGTACACAGTAGACCGAGCATAGCTCGGTAGTTTTTTTTTTTTTTTTTAATATTTATTTTGTTTTAGTAAATGTAAAAATGTGATAGATACTATCCGCAAAACATCAATAAGTTGCGGAGAATATAGCGAAATTTTCCTTAATGCGTCTCCTCTTAAGATGTATCTCCGGTTAATGCGTAAAGTTTCATTTCCGCATCATATTTTAATTAATGTTAAAGGCATCGTTTATTGCGGATTTCGGTTACAGATAAAAAATGGCCTCCCTTGGAAGTCCACTAACGGTTGTTCACTGAATATTCATATCTACCACTCATAGTCTTAGCACGGTTGAAAGTGAAAAGTCAGAGAAAATGACGTCATAGTGGTGCTTAAGTGATGATGTTTAAGTTTTAAATATAAAAATAAATGATTTCTTTTCAATATGTCATTTTTTCTGGGGAGAGGGGAATGTAGAATTTTTATTTTGAATTCCAAAACGATAATTTGAGTACCTAAAAAACATATTCCAAAAAATTATACATCGCAGGGGAGTTTGTATTGCCATTAAAAAAATAAACTTTTTTTACGTATGCGATTATGTTAGTCATATCCTGAGTGCCGCTCTCCATGTTTTATAAAAATTGAATTTATTATTCTTCAACAATTGTTGTCTACGTCAATAGTTTGGCTGCAAATGTGAGCTATTTTGTAAATATGAGTTAAGTTTGACATCAAAATTCTCTTGCTTTTAAAACTACTGCTAATTTTGCGCCATGGTCTATTGCCATTGCATCAAACTATAGCAATGTTTAAAATAATATGGTAGTGATGTTAAATATAGCAAAAGTATAAGAGCAGCTATCTATCAAGAAATGTTAGCATATTTGCAGAATGTGTATAAAATATTTAAATTCACCTGATTAACATTTGGTAAAATAAATTAATTTTATTTGGGAACTACTTGATTATCCCGTCGATCAATTTCGCCAAACAATTCGCCAAATTATACAAATTGACGTATTTTTATTTTAAATAACGAAAAAACAAGTAAATTAATAAAACCTTAATGAAACTACAAGTAAAAAGTCGAATTAGAAATCATTTGATGACGTAACAAACACGTGTATGGTGTTTAATGTCAAGTGAATGCGACATTTACGATCATCCATTATTGGCATTTAATCTTATAGTTTGACGATAGTTTTTCGGTCGACGGGATAATCAAGTAATACCTTTATTTGTTCTAGTCAATTAAAACGAATTTTACTGTATTCAGGACCCAGCTATTTCGTGCTCGATTTAGTATAGTTGAAAAACCGATGGTTTAGTTGACAAACTGCGTTTTATCATGTTGATAATCAGTGAGCAACAGTATTGGCAATAATTCCGATTACGGAAAATAAAAGATTTTCGATTTTTTTTTCGAATTTTCCAAATTTTTTAATTTTTCCTTTCTTTGTATCCCAAATACTACCTTCTTACCAAATTTCAAGTTTCTAGGGCTACAGGATGTACCTCAGATTTTTGATGATCGGTGAGTCAGTCAGTCAGTGTCGAAAAAGTGAAACTTTGAGTTCATATATTTTATGAACTAGAAAAGATAGAAACGCGGAAATTTTACCATTTGCTTCCGCTTGAAGAGTACTTTTAGAAAAACAAAGTTTCAAGTTCCTGGGAAATTCCAGCGAAGGGATATAGGGCTGTCAAAAGTACCCTGAGTTGCTTCCAGAAAAGGATGCTTACGGCTGTGCTTTCTCGACTTGGCAGGGGCACTGCCGTGCCCCCAGATCTTCAATTTCTAGTTACGCCACAAATTTCTTAAAAATAGGAGTAACTACAAGTGTAAACTTCTACAATATATAAAGACATATATACTTCTACAGTATTTTTTTTTCACAGTTAATGACTATTTCCTTCCCTGTTAATTAGACGTCTTCTTCCGTTCAGGTCTTCCTTTTTTCCCCCTATTTAAGTGGTTAACAGTGATTAATGTATGACTTTAAAGGTTTAGTGCTTAATTTTAATACTTTATGCGAGGTGGAAATTGATTAAAATTAAAGTATTTTCATAAGCCAGTACGTTTTCCGGATATCGGATATACCTATTTTTGAACAGTAGATACATTTACCTTATTTGATGACAGAAATTATGCGATTAAATAAGGCGAAGATTACTATTCTGTGTAGAAAAATTATATAATATGAGGAAAGAAAGAATTTATTAAATTACGTTTTAACAGGAAAATTACAGTACGAACATCTACTCACTCGTCTCGCCGGTAACTGCGAAAAGTAAACATAGTGAGAAAAATACATCGGCACAGCGCCGTCTATGGGAGATAAGGAAAAGTACAATTTTATTTTAACACTCTCCCTAAAATTGGACTATTCCTGAAATATGAATAGTTCACAGTCTTAAACGAGTCCAATATTTGCACATAGTTCTTTTAAACGTAAATGTCCCATAGGCTTTGTCATAATATCTGCTACTTGATTTACAGTGTCCACATACTCTATCAAGATCTTTTTCTCTTCCACTAACTCTCTTATATGATAATATCTAATATCTATATGCTTGGTGCGTCTATGGTTAGTTGGATTACTAGCTAGCCGAATTGCACTTTGGTTATCAACGCGTAGACGTCCTTGTATTCCAGGTTTAAATTCACTTATTAAATTGGTCAACCAGATCAACTCTTTGGATGCTGTTGATGCAGCCATGTACTCAGATTCTGTCGTAGAAAGGGCCACACATCCTTGTCTTTGGCTACTCCAAGTAATTGCACCATCACCTAAGGTGGAAATGTATCCTGTTGTGGATCTTCTTGTTTGCACATCCCCAGCATAGTCAGCATCAGAAAACACATTGATATAACCGTCTGTTGAGCCACTGTAGTGGATTCCCATGTTTATTGTACCTTTCAGATACCTCAAAATATGTTTAATGAATTTCCATGATCCAACAGTAGGTGTTGACATCCACTGTGCAACTTTTCCAACTGCGTATGCCAAATCTGGTCTTGAAACAACAACTAAATACATTAATCTTCCAATAGCTGATGCAACTGGATGTTCAGAATCTAATTCATTTTCACGATACAGAATATCTAAAGAAGTTTTATCTACTGGCACTTTAGCAGGTTTACAGTCACCCATTTCAAACATTGACAGTGTTCTTTTAGCATAAGCTGTCTGATGAATTCTTATGTTGTCTTTCATTAATTCAATTTGAAAACCAAGAAATTGTCTGACATTTTCACAAATCGTGATTTCAAATTCAGTTTGTAACTGGCTAAGAAGTGTTTGAATATCTTCCTTATCAGTGGCAGCAAACAGTCCGTCGTCAACATATACAGCAATAATGACTAAATTTTCACCAACATACCTCAGATATGCACAAGGGTCATAACTACTAGCTCTAAATCCAACGCTTGTTAAAAATTCAGTTAGTCTTTGATTCCAACATCTAGGTGCCTGTTTTAAACCATATAGACTTCGAATCAATCTGCAAACACGTCCAGATCTATCATTATAACCTTCTGGTTGCTCCATGTATATCAGTTCATCAAGTGTTCCATTTAAAAATGCAGTCTTGCAATCAAATTGTGCTATTTTTAATTTCTTAAAATAAATAAACCAAAATAGAAAACGTACTGTATCATACCTTATAACCGGACTAAAAGTCTCTTCATAGTTTACTCCATATTGTTGCTCAAATCCTCTAATCACCAAACGTGCTTTAAAGCGTTCAATTTCATCATTTTCATTTGTTTTGACACGAAAAACCCATTTGGCAGTCAATGGTTGCATCGTGTTATCACGTTTCACAAGTTCCCAAGTGCCGTTCTTTTGATGGGAATGCATCTCATCTTCCATAGATTCAATCCATTTTTGTTTCTCAGGTACTTCCATAGCTTCCTGGTGTGACTGAGGTTCAATTACCTTTTGACAAAGATGGGAATAGCGTATAGGTGGTCGTATTGTTCTCCGATCTCTCAACTGGTATCTTACTGGTTCTTGTTCTAATTGGTTATCTTTGTCTTCCGTCTCTACCAATTCCACCTCTTGCTCTCCCTGACTCCAATCTATCAATGTATTTGGCACTGAAACTTCATGAAATTCAACATCTCTGCTTATTTCTATTCGATTTTCACCTGTGTACACTCTATAATTTCCAGTGACTTCTTCATAGCCCACAAAAATTCCCCGTATACTTGTTTTACCAAACTTCTTGTCAACACGTCGTTGCTTCGGAATTTGGACAATACATTGACTTCCAAAAATTCTCAAGTGCTTTAATGAATATTCCCTTCCATACCATGCTTCATAAGGTGTTTTACTTTTACCACGACTCTTACCAGTACGATTTAAGATATATGCAGAACAGTTCACTACTTCAGCCCAGAAGCGTTTTGACAATCCCTTTGTCAACAGCATTGTTCTCGCCATTTCTATCAATATTCTATTCTCACGTTCAGCACGTCCATTCTGTTGAGGTGTATACGCAGCTGATCTTCCAATTTCAATTCCATTTTTCACTAGGCAATCTATGAAATCTTGATCTGTATACTCTCCTCCATTATCTGACATAACTGTCTTGACTGTATTTCCAGTTTGAGTTTTAACATATGCTAAGAACTGTTGCAATTTATCTTTCACTTCACTTTTATGTTGCATAAAATATACTTTACGGTACTGGGTGTAATCATCTTTGAATGTAACAAAATATTTAGAACCTTGAAAAGATGCTTCTTGCATTGGACCACAGACGTCACTGACAATTAGTTCACCAGCTTTACTGGCTTTTGTCATTCCTCTAAAATTTGTTCTCTGAAACTTTCCAATTGTACAACCATCACAATATTCAGTCTCATCAGTTTGAGATATTTCAATTCCTTTCGTTTTCAGCAATTCTTTTGTAGGATTTTTACTCTGATGACCAAATCTTTCATGCCATATTTGAAGAGAATTTTCTTTGTGATTTCTTACCATAAGGCTGCTTTCTTCATTTTCCAAAACATCTATATCTAGAAAGTACATATCTCCATATCGATATCCGTCAACAATAAGTTTATTATTTTTCGTAAATTTCCATTTATTTCCTTCAATGGTTTGCATGAAACCTTTCTCTGCTGCTGATATTACAGAAAATAAATTTGCCTTCATTTCAGGAACATACATAACATCACAAAAATGATGTTCTTTTCCATCTAGATTTGAACGAATTTTGATATTACCAATACCTTTGGCTAAAATTTTTCTGCCATCACCAAGTTCAAACATAACCTTTTCTTCTAATTCTTTATATGTTTTAAAATATTCAGGTTTCCAACACACATGTTGAGTACATTCAGAATCAATTATCCACTTTGATCTTCCTGATTCATCTGACTGAAATGTATTTACAAAGGCAAAACCGTTACTATCTTCTTTTTTCTTATCAGAATATCTATTATTTTGTTGATTCTTTATACAATTACGCCTCATATGTGGCCCTCCACAAGTCCAACATCGTAATTTTGGTTTCCTTTTATCGTACTTGCCTTTTTCATCATTGAAATGAACATTTTCTATACTTCTGGTTTTGGAAAAGTTCTTATTTGGCTGTCGTTTTTCCATTACCAATGCTGATTCACGATTTATATTCACATCAACAATACCTAATCTAGTTTCTTCAATCATCAGTCTAGATGTTAATTTCGACAATGTACGATTATCCAAAGGTGTTGAGTCCCAAGCACTATGAAAATGACGATACTGCGAAGGTAATGTATTCAAAATGGTTATTATCACTAGTGAATCTGATAGTGGTTCTCCAAGTTCACGTAAACGTCGAGCAAAAGATTCGATTTTGCTAATATGTGTAGCTATATCATCACCAGCAACATAGCGATACTCTCGGAATTTAGTTTGAAGTAAATAAACAGAGTCCGCTGATCTTTGCTCATACACATCCAATAATTTAACCCACATTTCTCTAGCATTTTCACAGTTCATAATTAAAGCTAATGGCTTCTTATTCATCATTGTCGCAAAAATCTCTTTTGCCGTTTTGTTTGCTTTTTTCCATTTTTTCATTTCAGCATCGTAATTATCGCTACCAGCTGTCGGTTGTATATGAGTTCCATCAATCAGTTCTAACGCATCCCGAGCATCTAAAATCGCCCGTACTTGGAATTTCCACTGTGTCCAATTATTTGAGTCCACAAGCTTTTCTATTTTCACTCTGTCACTTTCCATTTTTGTCAGGAAAATCGAAAACAAAGTCCAGAAAACAGTTCAAAGAAACGCTTACTTCGTTAGGCTTAGCAATCGCCGTAGAACTCAAAAAATCAAAACGCAAACACAAGTTAAATTAAAAACTATCAAATTCTTTCCAACAGAAAACCTCACACGCAAGCCGCAGTGGAAGCGTGCTGGGCCCATAACCTGTAGAAAAATTATATAATATGAGGAAAGAAAGAATTTATTAAATTACGTTTTAACAGGAAAATTACAGTACGAACATCTACTCACTCGTCTCGCCGGTAACTGCGAAAAGTAAACATTGTGAGAAAAATACATCGGCACAGCGCCGTCTATGGGAGATAAGGAAAAGTACAATTTTATTTTAACATTCTGAAATAGTGGTATTTAAAATCGGCAATCAGGGGCATCTATGAAAGACATGTCACATTATAGAATTTCATTTATCCTTCTATATATAAAAAAAAGTTTTGATTTGGAAATGGACCAATGAACATCTGCGTAGATATTCCGGGTAGACCACATCCAATTTGAATGCTTAAGCATGGCCTTTCATCGTTAATATTAAAAAAACTGTTGCATACAAAAATATGAAAATCGGTGGTATTATAGAGAAATGTTTGATAAATACGCTGATGCAGACAGTTTTCAAATCGAAGAATTATTTTAAGAGATATTTAATGCTAAAGTTGGACAATATTGGAGCAAAAACTATACATGAGAATTTAATCATTTTTAGATCATTTTATACGTTATAAGTTCCCGATGTGCAGATTGCATTTAGTTTTCTTATTTGACTCATTTTTTGATGTTTTATTTCAATTTTAAATTCAAATTTTCAGCATTTCGAGAGATATTTTTTACAAATTTTAGAAAATGTATTAATTTAAACTGTTGCCAGTTGCATAAACATCGCAAACAATAATGTTTACTTCAAATTAGAAATTTATTTACACGTGACTATTACAAACGGAAAAAAAACTTTAAAATTAGAATTAAATGATTACATGTTAAAAGCAGGAAAATTACGTCATAAGAACCATAGGCACAGATGTCATATACGAGCGTTTTGGCGCAATTTTTTTCCGCGCCAAAGTGTCGTTATTTTGCTTGATGTGGTAACCCGGATTATGTTGTTTATGCTGTTGATGTTTTCGCCAAAATGGAAACCGAAAAAAATCGCGCCAATATGGGGCGAATATGACATCTGTACCCATCCGGGTTACAATATCAAGCAAAATAACAACACTTTAGCACCAGTTAAGTACCCGTTGCGTATATGAAATTAGCGTCAGAAAAAATTTGCGCGAATATGGGGCGTATATGACATCTGCGACGAACCATATTTGCACTTGAATTTTAAAAGAGAAACAAAATCTTAAAATAAAAAAAAATCATTATTATGCGTTAAAACTTGTAATTTGAGGAAATTACGTCATATTTAAAATGGCAAAAAAATATTGCAAAACAATTTAAATTGAAAAATATATTTGTGCGAGATATTTTGAGATAATCTTTTCAACTATTATCGTGAATTCGAAGACAGCGCAAATAATATTTCCTTCTAACAACAAAAGTATTTTCACGTGAATATTAATAAGAGAAATAAAACTTTGGTGTAAATTACGTCAGATTTAACCACTTTACCGGCGAAGGGTATGGGAAAACAGTGCTTTTACCCCCGAGTTATCTCGGGGCAGCCGGTGAAGTGGTTAAAACGATACATTTAAAATGAATTATTTAAAAGAACTATCTTATAGCGCTGTTAAAAAATACCGGGAGACAATGACGCTGTTTACTTAATTCATTTTACATTAGCTTATTTTCAAATGTTTAACTATTTTTTTAATTAAATACGAAAACCACCATTGCATCTCTTAACAGCAGCAGATTTGGTCTTAAAAATCCCCAATCCAAGAAAAACGAATGGAAACCCGTTTACAGAGAGATCGCTACTGTTTTTTTAAATTTTAATTCAATATTTTTAAAGCCGATCAAATTAGCGTGCTTTTTGGATTTTGGTGTGCCTGAACGGGGGTTGGCGAGCGTAGCTCGTAGGGAGCAGAGCCCCCTAGTTTTTAAAAAATAAAATAATACTGAAGTAAAATAAATCTTCAGTTTTTAGTGACGCACCTAAGTTCTCAAAAATAGGAATAACTTTGAAGTGAAATCTTCTATATAAAGACATACATAAGTATATTACTTCTGCAGTATATTTCTATTTTCTTAGTTACCGACTATTTCCTTCATTGTTATTTAGACATCTCTTCTATTTTGGTTTTCTTCTTTCTTTTTCCTTAAGTGGTTAACAATGGTTAATATAGGATTATATCGATTTAGTGTCGAATTGTAACATTTTATGCGAGGCGATAATTAGGTAAAAATTAAAGTTTTTTTCCTATGCCGGTAGATTTTTCAGATTTTTGAAATTAATTGCAATTCCTTAATTTTTAAAAATAAAATGATACTGGATTTAAATGATTCTCCAGTTTCTAGTTAAATACCAAAGTTCTCGAAAATAGAAATTACTTTGAAGTGAAAACTTCGACAGTTACATAAGGACATACGTAACATAAGTATATACTTCTACAGTATATTACCTTGTTTCGTAGTTACAGAATTTTTCTTTTCCTGTTAATCAGAAGTCTTCTTTCTTTTTACTTTCTTCTATCTTTACAAAAAGAAAGTATATTGGATTCTTGAAAATTTTCGAATTCCGGTTTTCGACGGATTTACACGTTTTAGGGGTCAGAGATCCCGAAAAACATGTTTCTACAAAATGTCTGTCTATGAGTATGTCTGTGAGCATGTCTGTGATTCTGTCTGTGAGTTTGTCTGTGTGTCTGTGTGTGACACAAATTTTGTGGGCACTCTATCTCAAGAACTAATGCACGGAATTTAATAAAAATTTATATTCAGTTAGTCCCTGATATATATTGGTGCTGATTAGTTTTTGGTGCAAATCATTCTACAGGTGGCGCTGCTATGCTGCATTTTTTACGATTTCCGCAATGGCTCTATCTCAAGAACTAATACACGAATTTTCATGAAACTTTAGATTCAGTTAGTCCTTGATATTACTTGATGTTTACTATTTTTTGGTGTAAATCGCTCAGCAGGTAGCGCTGCTATACATCATTTTTCCTGATTTCTGCAATGGCTCTATCTCAAGAACTAATGCGTGGATTTTCATCAAACTTCAGATTCAGTTAATCCTTGATATGAGTTGATGTTTACTACGTTTTGGTGTAAATCGCCCAACAGGTAGGGCTGCTATACATCATTTTTCCTGATTTCCGCAATCTCAAGAACTAGTGCATGGATTTTCATCAAACTTCAGATTCAGTTAATCCTTGATATGAGTTGTCACTGACAACGTTTTGGTGTAAATCGCCTAACAGGTGGCTCTGCTATGCTGCATTTTTCCTGATTCCCGCAATAGTTTTATTTCAAGAAGTGATGCACGGATTTTAATCAAACTTCAGATTCAGTCAGCAAGTTGACTTAAGTTACTGCTTATTAGGTTTTGGTATATACCGCCCACCATTTGGCGCTGCTATGCAGATTTTTTTACGAATTTCGCCATAGCTCTACTCAAAAACTAATGCATGGATTTTCACGAAACTTCAGATTCAGTTAGAAGTTGACATAAGTTGTTGCTGATTAGATTTTGGTGTAAATCATCTAACCGGCTGCATTTTTCAGGAAGCATTAACATGTATGAGAGAGAAGCAGCTCAAATTTCTTCCTTAACAGCTCAAATTTTGTCAAATTTTGACATGTGGTTCCTTTTAATTGTATTTTTATTGGCGTTGCAATCCAGAAAATTCATACGATTCTAACGATACTCTATCTGCCTAAATTAGGTAATCCACTGAAACTTTAGTCGTAACACTCGGACATACACTGCTCAAAATATCCCTGTAAAATTACGGGCAGAGGCCGGCAGCAGAGATTCCAGTCATACCCCGTAAAAAAAAAAAAATCTATGCCCATCATTTTGTGCAGCCCGTAATTTTACATCATTTTCCTTAAAACAGGAAATAATGCACTTTAAAACACAATAACACTTTACTTACTGTTCCGTAGCACGTAGCACGTTAGATAATCATCACAGAATCGCTTTTTTGGCAGGTTAAAAAATATGTTACGTTTGCGATTAAGTGACATTATTTTTCGAAACACGATTAAAATGAAGGGTTACACCCTAGCGGAGGATAATGGATGGGGTCGTACCGTATTTTTGCTAACACATGAGCTCGAACTGTAAGACTATGTAGATTGTCCTCATTTTTCTAAGTATCCGAGGGATAAGGCCGCTTATTTAATGGATCAGACCGTTTTTCATTAAATAATGCTGTTGCCCGTGAAAATTGAAGGGCAAACGCTCATAAATTTACAATTTTTTCTGAGAGTGCACTTGAATACATATACATATACATAGAAATATGTATAAACTGATAAACATACAACCATTCATGCCTTATCGCTTTCAATAATAATAATAATAAAGAGTAGCGATGAGATCCTGGCTAATCCAGTATTCCGGTTTGCCTTGATAAAGTGGTTATATCAATAAAGGGACTAGACAAAGTGGCGGAAACAGACATCATAAAGAGACAGGCCGATAGGCATATATTAATACAGAATGCTGCGTCATGTTTAATCTGCGTTATAAAAAATACATATGGCATTCCTTTCGAGACAGGAAGAAAAATAACAGAAAAAATTGATCGTCAGAGGATGGAACTGCAACCGTAAAACAAATCTAAACCGGAACCTTATTATCATGTCAGAAAAATATTGAAGACAGATTTTTCCTATTTTTCCGGCGCCATACCATTTCTATCTCTATGAATAATTTAACCAGAATCTGAAAAGGAAAATTATAATATATATGAGAATTTGTGCAAGGATAGGGAGATATATTTTTAGAACTTAAAGGATAGAAATGTATAAAATTGAATGGAAAGAAGATTGTTAAATAAGGTTATAGATTCATTCTTACTATTTTACACCTGATTAAAGATGTACCAAGAAGGCTATTAAGCAGTATATACTGTATAAATGTGTACATACGTATTCATGTTAATCGCAAATCATGGACGATATCTTTGATTTGTTTTATACATAGTTGTATAAAGAAAATAAATACTCGTGTAAGCGCAGTGTTAAAGTAAAATCTTCTATATAGTAGTACTCAGATCGTGTCACCCATATAATTTATTTCATTATTACTTTCTTCTATCTTTGCTAGAAGAAAGTACTGGATTCATGAAAATTTTCGAATTCCGGTTTTCGACGGATTTACGTATTTTAGGGGTCAGAGAACACGAAAAACATGTTTTTACAAAATGTCTGTCTGTGAGTCTGTCTGTGTGTGGCACAAATTTTGTGGGCGCTCTATCTCAAGAACTAATGAACAGAATTTAATAAAACATTAGATTCCGTTCGTCCCTGATATAAACTGGTGCTGATTACTTTTTGGCGTAAATCGCCCAACAGGTGGCGCTTCTATGATGCATTTTTCACGATTTCCGCAATTGCTATATTTCAAGACCGAAACTCTCTAGTACACGGATTTTTATAAAACTTCATATTCCGTTAGTCCTTGATATAATTTGGTTCTGCTTACTTTGTAGTGTAAATCGCCCAACAGGTGGCGCTGCTATGCGGCATTATTCATGATTATCCCAATAGATCTATCTCAAGAACTATTGCACGAATTTTCACCAAATCAAATTCAGTCAGCCCCTGATATAAATTAGTGTTGTTTAGTTTTTAATGTAAATTGCCTAACAGATGGCGCTGCTAGGCTGCATTTGTCACGATTTCCGCAATAACTGTACCTAAAGGACTAATGCATGAATTTTCATCAAACTTCAGATTTATATAGGCCCTGATATAAATTGGTCCTGCTTAGTTTTTGGAGTAAATCGACTAACAGGTGGTGCTGCTATGTAGATGTTTTTGCGATTTCCGCAATAGTTCTACCTCAAAAACTAATGCCCGGATTTTCATCAAACTTCAGATTCAGCTACAACTTGACATGAGTTGTTGCTGATTAGATTTTGATGTAAATCACCTAACCGGTGGAACTAATATGCTTTATTTTTCCTGAAATATTAACATGTATGAGATAGAAGAAAGTTTTGGGATTGCCACATCCGACTAGTTTTCACTATGTTTTATATTTTTACATATATTTATATTTTAACATATCTTTATATCTCTATATTATGTTTTATATTTTTACAAGTATCAGTCATTTTAAAACGGATTAACCTCTTTGGGTCTGACATCTTAATAATAGGACATACTTTTTCATTCACTGTTAATTTGTCTTTATGATTGCTTTTGTTATCCTTCTATATATAAAAAAAAGTTTTGATTTGGAAATGGACCAATGAAAATCTGCGTAGATATTCCCGGCAGATCGGCATCCAATTTGAATGCTTAAGCGTGGCCTTTCTTCGTTAATATTAAAAAAACTGTTGCATACAAAAATATGAAAATCGGTAGTATTATAGAGAAATGTTTGATAAACACGCTGATGCAGACAGTTTTCTAATCGAAGAATTATTTTAAGAGATATTTAATGCCAAAGTTGGACAAAATCGTTCTATTAAAAAAGTTTTATAGGATCAAAAACTATACATAGGAATTTAATCATTTTTAGATCATTTTATGCGTCAGAATTTCCCGGTGTGGAGACTGCATTTAGTTTTTTAATTTGACTCATTTTTTGAGGTTTTAATTCTATTTTAAATTCAAATTTTCAGCATTTCGAGAGATATTTTTTAAGTATTTTAGAAAATTGTATTAATTTAAACTGTTGCCAACTGTATAAAAAGCGCAAACAATAATGTTTGCTTCAAATTAAAAATTTATTTTACACGTGACTATTATAAACAGAAAATATAAAAAGCAGGAACTCATTGAAAATTACGTCATAAAAACTATATTTACGGTGAATTTTAAAAGAGAAAGAATATTGTAAAATAATAAATTCATTAACATGCGTTAAGTCTTAAATAGGAGAATTTACGTCACATTTACGTCCTATTACACTTATTACGTAAAATGATCAAAAAATAATATTGCAAAACAGTTTAAATTTAAAAATTGCGCGAGACATTTATTTGATATTTTAAGATGATTATAATATTTCATTTCTGACAAAAGTATTTTTACGTGAATATTAAAAAGAGAAAGAAAAGTTTGGTGAAAATTACGTTAGATTATAATTGTCAGATTCCAATTGTAATTCAATCTTCCGTAATCTTTTTAAAGCCGATCAAATTAGCGTGCTGTTAGAGTCTTCGGTGTCTGAACGGGGGTTGACGAGCGTAGCTCGTAGGGGGCAGAGCCCCCACATTTTTCTGTATATAAAAATAATAACATATGTCTATATGAGGACGTGAGTTTCAAAAACTCGAGTTATCCAAAATTTAAAAACTCAAGTTTTCTCTATCACTCTATTCCATTGGTGAGCCTGCATCGAAAAAACACTACAATCTGCAAAAAACTAGTCTTATCGTGTATTTCTGCCATTGTAAAATCTTGGTTTAGAATGAAAACCAACGGACGCAGTGACAGGGTTTCCGCGATTTCCCCCCAAATTTGATTTTCTGGATAAGGAGAGTTTTGAAGCTCACGTCCTCATATACAGTAGAGCGTCGATTATCCGAACAAGTCGGGACCGACCCTAATTCGGATAAGCAAAAGTTCGGTTTAAGGGATATTTCTGACTATACTAAAACCTTCACTCTTTATCCAGGCTTAGGACTGCCAACATCAGTTGCTGCTGTCGTGTTTAAAAATTGTTTTTTATTTATTTATTTTTGTCTTTTCATTTTTTTTCGTTTACTTTTTTATCATTTAATTCTCTTTTTATCATTTTCTGAACTCCACAGATTATAACTTAAGCAAAAAAACTTTCGATTGATGCTTGCTTCAAAGAAGACATTTTTAATGCTGCCATATCTCGGAATTCTTCTTAATTAGTTGAACAGAATCAGCGTTCTTCTGCCGTTCGAGCCATTTCATAGCTGTTTCCAAACATTTAAAAGCTTCGTTATGGGATGGACCTGGGTCATTTTCAGAGCATTCGTTTTCATTTTCTTCAATTTCTTTTTCATCTTGAATCTCATCCACAATCTCATTATCATTTAAAATCTGATATCCACGGTCATGTACAGTCGTGGGAAGAAAAAAGTAAACACCCCCAACTAACTCCTCAACAAATTATCGTACAAGAAAGTTACTGGTACCGAACGATTGGAAATAAAGTCTACTTTTATATGATGTATATAAAATTTGCTTAGGGGGCCACTTACATATTAAAACGAAACATAACTTTGTTTTTTTTTTCAATAGCAGTACCCAATTCTGACAGCATAAATGAGCTTTACACCCTTCAATTAGCCTAAAAACGAATTTTTATGCAATTCGTACCATAAGTTTCCGAGAAATTAATTATTTTAAAACGAGCGTATTTTAAGGGCTGTATCCAAATTGAAGTTCCGTACTGGACTGTTAACCCAGAGAGCCGTTTCCTTGATCAAGGCACCTTAAGCGCCACTCAAGGAGTCAATGAAGCGTGTTAGATTACAGTTCCTCAGAATAAATTTCAAAATGTCTACTCACTTCCATCATAGACGGCCATAAACCATCATTTTGACGTTTTTTAAGCATAATTTGAAAACTACTTGGAAGAAAAATGTGAAATTTTTGAATTTCCATAAAGCAGGACTTAATAAATCTAAATCCATCAAAAAAATTGTAGGTTGCAATTCATAATTTTTTCGAATATTAATTTCATAATTCATATCATAAAATTATAAAAATTGCAAATTCAGCTTATTTATGTTTGGGTATATTAGTATTATTACCACAAAAAAAATTAGCACATTAGGAGCATAATTTCGAGAGATATAAATAAAAATATGAAAATATAATTTAACATTAGAAGCACTCAATTTTGAATGTTTATAATTCAAAAACTTATCATTCAAATGACTTGAAATTTGGTGTCTAGGCATAGTTTGAACCGAAGATTTGAAATATCGCGTTAAAATTGGGTATTGCCATTGAAAAAAATGAAGTTAGGATTCGTTTTAATATGTAGATGACCCCCTAAGAAAATTTTATATACATCATTTAAAAGTAGACTTTATTTCAATCGTTCGGTACCAGTAACTTTCTTCTATGATGATTTGTTGAGGAGTTAGTAAGGGGTGTTTACTTTTTTTTTCCACGACTGTACGTCACTATTTAACCACTCGTTAATTTCATTTTCTTCATAACTTAGGATTCTGCCCATTTCTTTTACTGGTTTACATCCTCATTTTCTGATCTACTATCAGTTTTTACTTTTTTTAAAATTTTATTCCAAGCCTTTTTTTATTGGTGAGGATTTTTCTAGATCCTAGGAATCAGCAGCCGTTATTCAACAATCTTTCAAATCAATTTTTATGATGGTATCTTGGGAATCAGGCTCTTCTGTTTCTTCTGATAAAAGGAGCATTCTTAACGTTTGCTTTCTATAAAGTCGTTTGAATGTCTCTAACGCACTTTCATCCATGGGTTGGATTACAGATGTAATATTAGGTGGCAAGAACTTTACCCGAAAATGAAAAAAATAGAGTGTCTGGATAATTGAAAGTTTGGTTAAAAAAAATCTTTTGAGAGAAATAATAGACTGTTCGGATAATTGGAAGTACGGTTTAAAAGATTTTTTGAGAGAAATAGGCTGTTCGGATAGTTGGAAGTTCGGTTAATTGGAGTTCGGATAATCGGCGCTCTACTGTATTTACTATTATCATTTCATTTATGTCTCGTCATCTATATACGTACATATATAAATACGCAAATTCGCATTTCATTCCAACCGTTTATAACTCAGATTTTACTTAACTGATTTTGACGAAACTTATATTGTTAGTAAAATAGTTTTTGAGGGAAGGTTTTGATGTAATAACGCATCATTCTATGTTACTTCGTTATAGAGCTATGGGTGAAGATTTTGTAATTAGGTGAACCCAATTGTGAAAGATTAACCTTTTCTTGAAGTTCCACAGAACGGGTTTTGGTGGAAGTTTCAATGTTAGTTAGATTACTTTTTAGGCATGGTTTTAGTGTATAACAGGGACGGCGAACCTTTTCACATCCACGTGCCATTTTTTTCCAAATATATATTTTACGTGATCATGACGTGCCAAGAATTAAAAAAAAAAATAATGGATCAAATAATACTGAATCAAAATTACTAAAAAATTATGGGTAATATTTGATGTTATACTTTTATTTTAAAAATATCATTCCTGTTGTCTCATCTTAGATGCCCAATAATTGACATCAGCTTCTTATTTAGTTATTTTTCAGATAATGCAAGTTAAATTGGACTCATTTGACAAGATGTTTTACTTGAATTTTTCATATTATTCAGTTCCGAAAAGAATGCCTCCCATAAAAAATTGCCAAAATAGCAAGCACCAGAATCTACAGCTTTTAGTGTCTGGAATTGAATTCTCAAGTTGTTATAATTTTACTATCGGCATTTTTGCTTATGTCTTTTAATCTTTCTTTTGCGATAATCTCCTAATTCTCTTTTATTCTTAAAATTTTATGAGCCAATATTGAGCTAGATTGGAATACATTAAGTAATATTTCGGTTTTTTCAATTTTTATGACAATGACAACTAACCGAACTAATCGAATTCAGTTAAACAAAGACAACATCTAGATTAACTAATGCATTTTGTGAAAATTTACAATAATTTGATGTAGAAGCTAAATCTATGCCATGCCAAAAACAATCTGCAGCGTGCCACTTATGGCACGCGTGCCATAGGTTCGCCATCCCTGGTATTTAACATATAATTCTACATTGCTTAATTATAGAGCTATGGGGGAAAGTTCTGTAATCAGGTGAAGACGATTATGAAAAATATATCTTATATGTATTTAAAATGCAAATTTGTATTTTATTATATAACTTGAGTTCTATTGAATGGATTTTGATGACAGTTTCACTCTTAGTTGGATAATTTTTATTTATTTATTTTATTTCACTGGGGAGACGGGGATAGTAGTTTTCCATTAGCCGGGCGCAGGTTATAAATCGCCAAATATTGTTTCGATCATCGTCATTCGCATTGCACTCATTCCATTTAAAATACATTTTATTTAAAATACATATATCTATATATCTGCACATATATCTGTATATACTATTTTTAACGACAGTAACGATGCCTCACGTGTGTAGGATGTCTAAGGGCAGTGGGTTTCGTGAAAATCGAGATTCGTTTGGGAAAAAAACGACTAGCGAAGCGGGTGAAGTTCGGCTAGTTACGAAATCCAACAGAGTATAGACTGAGATTACATCTAAACTATCAGAACCACATACGGTGTCATGTTAAGAGATCTGGATTTCAAGAACTAACAAGCGATAATAAATCACCTGAACACTATTTGGGTGCGATGGACAATATCTGCAATCATTATAATGGTCTCTATTTCAATAACGAGTTGACTAGAGAATAATTTAATTGGTGTTATAAGGGCCGCATTTTCTACCAATTCCTACAGTTAAGAATCATCTAAAAGATTTCGTCCTTAATAGTATACATTTTCTCCAACACATTAGAAAATATAATAGCACGATGACGTTCGCATAGTTTTCAATAATGCGGAAGAATATTTCAGAAAAACGTACATGTCAATATTATATCGGCATCATATTGATGGTGGCAACAATTGATTAATAAGTTTTGCTTAGCAAAAACTTGTCCGTGAGTAACTCTGACACCATATCAATGGTGGCAGCGATATAAGCAATCCATTTCATTTTTTTGCAAATTAAATTACTTCTAAACGTCCCGTCGCATAATTTAAATTTTTACATCGTCGAATAGGAAAAATATGTAGTTTCAAATGCAATTTGTTTGAAAACTGGATTTCAAATGTCTGAGTTTTTACGATTTTTTAAATAATTTTCAAACACTATATATTTTTATTTTCTTCTATCTTTACAAGAAGAAAGTATTGGATTCGTGAAAAATTTCGACTTCCGGTTTTCGATGGATTTATATGTTTTAGAATGCTCTGAACACGATTTGATGGTTTTTAGAAAATGTCTGTCTGTCACTCTATCACCCTGTGAGTCTGTATGTGACAAAAATTTTATAGGCTCTCTATCTCAAGAACTAATGCACGGAATTTCACAAAACTTTAGATTCAGTTAGACCTTGATATAAACTGGTTCTGATTACTTTTTAATGTAAATGGCCCAACAGGTGGTGCAGCTATGATGCATTTTTCACGATTTCCGCAATAGTTATGTATCAAGAACTACTGCACAGATTTTCATGAAACTTCAGATTCAGTTAGTCCACGATATAAATTGATGCTGATTACTTTTTTCGTGAAAATCTCCCAACACGTGGCGCTGCCATGCTGCATTATTCATGATTATCGTAATAGCTTTATCTCAAGAACAAACGCACGAATTTTCATCAAACGTCAGATTCAGTTCGTCCCTGATATAAATTAGTACTGTTTAACTTTTGGTGTAAATCGTCCGACAGGTGGCGCTTCTATGCTGCATTTTTCACGATTTCCGCAATAGCTGTATCTCAAGAACTACTGCATGAATTTTCCTCAAGCTTTAGATGCAGTTACACCCTGGTATAAATTGGTCGTAATTAACTTTTGGTGAAAATCGCCCAATAGGTGGCGCTGCTATGCAGAATTTTTTACAATTTCCGCAATAGCTCTATCTAAAAAACTAATGCACGGACTTTCATCAAACTTTAGATTCAGTTAGAAGTTGACATAAGTTGTCAATGATTAGATTTTGGTATAAACCATCTAACTGGTGGCGCGGATATGCTGCATTTTTCTGGAAGTATTAACATGCATGAGATAGAATAAAGTTTTGGAATTGCCGTATCCGACTAGTTTAATCCATCTTTATCGCGTGTAGTTCGATTATGGAAAATTTACATACTTGCACTTAAAGCAATAGAAATAGTTCAGCGTTTGTTTCTGGCAAATATTCCATAACGAAGTAACACTTCATCAATAAATAAGTAAAATAATATAAATGAAACACAAATTTAACAGATATATAATCGAACTAACCATTCAAATAATCACAATGGAAAATGCTGTTGCAAGTAGAAAAATCTTTGGCGATTTCTTCGACTGTTTACCTCTGGAATGCGGCTAATATGATCACTTTTAATAAATTTCAAAACTTTATTTCAATACATAATTAATATTTTTCATATAAAAATGCTTTTTGGTATTGTTTGTGGGCAATCTGAAAAATATCTTAAACAAAAAAAAAATATATAGGGTAGATATGCCAGTAATGGACACCCTTCCAGTAATGGACACCCCTTGATGTTTTTGGTTCATAAAAAAATAACTAATAAATATTTAGCTTTAATTATTTTTTTCATAATTCCCCCTTGCATGTTTTATAAAACTTGGTTATTGTTGACACTTTTAATCAAACCAATCAGGAAGCAGAAAATAATGTTTCAAATTTTCACTGTTTTCCTGTGAAAATCTTAATGAAGAGGCTAAGAGCTGGCTTCGTTTAATTAATTTATATATTATTTATTTTCTTCCAAAATTTGAATGTTTTTGTTTGAGTAGCAATAGAAAACTTAGAATTTCATATACTAACGACCATTTACAAAATTTTATTTATTTTTAAGGTTTTAAGAGGGGGTGTCCATTACTGGGATGGTTAATTAGTCATTTTCCAGTAATGGACACTCCACATAGACATTGCTAAAAATGCAATTTTCGCAGTGTTTATAGTGCATAAAATATTTTGACTTAACTGCAAACCTAAATAATGAAATTTAATTTTTAAATTATACTTACCAAAATGTAATAACACCAAAACTTTTATAAATAGCTGCTTTTAAGTTATTTTATGTGATTAATAAAATTTCAATATTTTATTCTTTTTTTATTATTTTATTATTATTCTAAGTATTCCAAGTAAGAAAAAATTATTATTATTATCATAATTATTATTATTATATATTATAGGGTAGATGTGCCAGTAATGGACACCCCTTGATATTTTTGGTTCATAAAAAATAACTAATAAATATTTAGCTTTAATTATTTTTTTTATAATTCCCCCTTGCATGTTTTATAAAACTGTGTTATTGTTGACACTTTTAATCAAACCAATCAGGAAGCAGAAAATAATGTTTCAAAGTTTCACTGTTTTTCTGTGAAAATCTTAATGAAGGGGCTAAGAGCTAGCTTCGTTTAAATAATTTATATATTATTTATTTTCTTGCAAGATTTGAATGTTTTTGTTTGAGTAGCAATAGGAAACTTAGAATTTTATATACTAACGACCATTTACAAAATTTCATTTAATTTTAAGGTTTTAAGAGGGGGTGTCCATTACTGGGATGGTTAATGAGTCATTTTCCAGTAATGGACACCCCATGTAGACATTGCTAAAAATGCAGTTTCAGTAATGTTTATAGTGCATAAAATATTTTGACTTAACGGCAAACCTAAGTAATCAAATTTAATTTTTAAATTTATATACTTGCCAAAATGTAAAAACACCAAAACTTTTATAAATAGCTGCTTTCAAGTTATTTTATGTGATTAATAAAATTTCAATATTTTATTTTATTATTATTTTTTAATTATTTTTTAATGTATATGTGCACCTTGCATATTTTATAATCTGGCAATGAAACCAGCCAGGAAGCAGAAAATAAGAGCATTGTCAAAGAGGGACTCATAGGGCTTAATCCCTCTCTGCTTAAATAAAAACAATTAAGTTACAGAAGCAATCTATTTTGTGTCTTAAATGTTTCCTTATTCACCTCTGACCACCCCCCCCCCCCCAAAAAAAAAAAAAAATATTAATGAAAGTTATAGGTAATATTCATGAAACTAGTAAATCTGCAGATCAGTGGCCTCAAACATCAGTCCTACAGTTTTATTTTGAAATTATTTTATTTAGTATTCAAAATTATTCAACTCGCAATATCATTTCTTTCATATTTGTAATATTAATTAATATAAATGATATATCAAGTAGTAGTCTCTGGAAGATTAATTGTTAAAAATAATGAGACAAAACTAAACACTAATATTCCAAAACTTTTTTTTAATTACCTTTTAAATCCCCCACTGTTTCAATAATTTGATAGCTGTAATTGCCTAATATTTAGTATTTTATATTATCCATCTAAAATAATTAAAACATCGATCTTCTGATAATTAAAATAATTGATGCGAACAGTAAATGATTATCACAAATATATTATAATTACTGGTATCCCAATTGTTAAATTTATTTGAAAATAACTATTTTGTTTCATTAATGTATAGATTCATTAAATTCTGGTTCTAAATAAAGTCATAAAAACAATTATATTTATTGCTTTTTATGGGGTGTCTATTACTGGAACAGAGGGTGTCCATTACAGGGCTTTTGCGTGTTTTGATATATTTTTGTTATTTAAAATTAAATTTAGATTCATACTGGGAAGTGAGACTATAAGAATGGTTAAATATTGTTGATATGTTAATATGATATTGAAAAAACTGGAATATAATAATTATAACTATTAATAAAAAATAATTTTGAAAGAAATTCCTTAAGGGTGTCCATTACTGGCACATCTACCCTATAAATTAATATTATTATTAATATAATAGCTTATATTGTATGTACCTTGCATATTTTATGATCTGCTAATCAAATCAGCCAGGAAGGAGAAAATATTGTTTAAGAGCATAGCCAAAGTAGGGCTCATAGAGCTTAATCCCTCTCCGTTTAAATAAAAACAATTAAGTTACAGAAGCTATTAAAAATCTATTTTCTGTCATTAATATTTCCTTATTCCCCTCTGACAAAAAAAAAGTAATATTAATTAAAGTTATAGGTAATATTCATGAAACAAGTAAATCTGCAGATCAGTGGCCTCAAACTTCAATTCTATAGTTTTATTTTGAAATTATTTTATTTAGTATTTAAAATATTCAACTCACAATATCATTTATTTCATATTTATAATATTAATTATTATAAATGATATATCAAGTAGTCTCTGGAAGATTGTTAAAAATAGTGAAACAAAACTAAACACTAATATTCCAAAACTTTTTTTTTTTTAATTACCTTATAAATCCCCCGCTGTTTCAATAATTTGATAGCTGTAATTGCCTGATATTTAGTATTTTAAACTATTTTTTTTTTATGTACCTTGCATATTTTATAATCTGGCAATCAAACAAACCAGGAAGCAGAAAATATTGTTTAAGAGCACAGTAAAAGAGGGGCTCACAGTGCTTTAATCCCTCTCTGTTTAAATAAAAACAAGTTACAGAAGCTATTAAAAATCTATTTTCTGTCTTAAATGTTTCCTTATTCACCTCTGACACAGAAAAAAAAGTAATATTAATGAAAGTTATAGCTAATATTCATGAAACTAGTAAATCTGCAGATCAGTGGCCTCAAACATCAGTTCTAGTTTTATTTTCAAATTCTTTTATTTAGTATTTAAAATATTCAATTCACAATATAATTTCATTCATATTTGTAATATCAATTATTATAAATGATACATCAAGTAGTCTCTAGAAGATTAATTGTTAAAAATAGTGAGACAAAGCTAAACACTAATATTCCAAAAAAAAAAAAAAAAAAAAAAAAAATTACCTTTTAAATCCCTCACTATTTCAATAATTTGATAGCTGTAATTACCTGTTATTTAGTATTTTAAACTATCCATCTAAAATAATTAAAACGTCGATCTTCTTATAATTACAATAATTGATGCAAACAGTAAATGTTTATCACAAATATTTTATTAATTACTGGTATCCTAATTGTTAAATTTATTTGAAAATAACTATTTTGTTTCATTAGTATGTATTCATTAAATTCTGTTTCTAAATAACAGTCATAAAATCAATTATATTTATTACTTTTTATGGGGTGTCCATTACTGGAACAGAGGGTGTCCATTACTGGGCTTTTGGGTGTTTTGATATATTTCTGTTATTTAAAATTGAATTTCGATTCATATTTGGAAATGAGACTATAAGAATGGTTAAATATTGTTGATAGGTTAATATAATATTGAAAAAACTGGAATATAATAATTATAACTATTAATAAAAAAATAATTTTTAAAGAAATTCCTTAAGGGTGTCCATTACTGGCACATCTACCCTATATCAGAATTTTTAATTAAAAAAATATTTTCACTTGTTTTCTGTACATTTTGTGTAAAAAGTACCCAGAATTGTTAAATAAAACACAAAAAACAATTTTTTCATCAAAATTTATTTTGCCGCATTCAAAGTAATCATAAGACCCAATCAGGGATCAAAATGGAAAAATCCACGAACCGGAACGCTATTTCAAAACTATTGTCGAATTTTTTTTTTTTTTTTTTTTTTTTTTTTTTTTTTTTTTTTTAAGTACAGTAAAGTCCCCATTATCTTTGTCCCGCTTAACCGAGTTTCCGCTTTAAGGGGGTCCGGGACACATTTTCAAAAAATTTTTATTTATTGAGTTAAAATTTTGAAATTTTTTGTGATGGTTAACCATATTATTTGTAAACAAAATCGCATGATAAAACTTCTCATAATTTTTTTAAAAAAATTTAAATTTTAAATTTTGTTAAAAAAGTGGGGTAGTTTAAAATCGTTATAACTTGAAATATTATTTATAGAATTTCTTTTTTTTTTTCATTTAAATAAACAGAAATATATAAATTTTAATTTAGAACCAGCATTTTAAAAAATATTTTTTTTTTATAGTAATTTATAGTAAATTTTGCCGTATTTTATCGGTGACAATTGTTAGATTTAAGGTGATTGAATTAGGCAAAATTTACTGGTAAGTTTTAGAGGTAAGAAAAAAAAATCTTCGAAATTGGTAGCTATGCAGTAGCGTAATACTGCAACAAAATTGACATTCAACAAACAAAAAACTATCCAGGGCTTTTTCAAATAAAAAATTTCATTCCCCGTTCGTTCTTAAAAGTAACAGAAATATACATCAAAGAAATGTTACTAGTACCATAAAAATGAATGAATTAAGTGAACATTTATAATTTATCTCCTTAGTTGGTGACAATGTTTGTAAATCCGGTTTATACGAGTTTTCTGCTTATCCGAGGTGAGCTTGGTCCATATTAACTCGGATAATCGGTACTTTACTGTATTAGAAATTTATATTTAACTGTAGAAAAACCAATTTTTAAAAATGCATTCAAGATTCTAAATAATTAGAAAAAAAGTTACAGAAAGCATAGTAAGCTATATGTATGAAACTGTAATAATATTTTTTAATAATTCCACGAACCGGAACAATATTTGTCACAATTTCAAAACCGGAACATCGTTCCAGTTTGGTCCGGTACATTTCGAACCCTGGACCCAATCGAATGCAGTACAACTATGCCAGCTCTTGGCCAATACATTTTTCGTATGCTGACTGAGGTATTAGTACGGTCTGAAATGTTTTCCAGCTCGATTTCTGTGCCAAGTTTGATATTTTTTTTTCATTTTATAGCTTTTGACAAGTAGATTCCAAATATCTTGGGTGCCATTTTTTTCTTACACATTTTTTAGGTGATTTTCAAGATGGCGTCCAAAATGGCGCCATTTACTGACTTTGTTAATATTTGTGGGATATTATTGACCAGTATATCAAATTATATGTTTTTGGGGTCAAAAACTGAAAATCTACAATCAAAATAGGCATAAACTGTGTTATTTATTATTTATTTATAAATTTACTACAAAATTACTAATATACTAGAGGCATAGAGTTTCACATGACTATCGTTTTGGCATGCTACGACCTTCTCATTGAAACACTGCCACATTCCAGAGAGATTATTTCCTTGCAAGAAAAATGCAACTCACTACGTGAGAAATTGCACAATTGTGAAGTTGAAGCAACAACTTTGTTGGAAGAAATCAAAGTAGTAGTTGAAAAAGTTGTCTTCCATTAATTAAGTTGTCTTCACCACAATGCAGTGGTGATATGGCAAAGTTCTTACTACTGTATATGAACCAGTTTAGATCTTTGCTAAGTTTCATCCGTGCAACTCGTCAAGATGATTGGATATTGCATCTCGTGTCATTAGAGGAACAAATCAAGTATTATTTTGCTCATGACTTATTTCATTATGCCAGACTCATTCCAGTATACATAGCACAGATGAAGGACCTTAAAACAACATATCCAGAAGTATGGAATGCTCTTGAATCTGGTTGTTTTCCAGTATCTAAATCCAATGTGCCGTTTACGAAACTATTTTCAGACCAAAACTTGGAACAGAAAATCAAAGAACTGAAGAACGTTGGTGGAGTTATTGGTTTAACTCAGAATGAAAACGCCCTCGAAAGGTATTTCTTGTGTGCACCAGAAGTATTAAGCATTGTTTCAAGTTTCTTTGAAAAGTACTGTCCAAATGAAGTCTCTAAGCAGCCCAGGAAACACTATCAACTTCAGACTTCCATGTCGTTAAGAATTTTCACATGCAGCCATCGTCAAGGAGAGTATTCGGGATCAATGTGGAGGAAACCCTTTCCAAGATAATACCACACTAATGAATATTTCATCCTCTATGAAAGTTCCAGAATCTGCGAAGGATGATATTCTGAATCGTGACCAAAAAGGCCAATTGGAATTCGAAGAATTTGCAAGAGATAGGCTAATTCGAGAAGATATGCAACTTCTTGCTTGTTTTCTTGTTGTTATGGAATCAAGACCTCAAATGTCTACGATCCTAAAAGATGCAGTTGGAAACTACGAGTTTTCTGTAATACCAAGATCATTATTTTCTTCTGATGGATATCTTCATATTCCATCTGACAAAAGTTCATTTATTGCATAAATAGAGCAATATAATCGATCACCCATACTTGAATCATTAGAATCCTTGATTACTACTCTGATAGAAAAAGTTTATATTATAGATGGAATGGCAATCGTACAATCAGTAAAAAGGACACCTGCCATAGAAACTTGTGAACACTTTGCAAATGCTTTTACCGAGATCATTATGAAAGTGACAAGCAGATACACTGAAGGGAGAATAATATTTGACCAATACCTTGAGCATTCACTGAAGGAGCAAACTCGTAAGAAAAGATTGGGGGGCGACAGAACCTATTAGATTTACTATTATAAATAGTACCAATATAACGTTGGTTTCATTAAAGACGTTTCTTTCACACAATGAAACAAAATCACAGCTGGCTGAGTATCTCGGGAATAAATTACTACAGGTTTTTGCTGCTAGTGAGAAGAAAAATTTTGTCGTTTTTGGCAGTGAGGCATACAGTAACCACGCGAATGTTTTCGATTCAGAATTATGTGATCATACACATGAAGAAACAGACACCATTATATCTCTTCACGTACTTTATATAGTGAACCCTCATAATAATTATGAGATCGATGTATTTTCGCAAGATATTGACATTTTCATATAGCTGATTGAATTGGTTCAAGTCATCTAGTAAACAGTGAAATCAATTTTGTTACTGGTCGAGGCAACAAACATAGAAAAATTAATATTAATGAACGATGTCGAGCAATAGGTGCTCATTAAAGCAAACGTTTACTAGGTTTACATTCATATACTGGTGGAGACTGGAGAGGAAAATTTGTAGGTATTTCAAAAGAGAAGTGGATAAAAGTGTATATCAATCTTGAGTGTGATGATGATATTATAACAGCTTTTCAAGAACTTGGGGAACCTAATGTTGATTCATTATCCAATCTGTCATTGTTTGAAAAATTCACCAACTTGGCTTATTTGAAAAATAGTAATTTTTAAAGGATTTCTGAGTTAAGATGGTACCTTTTCAAAACTAAAGGTTTCGAGGGGAAGAAATTACCACCAACCCATGGAGCACTGAAGCCACATATTTTAAGATCCAACTTAATTTGCACCATTGGAAAGGGCTACAGAAATCCTCGATCTACAATACCCCCACTTATTGGCAATGGTTGCGGCAAAATGGCGAAGGAGTAATTTCTCCAGTCAAATGCCTGGAGTCGCCTGCGCCCAAAGGAGTTATTGAACTTGTAAAATGTGAGTATAAGAGAACATGTACAGTTGGAAAATGTTCTCTCAAAGAATTCTCTGGTTTGTACTGCCTTTTGCAAATATAGTGACTGCAACAATACAAAGGACTATCAATATCATCACAGCGATAGCACTGATTCAAAAGAGGATACATAACATCCCAGTACTGTATATACATATAAATGCTGTTTTTAATAATTTTGTTCACTATCTTCAATTAATTTATGTTATTTCATTTAAATATTTTGGTTGTGTATAACTGTTGTTAATAAAACGCTAGTATATCTAATGTCTTACATATTTTTGTGCTTTATTTGCATCTTATCGCTTAAAATACTTGAAAAACTCAATTTACTCCTAATTTTATTATATATTTGTATTTCTTGACCCTGAAAACATATAATTTGATATACTGGTCAATGCTATGCCTCAAATATTAAAGAAGTCAGTAAATAGCAGCCATCTTGGACGCCATCTTGAAAATCACCCCAAAAAATGTGTATAAAAAATGGCACCTAAGGTATTTGGAATCTACATGTCAAAACCTACAGAATACAACAAAAATATCAAACTTGGCACGTCAGTCGAGCTGGAGCCACATTTTACGACATTTCAAACCCTACTATATGGCCTTTTGTTCCTTCAGCAAATTTTCTTTTATGGCCTCAATTGATTGAAAACGCCGCTCTCGAAGCAGTAATTTTAGCTTCGGAATAGGAAAAGTCACACGGGAAAATATCAGGTGAATGCGGTGCTCAGTCGACGACTTTCATTGCGTTTTTTGCCAAAAACTCTTTCTTAACGAAAGATTTGAGCGATGGTGCATTATCGTGATGCAAAATACACAAAAATTTTGGAAATTTTCAAGGTGTACGGCACGCGAAATTTCATTTTAAACACACAAAACTTTAGGTAAACTCCATGTTTAAACAAATTTTTATCGCCAAAAATCGCAGAACACTCAAAAGAATAACTGGAACAAAACAGCTGCTGTCAACACACTAAGCTACAGATGACGCTCAAACTCCGCGTTATAACTTGTTACAGGGATACCAACCTACAGAAAAAAGTAAATTGCCGTGATAGCTTTTATGCGCATCTTTTAAATGGTAAAACTCAGGGTACTTTTTACACAGAATGTATATTGAGCAGTATGTTCTGTAACCCGGGAAGCCCGAATTCGATCCTCTGGTATGTATAATAACCAGCGTGTTAGTGTTATAGTCGGAATTCAAATAAAACAAGTGGGATGTGTTAGCAACGAAATTTTCTTTTCACGTTAGGTTTGATAAGGTCAAAAAAGACTCAGATGAAACGATATAGATGAAATGATAACATATTTTTTTCTAAAAATGATATATCAAATGGTATCAAAGTTGAAATAAGAAGCATAATGATTAATACTGGTGTTTTAGTGCATCACATTCCTCCTACAATACCGCAAAATTTACGATAAAACTAACGCCGTTATTCGTTAGGATCCAAGAATGTCATATAAGCTCTTAAAGTTTTAAAATTTAAATTAGTCTCCGAAATATTATTGTTATAACTTTATTAGCCATTTGGAAAAATGGTTATTGTCCTCTGTCAGGGTAGGAAATCAAAAACATATCTGAAGCATTTTATTGGTTGAATACGCTTTTTATTCGTTTTCTGATTGGTCTATACAGTTAACTGTATTTTCTCTTTACTTTCAACAGAGATGGATACTTATGTTGCCACTATGACAAAAAAGTAATAAAAACTACAAAAAAAATTAATAACTCAGAAACAAATTGAGATACAGCTTTCAAACAAATTGCATTTAAAAGTACATTTTTTTTCTCTACACGACGGTGTAAAAAGTAATATTGTGAGATGTTTAGAAGTTTCAGAATGAAATTTCATTTAAAATGGGTCGTCAGATTTCTTGGGAATCTGACGATGGAAAAGCCTTTTCCCAAACAGCCAATGAAATGCTTGGATAATACGTAAGTTTCAGGAAATCTGACGAGTCGCAGGCGATTTTTGTCGCTTGCAATTTTTAAGTGTAATAACACTATTAATGTTTAATTCATGGCGTACGTAATGTAGGATCAACTCCGTGCGATTTTTTATGTCTTAAATTTTAGTCTTTGAAAAAATCATTTTCCAAATGGTCGTTGTCATTTGTTAAATTGCTTTTTTTTTTTTCCTGTAATTTTTAATGATATTTTTGCAATGATATCAACTAAATTGCTATATTTTTGTGGATACTGGGAGAACAGAGGAAATTATAGGATTTTTAGATTTTTCCTGATGCTATTTTGTTATTAATATTGAAAAGTATTTTTTCTATCAATTTCAATAGACTGTGGAAAATAACTTGATTAAATCACATTTTTCAAGAAAAACCTAAGAAATAAAAACATTATACTTATTCAATCTTCATGGATAAGTTTATTCTAAAATAGGAAACATCGTCTGTCGACATATCGTCGCCTCAGTGCAACAGTAGGACATCTAGTAAAAATAAAAAAATGAGATGTCTGACTTACTGCTATGAGGAACTGTGATTGCATCTAGTAGAACAACTTCTGAAACACAAAATTGTGTTTGATACTATATCTCATATGTGTTTTACAAAAATTCCATGCTTTTCCACTAGATGCAGAGACAGTTTTTCATAGTAGTAAGTCAGACATCTCATTTTCAATTATTACTAGATGTCCTAATGTTGCTCTGAGACGACGATATTATCATGTAAGAAATCATACTGGATGTCCTAAAATATACTGACTTATTTTAAAATTAAATAAAGTGCAAATGGTGACAGCTGCTTTAGAAAATTTTGCAGGATGGTTATGTAAGATGTCAGGAGTTTTTTACTGCGATTCCCGGTTTTAATTCCAAATAGCAGCAATAGATTGCACTGCAAGCAATAGGCGCTAAATCGAGGCCCATTTTTTGCCCTCTCTCTTCTCTCATTGATACAAAAGAAGGATGTTGACTGGGTCTCAGTCGTCAATTCAATCTTGTTCTTAGGGACCCGCTCCATATATTTAACCTCCTTCTTTCGCACCAATGCTGGTAGAAAAGAAAGGTAAAAAAATTAGGCCTCGATTTAGAGCTAATTTCTTGCAGTGCCATCTATCGCTGCTAGTTGGAACTAAAACCGTGAATAACAGTAAAAAAAAAAACTCCCGGCGTCTTACATAACTCTCTTGCAAGAATTTTTTTAATAGCTGTCACCATTTGCAAGTTATTAAATTTTAAAATCAGTTATCCCATTTTTGGACACTAGGTAGTTTCTGAGATATTATTATTATTATTATTATTTATAATTTTTAATGAGATCTCTGTAATTGCTCTATTTTTGTGGATAAAAAGTAAAAAAGGATGAAATGATGGGGATTTTCATTGATGTCATTTTTTAATTAAAATTCAAAGAAGAAACACTGATTTTAAGTTAATTATTTCTTAATTATGGTGATTAAAACTTTTCACAAAGCTTTCAGAAGCGAAATGAACTGAGTGAGAAAAATTAAATTTTTGCAAGCATTTACTTTAATTCATATATCTGAAATATTTTTGAATAAGTACGTCCAAATGACATATTTTCTATAATTTCGTTAAAATGACATAATTTTCATTTCACCAGCACTGAAATTAAATGTCAAATCTTAAAAGAACGCAATGTTTTTACAAATAAAGCAATTGACAATGTGAATTTTTATTGAAAATTTTGTTTGTTTGTTTTTACCCACGTTGTAAATATGATTTATAACTTGAAGATTATATGATTTATACTTTCAGTATTTAATCAAATTAATATTAGAGGGTTTTTTTAGTGTACTAGGGGGCTCGGCCCCCTACGAGCTACGCTCGCCAACCCCCGTCCAAACACCGCAGGCTCTAAATGCACGCTAATTTGATCGGCTTTAAAAAGATTTCGAAAGATTGAATTATAATTTAAAAAACAGTGGCGATCTCCCTATAAACGAATTTCTATTAATTTCTCTTTGATTGGGGAATTTTAACGCCAAATCCGCTGCTGTATTACTTAATTATCCCGTCGACCAATTTCGCCAAATTATATAAATCGCCAAACCACTCGCCAAATTATACAAATTGACATAATTTTTATTTTAAATAACGAAAGAACAAATAAATTCGTGCAACATTAATAAAAATACAAATAAAACGTCGAAATAAAAATAACTTGATGACGTAGACACGTGTAACAACATTTCAAAATAAGCTAATATAAAAGGAATTAAGTAAACAGGGTCTTTGTCTCCTGGTATTTTTTAACAAAGCGAAAAGAAAGTTCTTTTAAATGAGACATTTTAAATTAATCGTTTATAATCTGACGTAATTTTTACCAAGCTATTCTTTCTCTTTTAAATAATCACGTGAAAGTACTTTTGTTAGCAATGAAATATTATTTGCGCTTTCCTAACAAAAATAGTTGAAAATATCCTCTCAAAATATTAAATAAATGTCTAGCGCAATTTCTAAATTTAAACTTTTTTGCAATATTATTTTGTGTTCATTTTATGTAATAACTATAATGTGACGTAAATATGACGTAATTTCTCCTAAGACTTCTAACGCATGTTAATGAATTTATTATTTTACAATATCCTTTCTCTTTTAAAATTCACGTGTATACTTTTTATGACGTAATTTTTAATAAGTTCCTGCTTTTTATACGTAATTATTTAATTCTAATTTGAAAGTTTTTTTCCTGTTTATAATAGTCACGTGTAAATAAATTTTTAATTTGAAGTAAACATTATTGCTTGCGTTTTTTATACAGTTGGCAACAGTTTAAATTAGTACAATTTTCTGAAATCTGTAAAAAATATCTCTAGAAATGCTGAAAATTTGAATTTAAAATAGAAATAAAACCTGAAAAAATGAGTCAAAATAAAAAAATTAATGCAATCTGCACTCCGGCAAATTCTAACGCATAAAATGATCTAAAAATGATTACACTGCCATGTATAGTTTTTGCTGCTATAAAACTTTTTTAGTGGAACGATTTTGTCCAACTTTAGCATTAAATATCTCTTAAAATAATTCTTCGATTTGAAAACTGTCTGCATCAGCTTATTTATCAAACATTTCTGTATAAAAGCACCGATTTTCATATTTTTGTGTGCATTATTTTTCTTAATATTAAGGAAGAAAGACCTCCGGTCACAAAAAATTCAAAACCGGCGGCGGCGGTGACAGCGGTAGTTACTTTTTTTTTAGAATAGAGAGACAATAAAATTAGATTTCAAGCCCCCTCTCCCCACAAACAATGGAATGATCTCATACAAGTTAAATGCAACATATTGAGTTGCTACGCCAGCTAGTTACTTTAACACTAGAACGCCCAACAGGAGTCAATTCGACACCAACAAAATAATTAAATGTCAATTGAAACCAGAAATGTCTTCATAAAATAAGTCAAATATAAACCACGCTGAAATATGTTAAATAATTAAGTTAAATCCTTCTATATATAAAAAAAAGTTTTGATTTGCAAATGGACCAATGAACATCTGCGTAGATATTCCGGGTTGATCCGCATCCAATTTGAATGCTTAAGCATGGCATTTCATCGTTAATATTAAGAAAACTGTTGCATACAAAAATATGAAAATCGGTGGTATTATAGAAAAATGTTTGATAAACACGCTGATGCAGACAGTTTTCAAATCGAAGAATTATTTTAAGAGATATTTAATGCTAAAGTTGGACAAAGTCGTTCCATTAAAAAAATTTTATTTGAGCAAAAACTATGCATGAGAATTTAATCATTTTTAGATCATTTTATACGTTATAAGTTCCCAATGCGCAGATTGCATTTATTTTTCTTATTTGACGCATTTTTTGAGGTTTTATTTCTATTTTTAATTCAAATTTTCAGCATTTCGAGAGATGTTTTTTACAAATTTTAGAAAATGTCATTAATTTAAACTGTTGCCAATTGTATAAACAGCGAAAAAAATTATCATATCAAATATTTCTTCAAATTAAAAATTTATTTACACGTGACTATTACAAACAGAAAAAAAAAAAACTTTAAAATTAGAATTAAATGATTACATGTTAAAAGCAGGAAAATTACGTCATAAGAACCATATTTACACTTGAATTTTACGTCATATTTAAAATGCCCAAAAAATATGGTAAAACAATTTAAATTGAAAAATATATTTGCGCGAGATATTTTGAGATAATCTTTTCAACTATTATCGTGAATTCGAAGACAGCGCAAATAATATTTCCTTCTAACAACAAAAGTATTTTTACGTGAATATTAATAAGAGAAATAAAAGTTTGGTGTAAATTACGTCAGATTTGAAACGATACATTTAAAATGAATTATAAAAGAACTATCTTATAGCGCTGCTAAAAAATACCGGGAGACAATGACACTGTTTACTTAATTCATTTTACATTAGCTTATTTTCAAATAACTAATGTGTTTAATTAAATACGAAAACAGCCATTGTATCTCTTAACAGCAACAGATTTGGTCTTAAAAATCCCTAGTCCAAGAAAAACGAATGGAAACCCGTTTACAGAGAGATCGCTACTGTTTTTATTAGGTAGCTTTCTTTACAAAAAAGCTACCTATTGCAGCCGTTCGGAGGAAAGCGATTTCAAAAAATTTTGGTATATTTTCATCGATCATGACCCCCAGACCCCGAAACCACCCTCCGTTCAAAATTGATATATATATATATATATATATATATATATATATATATATATATCTGACCTATGTCACACTGTAACTCCGGTAATTATGAACCGATTTCGATGTAATTCGGTGTGTACATAGTACATACCAATGTCTCGACCGAGTTCGTTGGCCAGCTTCATCCGCCATTTTGTTTCAAAATGGCGGCCATTTAAAATTTTTAAAAAAATTTAAAACTTGAAATGTGGTACCAAAAAATTAAAAATGGAAAAAATATTTTTTTCTTATGTATTTGACCTTTATACAAAGATTCCGGAGCAGTTTTTGTTTCGTCTATATCTTAAAAAATGGCTGAGTGATAGCATTTTGAATTTCTAGCGTGGCTGACATTTTGAAACGTCCTGAATTTTGTCACGCGATAAAAGGCGTATTTATGAACCGATTTGGATGTAATTCGGTGTGTACATAGTACATACGAATCTCTCGACCGAGTTCGTTGGCCAGCTTCATCCGCCATTTTGTTTCAAAATGGCGGCCATTTAAAAAAATTTTAAAAATTTAAAATTTTAAATGTGGTACCAAAAAATTGAAAATGGAAAAATATTTTTTACTTATATATTTGACCTTTATACAAAGATTTCGGAGCAGTTTTTGTTTCGTCTATATCTTAAAAAATGGCTGAGTTATAGCATTTTGAATTTCTAGCGTGGCTGACATTTTGAAACGTCCTGAATTTTGTCACGCGATAAAAGGCGTATTTATGAACCGATTTGGATGTAACTTCGTTTATACATAGTACATACCAATGTCTCAACCGGGTTCGTTGGCCAGCTTCACCCGCCATCATGTTTAAAAATGGCGGCCATTTAAATTTTTAAGAAAAATTTAAATTTGAAATGTGGTACCAAAAATTGAAAATTGAAAAAATATTTTCTTCTTATGTGTTTGACCTTGATAAAAAGATTCGGGAGCAGTTTTTGTTTCGTCTATATCTTAAGAAATGGCTGAGTGATAGCATTTTGAATTTCTAGCGTGGCTGACATTTTGAAACGTCCTGATTTTTCTCACGCAATAACAGACGTATTTATGAACCGACTTGGATGTACCTTGGTGTGTACATAGTACATACAAATATCTCGACCGAGTTCGTTGGCCAACTTCATCCGCCATCTTGTTTCAAAATGGCGGCCATTTAAAAAAATTAAAAAATAAAAAAATTTAAATGAGATACCAAAAAATGGGAAAATGAAAAAGATTTTTTTTGTATGTGTTTGACCTTAATACAAAGATTCCGGAACAGTTTTTCTTTCGTCTATATCTAAAAAAAAAATGGCTGAGTAATAGCATTTTGAATTTCTCTTGTGGCTGACATTTTAAAACGACCTGATTTTTGTCACGCGATAACAGGCGTATTTATGAACCTATTTGGATGTAACTTGGTCTGTACATAGTACACACCAATGTCTCGACCGAGTTCGTTGGCCAGCTTCATTCGCCATCTCGTTTCAAAAGGGTTGCCATTTAAAAAAAATTAAATTTAAAATTCAAAATGAGGTATTAAAAAATTGGAAAATGAAAAAGATTTTTTTTATGTGTTTGCCCTTAATACAAAGATTCCGGAGCAGTTTTTGTTTCTGAAAATTTGTTCTTTTGTTGATATCTTAAAAAATGGTTGATTTATAGCACTTTGAATTTCTAGCATGGCTAACATTTTGAAACGATCTTGTATTTGTCACGCGATAACACACGTATTCACTTGTTTCAAAATGGCGGCCATTAAATTAAAATATATATATATATTTAAAGTGAGGTGCAAAAAAATTAGAAATTGAAAAAGGTTTCTTTCTTAAGTATTTGATCTTGATATAAGGATTCAGGAGCATTTTTTGTTTGTCTTTACCTTAAAAAATGGCTCAGATAGAGCAGTTTCAATTTCTATTGTGGGTGACATTTTGAAAAATCTGATTTTTTGCATGCGACAGCACTCCTATATATTAACCGATTCCGATGTGAGTGAGCATGTGCACAGCAATTTCTAAGGTCTCGACCAAATTCACTGCTTAGCCTCATCCACCATGTTGTCTTAAAATGACAGCCACTTTAAGATATTGCCGAATTTGGCAGCCAAATATAAGTTACTTTAAAGAAAAGCAGCTTGGATAAAGCTGACTAATTTCGCGAAATTCTCATTCATTATATTGATAAAAATTAGTATTGAATCTCCTATATTCGGTTTCCACTAAACTGAGCTTCGTGTGTTTGCATGATATAAGTTGGCTTTTTTTAAATAAGGATTATGAAAGCTACCTCTTCCTCCCGGCACTGGCCGGAAGGACTTTTTTTTTTTAATTTTAATTCAATATTTTTAAAGCCGATCATATGCTTGCAATTAGCGTGCTTTTTGGATTTTGGTGTGCCTGAACGGGGGTTGGCGAGCGTAGCTCGTAGGGGGCAGAGCCCCCTAGTACTTTTAAATAAAAGTTCTGATGTAACATATTTTTCTAAAGCTTGAGTAACATTTCTGGACATTCTAGTTTTAAAATATAAGTTAAAATACACCAATATATTTCATATAATTCGAGGTTCGTTTTGAAAAACGGACCAGCGTAGTGGGTGAAGCCTGCTAGTTTAGTAATAAAACAAAACAACAACAACAGCAACAAATTTCTCAGAAAATTCTGCAGTCCTTGTTGCAATTCTTATTTCAAACATTTATTTCGTTCTTTAAATTTTATAACAGGTTCTACTTGTCTTAACCAATATTTTATGATAAAAAAAAGGTATAATAAAAGCAAAAACAGTTAACAAAAAAATGGGGTGGGGGACACTCTTTTATAAGCTTCCAACGTTTATTTTAAAAATCACACAGGCATTATGTCTGTAATTAATGTGCAATTCCAAAGATATACCGTTGCAATACGTGAATTTGGTGTGGACCCCGATTATTGAAAATTCATCGCTTTGACTTATGCTTTATAAAAGTGTGAGCTAGTGAATTTATTGAAGAAAGTAGAACATTTTCCCTGTTTCTTTTTAAGATATGACAACAGAAAAAAAATAAAAAGCCATTTTTAGGCTATCTATTTAGATTTGTAATTTTTTTTTCTCAACGTATAATGATAATTTAATTAACAGAGCACGGTTATAAATAAACTGCCATTTTCACTGTTTGGGTAGCCGAAACTTAGTTATTTTTCGTTTGTTGTCATTTAAATTCATAGCTATCTTCTGGATATAATGCCCTTTTTTATCCGGCTACAAATATTTTCAGCAAAATATGTTCTTGTCTGGCTATGTTAATTCTTTATCTGAAGTTTTTCTTCGCCACTTTAAAAACCAACATGCAAAAGAATTTAAAATCTTTATTTTTTTTTTTCTACAGCATAAAAATTCTGCCATAATTCTTGCTTTCTGGGGATAATAAATCAATAATCAATCGTGTAAATTACCCCCCTCCTGTCTAAATTCACGCTTCCTCTCTTCGTTCCCAGTCGTGCAAAGTTTCATACTTTAAAAATTCTTTATTTAAAAAAAATCTGCCCTATTTGTTTCTCACAAATAATAATAAATAAATAATAAGCTAAACTATCCCCACCTGGTAAATTTACGCTCTTCCTTACCCCCCCCCCCCTCCTCCCCGCCCTTCCCTGGTATACAAAGAAATTTCAACTATTTTTAAATCTTTGCTTTTATATTAAAAAAACCGTCTGTCCTATTTGTTTCTCTCCAGTGACAATAAATAATCAATCATATAAATTATCCCTCTACCCCCGAAGTTTATGCTTCCCCTTTTGTTTCTCTTCCCCTCCAGCGTGCAGATTTTCAAAAATTCTTTATTAAAAAAAAATAATCTGCGACATGCTTTAACCGCTGTTAATAAAATAGTTATAATTACCTAAATTATCTCCCCCCTCCCCCATAACTTCCTAAATTCCCTCTCCTACCCATCCTACAGCACACAAAGTGTTTAAAATATTTTTAAATATCTTTTATATGGAAAAAATCTGTTCTATTTGTTGATGACTATAGAAAATAAATAATAAATCACATCAATTATTCCCATATCGCTGAAATTTCCGCTCCTCTTTTGCCCCCTTCGAATATACAGGGTTTCAAATATTTAATTTTTTTTTTTAATTTGCCACCATCCGTTGCTCATTAATAACAATTAATAAATGATAATCTAAATTACACCCTAATATCCCGTAATTTTTATCCACCTTTCCTCATCCGCTCCCCCAGCATACAAATAAGTTCAACATCGGTAAGTTATTTTTATATTTAAAAAAATCTTCTGTCCTATTTTTTGCTATACAGTGATAATAAATAAATAATCAGTTATATAAATTATCCCTCTTCCCTCGTAATTACCGCTTCCACCCCCTTTCCAGCAGAAGTTTAAAATTTTAAAACTCTTTATTGAAAAGAAAAAGTACCGCATCCGTTGATTTCTATCAAAAATAATCAATCTTCTAAAAAAATATATTCCCCTCTCTTCTCTGTTCCGTCATAGCACACTGTTTAAAATCTTTAAAACTGTAATTTAAACAAATATTTAAAAAAGGAATTGAGAAAAAAGATTACACTAATAAACACTTTTATTAGAGAAAAGCACACAACGTAGCGATGGTTTCTGCCACCCAAAAAACCTAGCAGCTGAATCGTGACGTCACATGCCCGTGCTCTATATTAAACTATTAAATGATAAAAGAGTATTTTTTAAAATACACACAATACACTCTTTATTAGCCCCCGGTATGCTATTTCTTTCTCCCACCTATTAATATGTCGTCTCCAAAATATAACGTTACATTATATAAGCCAGCCGTAAAACAAAACAGATGTATCATTGTACGGAATAATCTCTACCGCAATTTTTTAAACTTCTAAGTATCGCACATTTTCAATTTTTATACCGTCGTATTGAGAAAAAAATGTACTTTTAAATGCAATGTGTTTGAAAACTGCATCTCAATTTATTTTTGAGATATTAATTTTTTTGTGGTTTTTAGCACCATTTGTTTAATTTTGACAACACAAATACTCCATCTCTGTAGGAAGAAAAGGCAAATAGTTGAAAAATAGCTATTATATCTTTTTGTTGCCATTTTCTCATAAAAACTGAAAAAAAATGTAATTAAAGTACGTGCTATTTTGAAAAAATATAAATGAAGGATTTCTGATAAAACATGGAGCTATTATAAACTGTACTTAATTTTAAGTATCTGTATTAATGTTAAAACCACATGAAGGCATATGAATCATTGGATAGCTGATTTTTTTTGCCAAGTTTCTTGAAGGACGAAATTGCTTTTTGCTGTATTTATGTAGCATTCTACACGAGGCACGGTGCATCCCAAATGTCTTTTTTTTTACAGACCGCTAGAGTGACGTGCTGCTCTTTTCGTACACATGCATTGGTGCATTCGACCATCACGTGACTCCAGCGGTCTGTAAAAAAAGATACGTGGAATGCACAGCGGTAGCCTGTCTTTTTCGTTAGCCTCGATTCTACAATAGTGACGTCAAATGCATACTTTTCTGTAGATGTTGTTTAAGACTGGGTCGTAAATGTGGAGTTCTTCAGCGGATACGAATGGCGTCATTTTATATAAAATAAAATAGTGTGTTTGAAGTTTTAAAAATGAAATTTATTTTGTACTATCTTTATTCATATACATAGATATATCTTTTTTTCACCAGGGCGACATTAAATTATGAAAAAGCAGAATTCCTGTTTTCTAGCTTTTAATTTATATTTTCTTCATTTTAGTGTTTAAACTATTTCGCTGTTGCAGCTTCTCAGCCAGTTGTCCTGTTTTGGCGAGCATGGTTTGGCGCATCATTAACTTCATTGTTGGTGAGGCTCGTAAACAGCTGTAATATAAAGAATGTCTGGAAATATAAAACCTGCCCAAACTGACGGAAAATTGTCTTAAAATTAATTTATTAATCTATAACTAAGTTCTAAAAATAATATAATGTGGTATTGTCATCGGAAACATGCCTGTTTACATCATTTTTGTGATTCTAGCATATCACGAAATGAATAAAATATCGATTACGAAATTCCATGTTTACATAAGAAAATTAAGTTCAGTTAAATTGGAAGAGTGTAAAAAATACTGAAAAGTTGTTATAGATTTTTAACACGATTCTAATATGACATTTACCAAATGTCTTCAAAAATTCTTCCATAGTCTATTGCTATGATATAATAGTACGCTAAATAACTTCATTCGTTTTATTTCAGTAAATGACATATTCGTTGCATTTCAGTAATTCAGTTTTTGTCATTTGGATAGCTACTTTGCATTTTTAAACTTAAAAAACTAATTTTCCCCCTAAAATGTGGGGGCAAAGACCCATAAGAGTTAATTTTAGTTTACTCAAGCTGGGAAAGAGTTATACAAAAATAAATCCCAAAAGTGAATTGAGATATATTTATTGATTGCCTTCTTTATAGACCGAGAGGCAGTTGTAGAAACCATCACCTCATCGAGTTGACAGCTAAAATTCCAGGATTAGTTAAAATTCGATTGGCTTATTAAAATGCAACTGGTATGCCAAGTCATATCTTGGCGGAAAACACCTGCAAACCCTATTTTAGGGTTGACTGGTATGTTTACCATTGTGTTTTCTTACCCCCAGTCCTCCAAGTTTTCATACCTTTGGGTGCAGGTAAACATGATTCTAAACCTACCGATCAATCACTAAAATCGGGTCTGAAGGTGGTTTCTATCAACATGTGACTTGGCAGACCAGTTGTATTTTAATATGTTAATCGAGTTCTGTCTAATCTTGTAATTTCAACTCGATAAGGTGATGGCCTATGCAGTCGCCTACCGTCCATTACTATTAATAAGGAATTTTAAGTATTATCTTACACTCGAAGTAAAAAATGAATATTCGAGTATAAACTGTACATCTACCATGTTAAATTAACGTACCTTTTCTCAGAAACTACTAAAGATATCCACTTGAAATTTTGTATATACATAATATTAATAATTCGTAATAAAGTAAAGTCAAATTTATAAGCATATATTCTTTAATTATTTTTTTTTAAATCCGGAATAAAAACCACTTTTAAATAACAAAAGACTTCCATTATTCCAAAGAAAACCTTTTTAATAAAAATTTTGTACATATCGCTCACCCGCAAGAAAAGTGACACGTCTAGACAAAAGTAAATTTCACAGGAGTGGCAAAAGAAAATTTGCATGATTTTAAAGTAACATGAAATTATTTCAGTTAGCTCTGTATGCAGGAATAAAAACGGGCATAAAACCATAAAACCCTTAAGGGGACGGTGGAGCTTAAAATCCTTAAAAATAATTTTCTTTATTTTTGTAAATTTCAACTTAAATATTATTCAAGGGTACATTATATACATTATGGCATGCATTTATCACAAAAAAATTTTAAAAAAAAATTATTTTTGAGAAAAAAAATGGAATTTTACGCGTTGTCTTAGAAATCTTCGAAATGCCCCATGCGTCTTCCATATCAATGAAAATGCCCAATATTTTTTATAAAGGTTTGGTTTATATATATAAATAAAACCAAGCATCGAATTTTATATATTTGAATTTAAAGGTAAAAAAAAAAAAAAAAAAAACTTCAAAATTTCAAAAATTTTTCGAAAAAATTTCAAAATTTTTCAAAAAAAATTTTTTTTTAACCTTTAAATTCAAATATATAAAATTCGATGCTCTATTTTATTTCTATATATAAATCAAACTTTTATAAAAAATATTGGGGGTTTTCATTGATATGGAACGCGCAGGGGACACTTCGAAGATTTGTAAGACGATGCGTAAAATTCCATTTTTTTGTCAAAAATAAAATTTTCTTTATCTTTTTTTGTGATAAATGCATGCCATAATGCATATAATGTACCCTTGAATAATATTTAAGATAAAATTTACAAAAAATAAAAAAAAATGAAAAAATTTGAAATTTTGAAAATTTTTCGAAAAAATTTCAATTTTTTTCAACTTTTTCTTTTTTTTTAACCTTTAAATTCAAATATGTAAAATTCGATGCTCTATTTTATTTCTATATATAAACCAAACTTTTATAAAAAATATTGGGGATTTTCATTGATATGGAAGACGCATGGGGCATTTCGAAGATTTCTAACACAACGCGTAAAATTCCATTTTTTTCTCAAAAATAAATTTTTTTTTTAAATTTTTTGGGGATAAATGCATGTTATAATGTATATAATGTACCCTTGAATAATATTTAAGTTGAAATTTACAAAAAAAAAAAAAAAAAAAAAAAAAAAAAAAAAAAAAAAAATATTTTTAAGGATTTTAAACTCCACCGTCCCCTTAAGAATGAAGACAAAGGATAAGGTTTGGAGAGTTGGATAATTTTAAATCCCCACATAATCCACCCCCTCTTCTGTGGTCACAAATGGACATATAGCGCAATAAAGTGATTTTCCGTATAACTACACTTATGAAACTATTTGTGTAACAAGATGCACTTATGATAGACCTATTAGTGAAATAAAACACAAAATGAATTTTTGCAAGATGTGTCACATTTCTTGCGGGTGAGTGGTAGGTTAGCAACAAAAGTTCACTTCACATTGATCATAGATATGCGTAAAATATCCAGGCAAGATTACAGACAATAATATGCAGCAGTTTCTATAAAAAGGTACATCGAAGTTCAAAAAACAACATTTTGAGAAAATTGAATTTAAATTTTATGTATGCAATGGTTATGTATGATGTAAAGAAACTGAATTACTTAAAAAAATTTAAATTCTCATTGTCATAGAAACAAAAGTACTAATATACCATTCCAAAGAGGAAAAATAAAGGATTCAAAATATTAAAAAGATTTAAAAAAAGATTTTTTAAATGAATTAGCTTTCCAACTGCCCTTAAAGACATTTCTTAAAAAGTACCTCTCTATACAGGGTGATTCACAAAGATCGAAACAATAGACTATTTCCTTAAATATTGCCTCTAGACACATACAGTAGAACCGCTTTTATCCGAAACTCTTTTAACCGAAACTCTCGGTTAATCGAAATCCAATTTTAAAGCTTTTTTTTTTTTTAACTATCACATTTCTTGTGCGCAAAATTCATTTTGAAAACTTTTTTTTATCATATTGCTTGTGTGCAAGCGGTCCTTTCCGAACCAAGAGTGCATATAAATATTTTTGATCCCCTTTCTTAGAATTCCTTTGAATTTAACTTGAGTTCCCGTAAGCTGCGGAATGGAACGAATAATTATGAGGCGTTTGAATGTTTTGCAAAAGGTTTTGGCATGGTTGGAGCAGCAGAAAGACTGTGATACTGGTAAACTGTTAATATTAAAAAACTTCGTGATAGAGCTTCAAAGCAAAGGCAGTCGAAACTGCGACAAACAAGACATTGTTTCAAACCCTTGGGAAATATGTAAAAGGTACTTAATTTCAACATTAAAATTCAGGTAATCTATCCTTGTTTCTATTTTGCTATTGCTTTATTTTTATTAAGCACTTGTTACCATAATAAGAAATAGCGCATATATTTTTCTTTAATCTTAAAATTGAAGGATTCTCGATTATCCGAAAATTCGATTTTCCGAAAGAGGGTCGGTCCCAATTACTTCGGATAATCGAGGTTCTACTGTACTTCTAATTGCAAAGTTTCATGACAAAAAAGTGCAAAATTGGACGACATAAGTTGCAATTCCATGGGGGGAGGTCTGTTTGAGAAAATACGAAAACTAAATTTTTATACAGCCCCCGTAGGATAAAATTTCCAATTGGCAAAATTTAGTTTTTGTATTTTCTCTAATAGACCCCTAATGGCGTTGCAACTTATGTCATTACATTTTGCACCTTTTTTTATGAAACTTTGCGACTGGAAGTATGTGTCTATGGGCAATATTTAAGGAAATAGTCTATTGTTTCGATCTTTATGAATCACCCTGTATATGGCTCTGTCAGCCACATTGTCCTGCCTACAAGATTCAAGGCATGCCAAACGTGCGAAATTCGTCCTATTAATGTATTGCAGCGCTCTGTTAACAAAGCACCAAGGCGAGTCAGCACAGCACCTTCTTGGATGATACATTAACCCTTTAGTGCGCAGCTTTTCAGACAACAGTGTTTTGAATTTAATAGATTTTTTTTTATTCGTATATACCTAATTCACACCAGAAAATTAAAATAACAATATTTTCTTTAATTAATAGCAGACATTCCGTATTTAAATAAAGCGAAATTAACCATTGAAACTTTCTGGTGTAAAGTCAGATTCTCTGAAATACGTAATTTCTAGAATACGTAATTTCTATCATCGGAATTAAGGGTGGAAGGTTAGTTTTTATGAAATAAATAATTATATAAAATAAGGTATTCGAAGGCATACTTATTAAAGTATTTACTAATTTGCAATATTTTAGTGTAAAACAGCCACACGACAGTAGTTTTTACTTATATTTCAGATCTGCAACAGAAGAAAAGATTGACGTATTATATGAAAAATGTATCTCTGAATTTTTTCATCATTTTTCCTGTGTAATAAACCTTTCAGCGAATCATATATAATTTTTTCGAAACAAAATAAAAAATCGCTCATCTAAGGGTTAAACATAGAATAACTTGTTAAAGATTAATAGTGGTGACTAATGCACGCAGTGTAAAAGCTACTCGTCCTTTTACTCAAACTGGGGTTTTTTCATTCACGTTATTTTAGCAAATCAAAATTGCCTGATTACCGGTCGAAAAGTGAAGGTCTATAAAAATTATTAATGAAAATAAGTAAATTGCATTTACCGTGCCTTGTGTGACGTTTGCCTTCAGTACTTAGGTCTCTAACTTGGAAGCTAGAAACATTAACTCTGCAGCACTAAATCACAACGTCGCGTTCATTAATCGCAGCGTCGTATTCATGCAAGCTCTTTTGTATTTCATTTCACACTTCTTTTAGCATTGCAATCTGAATTCTGTGACAAAATTCACCTTGAATTTCATGACGAACTTTTTTGTGGATTACTACTATCTTCGTACAAAATGTTTTTCGATCAAAACTCTTAATCGAACAGTAATAATTTTCAGTTGGAAAACTCTTAAATGTCCGTATAAGTCAAATGCTAAAATATATTTCAGTTTATATATATATATATAATAAAATTGTTGTGTTGTTCCTGATCCTGTTAATGAAATATTATCGTACTTTTGTCTTCGATATACGGGGACTCTCACTAATTGAAGCTCGAAATATAACAAGAAATTTCATTGAAAAAATAAAATAAAAGTATTCATAAAAAAACTCATTTTTTAATAGAATGAAATTGATCATGATGTATCCTTTAACGCAATTCTTTTGTTAGTCTCTGTAAACGATCTATAAATGCTGCTTATTCTATACTCCTGAGAAAGCATGTTTTACTCCATTCCTCAATTGTGCCAATTTCATTAAGTTTGAAGTATGGCTACATCAGTCAGTAAAATGCATCGGAAACGATTTAGTTTTACCCCATAGACCACAGTGTAACGGAATTCTTTTGTGCGTCCTTGCAAACGAACTATAAATGCTTTACACTTCATTTTCAATACCGAACATTCTTTAGTAAATATCGATAACATTTAAAAATTGCACGACAAATATTTTCGAGAGTTAGATCACGGATTAAAAGAACAGACAAACAGGAAAACTGAATTCATAAACATTTTTCAATGATATGTTGGAAAGTGTTAAAAATGGGATAATATCATTTACAAAAAAAAAAAAAAATCCATTCCATTGAACTTGACCTTCTATGATAATAACAAACAACTTTAGGTAACCATAATTTATGTTAATCTGTTTAGACGATGATATCGCAAGAGTGCTTTGAATGCTAATGCTGGCTGTCAAATTCTCTTCTGAAAATCGATTTTCTCAACAGCACATTCGTTTATAAGGATTTTTTTTTATTTTATTTTCAAAAAAGAATATAAGGAACAGAATGTTATTGAAACAACCTCAGTATTACAATCTTTTGTAGCTTCAGTACTGCTTAAAGTGATGGTAATTTACTTACGGGTATACAATTTATCGGTTTCTAACTTTTCTTACATATTGTTTTAATATCGATAATACTATTTTATGCTGTAGTATATCGATTTTAAACTAAGCACCATTTGAGAAGAATAGAAAATGGATGCCATGTTACATACTATAAAATTATAAGTAGGGTAGGCTGGGGCATGTTGGCCATAGGGGCACGTTGACCCATCCGCGATATTTTTTAAACTATCCGTTCGATGGCATTACTATCAAAGCGATGTGTGTCTTGATGTGTGTTTTTTTTTTTTCACCCACAACAGCGTGAACAGTCAAGAAGCAATCAAACGAAAATCACTTCAAATTTTCACTCAGGTAAGTTTGTTTTTTTTTCACTTACAAATAATCGTCTCTGATTGCTTTCTAAATTAAAGTTTCATTCTGGTGAATACCAGTCTAAAAGACCGTTGTTCAGAGCTTATTTTCATCTACGGTTTTATATATATATATATATATTCTATTTATTTTATATTAGATTAAATGTGTTTAACAAGGTATTTCAAATTTTATTTCAAAATGTATTAACTGCATCCTTTGGTATCATTTACTGTGATTTCTTAACTGTTTTATTCACCTTAATCTTTATGATATTCTGGTAGACATGTGCGCGTGGATATTTGTAAAATACTGAAATATTAATCGGTATGGTGTTTACTATTTATATTTTATATCCTATAAATATTTAAATACGTTTTATTGATTCTTCCATTTCATATTATTTGTTTCTATTCTGCTTTCATTTTTAATCAATTCACTTGATTTTAATGGTTGTTTGGGCACAGGGGAAAATAATTTTTAGCTTTAGCTTATTTTTTCCCACAGAAAACAACCATTTTGCTTATATCATTGAATTCTGTGCCCTTGATAACGTAATTCAATGTATAAGCTTTTCAATTTTTGTCGGTGTCCACTTTTTTCTTTTTCTTCCATAATAATTCTTATAATATTTTTTTTTTTTTTTAACTAGGGGGCTCGGCCCCCTACGAGCTACGCTCGCCAACCCCCGTCCAGACACCGTAGACTCTAAATGCACGCTAATTTGATCGGCTTTTAAAAGATTTCGAAAGATTGAATTATAATTTAAAAAACAGTGGCGATCTCTCTATAAACGGATTTCTATTCATTTCTCTTTGATTGGGGAATTTTAACGCCAAATCCGTTGCGGTACTACTTTATTATCCCGTCGACCCATTTCGCCAAATTATATAAATCGCCAAACCACTCGCCAAATTATACAAATTGACATAATTTTTATTTTAAATAACGAAAAAACCAATAAATTAGTACAACATTAATAAAAATACAAATAAAACGTCGAAATAAAAATAACTTGATGACGTGGACACGTGTAACAACATTTCAAAATAAGCTAATATAAAAGGAATTAAGTAAACAGAGTCTTTGTCTCCCGGTATTTTTTAACAAAGCGGAAAGAAAGTTCTTTTAAATAAGACATTTTAAATTAATCGTTTTTAATCTGACGTAATTTTGACCAAACTATTCTTTCTCTTTTTAATATTCACGTGAAAATTCTTGTGTTAGAAATGAAATATTATTTGCGCTTTCTTAACAAAAATAATTGAAAAGTATCCTCTTAAAATATCAAATAAATGTCTAGCGCAATTTCTAAATTTAAACCGATTTGCAATATTATTTTGTGTTCATTTTATGTAATAACTGCAATGTGACGTAAACATGACGTAATTTCTCCTATTTAAGACTTCTAACGCATGTTAATAAATTTATTATTTTACAAATTCCTTTCTCTCTTAAAATTCACGTGTAATTATAGTTTGTATGACGTAATTTTTATTAAGTTCCTGCTTTTTGTACATAATTATTTAATTCTAATTCCAAATGTTTTTTTCTGTTTATAATAGTCACGTGTAAATAAATTTTTAATTTATTTACACGTATAAATATTTTTAATTTGAAGCAAACATTATTGTTTCCGCTGTTGTTGGCAACAGTTTAAATTAATATCACTTTCTAAAATCTGTTAAAAATATCTCTAGAAATGCTGAAAATCTGAATTTAAAATAGAAATAAAACCTCAAAAAATTAGTCAAAATAAAAAAATTAATGCAATCTGCACTCCGGCAAATTCTAATGCATAAAGTGATCTAAAAATGATTAAATTCCTATGAACAGTTTTTTCTCCTATAAAACTTTTTTAGTGGAACGATTTTGTCCAACTTTAGCATTAAATATCTCTTAAAATAATTGTTCGATCTGAAAACTGTCTACATCAGCGTGTTTATCAAACATTTCTGTATAATACTACCGATTTTAATATTTTTGTATGCATTATTTTTCTTAATATTAACGAAGAAAGATCTCCGGTCACAAAAAATTCAAAACCGGCGGCGGCGGCGGCGGCGGCGGTGACAGCGGTAGTTACTTTTTTTTAGAATAGAGAGATAATTGACGGTGGTAGGTTATGTTTAATTAATGGTTATATATATATATATATATATTAACAGAATATTTTGATACGATGATCAAAAATCAAAATGAGGATATAGGGCAAGTTGGCACAAAATCTGGGCATGCGTGCCCACCTCATCTAAAGCTTTTTTTAATCCCTGATGACTCACCAGATTCTGATTCAGGAAATGAAAAGGGAACTTCAGTCCAATAAAAAACTTCAGTCCAATAAAAAACTTCAGTTCAAGCAGAAACTCCAACCATTTCTACAACCAAAGTACCGCAGAAAACTACAGATAATGCTTTACATCCAGGGCCGAAACTAAGGGGGAGGCAGAGGGGACATGTGCCCCGGGCGCCAGAACGAAGGGGCGCCAAATGAAGGATTATACCTTTGGAATGGATCATTTTCTTCTGGTGGACTGATGGCTTCTATTATTATGAAACAGTCATTATAAATGAAGTGTTAGGTGAAGATGAAAGAGCAATCGTAAAAAGTTAGAACTCTGATTTTCTGGTCAGAATGAGAAGAAAGAAAAAATGGCCATAATTTAAAAAAAAAAAAAAAAAAAAAAAAAAAAAAAAATGGCCAATTTTTTTTCCCATTCTGACTAGAAAATCAGAGTTCTAACTTTTTACGACTGCTCTTTCATCTTCACCTAACACTTCATTTATAATGACTGTTTCATAATAATAGAAGCGATCAGTCCAACAGAAGAAAATAATTTTGTGAAAGCGGACACTCGGTTAAGCGAGACTCGGATAATCGGGACTCTAACTGTATATTTCATTTTAAAAATGATCTTTAGAATATTTTTGTTGGTGTTCAGAGGGGAGTCATGACCCCCGTGACCTCCCCCTTGGATCCGCGATTGTAGATTACGTAGTTCAGTATTACATATTTTAAGATTATATATTTTAAATTTTAAAATAAATCGGCTATTAGAAAATTAGTAAAATTCTCTTTGTAAATATACTTTGCGGAAGAGGGGGGGGGGGGGGCGCCAAAATCCATGCTTGCCCCGGGTGCAAAAAAGGCTAGTTTCGGCCCTGTTTACATCTAATGTCCTGTAATCTGTAGCAGCAGTCACAGTTTCAACTTCAAATGATCTGAAACATTAGGATAAAGTTGAACAAAATATCTTTTTATATCCTTTGTCTCTTTCAAATATCAAATTAAAATTATATTTAATATTTTATGTGTTTTATCATTTCCGCTTGTAATCCGAAAATCAAACCAATTTAGAGAGCTAATTTACGCCGTTCAACGGGGCAGATTGGCCCAGTATCTTGATGTCCTTCTGAGCTTCATATAGAAAATATTAATTAATATTTTTCAAATTTTCTCATACGTGATTATGCTTTAAAATGCGCTGAATGTACAAACTAAAAAAAAAAATTAATTAAAAAGAAAAAAATATATTGAAGAAAAAATTGGCCAACACTCCCAGGTCTACCATACAAGTATAAAAATAGCAAAAAAACCTTTGTGCAACAATCTCTCTATTCTAAAAAAAAGTAACTACCGCTGTCACCGCCGCCGCCGCCGCCGGTTTTGAATTTTTTGTGACCGGAGGTCTTTCTTCGTTAATATTAAAAAAAATAATGCATACAAAAATATGAAAATCGGTAGTATTATATAGAAATGTTTGATAAACACGCTGATGCAGACAGTTTTCAAATCGAAGAATTATTTTAAGAGATATTTAATGCTAAAGTTGGACAAAATCGTTCCACTAAAAAAGTTTTATAGGAGCAAAAACTATACATCGGAATTTAATAATTTTTAGATCATTTTATACGTTATAATTTCCCGGTGTGCAGAATTAATTTATTTTTTTAATTTGATTCATTTTTCGAGGCTTCATTTCTATTTTAAATTCAAATTTTCAGCATTTCGAGAGATATTTTTTACTTATTTTAGAAAATTGTACTAATTTAACCTGTTGCCAACTGCATAAACAACGAAAACAATAATGTTTGCTTCAAATTAAAAATTTATTTACACGTGACTATTATAAACAGAAAAAAACTTTCAAATTAAAATTAAATAATTATGTACAAAAAGCAGGAACTTATTAAAAATTACGTCATAAAAAGTATACACGTGAATTTTAAAAGAGAAAGGATATTGTAAAATAATAAATTCATTAACATGCGTTAGAAGTCTTAAATAGGAGAAATTACGTGATATTTACGTCACATTACAGTTATTACATAAAATGAACGCAAAATATTGCAAAACAGTTTAAATTTAGAAATTGCGCTAGACATGTATTTGATATTTTGAGAGGATCTTTTCAACTATTTTTGTTAGGAAAGTGCAAATAATATTTCATTTCTAACAAAAGTATTTTCACGTGCATATTTAAAAGAGAAAGATAGCTTTGTCAAAATTACGTCAGATTAAAAACGATTAATTTAAAATGTCTCATTTAAAAGAACTTTCTTTTCACTCTGTTAAAAAATACCAGGAGACAAAGACTGGTTACTTAATTCCTTTTATGTTAGCTTATTTTGAAATGTTGTTACACGTGTCTACGTCATCAAATTATTTTTATTTCAACGTTTTATTTGTATTTTTATTAATGTTGTACTAATTTATTTGTTCTTTCATTATTTAAAATAAAAATTATGTCAATTTGTATAATTTGGCGAGTGGTTTGGCGATTTATATAATTTGGCGAAATTAGTCGACGGGATAATCAAGTAGTACCGCAGCGGATTTGGCGTTAAAATTCCCCAATCAAAGAGAAATGAATAGAAATCCGTTTATAGGGAGATCGCCACTGTTTTTTAAATTATAATTCAATCTTTCGAAATCTTTTTAAAGCCGATCAAATTAGCATGCATTTAGAGTCTGCGGTGTCTGGACGGGGGTTGGCGAGCGTAGCTCGTAGGGGGCGGAGCCCCCTAGTATTAAAAAAAAAAAAACAACGTTTAAAATGCACAAATAATACATGAAAAGCAGCAAACAGCTGTTTCGAATCTACTTGCGAGATTCTTCTTCAATGCAAGAATAGGGAAAAAGGAACAGCGTGCTAGAAAAACTACTAAGTACTACTTACTAAGGCCGACAAAGGTGGTCAGATTGTTATTCTGGACAAATCTAGGTATTTGGAAAAATCCCATAAATTAATTAATGATGGTCCGTATGTGGATATCCGGAAAGGCCCTTCCACTAGTGAAATTAACTCTATTAAGTCTGCCATCAAGTCTCTTCCATTATTCCTGCTAACTGTAAGAAGTCTCTTATTCCTTCTATTGCGCATTGTGCCAAGATTTATGCTTTACCTAAGGTCCATAAACCTGACATTCCTTTTAGACCTATTGTCTCTAGTATCGGTACAGCTTCTTATAAGCTTGTCAAATACTTAGTTTCTGTTTTTTCCCCACTTTTGAGCAGTAACTGTTTCACTGTTAAGAATTCTTTTGATTTTGTTTAAAAACTTCATAATTTTAAGCCGCAGGGTCACATGATGGTTTCTTTTGATGTTAAATTATTATTTACAAACGTTCCGGTTGAGGGGGCTTTAGAATGCCTCAAGAAAAGGCTTTGTGAATTCCATTTCTCTTATTTTGAAATCGAGGAGCTTATCCTTCTAACTCACGCTTGCTTGTCACGAAATGGTTTTGTTTTCAATGGCAATTTCTTCCGTATGATTGACGGTTTGGCTATGGGTAATCCTCTTAGACCAATTTTATGCGATATTTATATGCACTATTTTGAGGTCAAGCTTTGTGAAATCTTAAAATTTCCGTTTTATGTTCGTTATGTTGATTATGTTTATGTCCTGGTTGAAATGAATTCGGATATTAATCATATTCTCTCTATTACGAATTCCATTTATCCCTGCATTCAATTTACCTCTGAAATTGAGACCAATAACTGTCTTTCTTTCCTGGATGTCCTTGTTATTCGTTGTGAAAATGACTTTCAGACTACCGTCTTTCGTAAACCTTTTGCTGTCAGTCTCCTACTTCACAAGTATTCTTCTCATCCCCCGAACCAGAAATTCGCTGCTTTCAATATTTTGTTTTTCGGGCTACCAATATTTGTTCCACTCCTCAGTTACTTAGGGCTGAACTTAATTACCTCAAAGCTATTGCTGTTGATCGTGGTTGTTCCTATAATATTATTGATTCTATTTATAAGAAATTGACGAAATCCGTCCATTTTGAAAAGTATTCTAATTCCAGCTCTAATACTTCAGTTGTGTTACCATTTTTTCCTAAAATCAGTCAGCAAGTCGCTAAAATCCTAAGAAGGTTTGATTTTAATGTTATTTTTTCTCCTGTTAATAAAATCACTTTTTCAAATCTCAAACACCCCGTTGATCGCCTAGATAACTGGGGTATTTACCAAATCTCTTGCCAGTGTGGCCTTTCTTATATTGGCCAGACTAAACGTGCTCTTAGATTTCGTTTAAAAGAGCATAAAGGTTATGTTAAAAATCAGGAGCTCAAACGTTCTTCTATTGCTCAACATTCTTGGTCTTCTCAACATAGGTTCAATTTTTCCTCAGCCACCATTATCCAAAAATGTTCTTCTAACCTTGATCTTGATTTTTGGGAAGCTTACCACATCATTAAAAATTCTCACTCTTTAGTCAATGACTTATCTAGTACTCCTGATTTTCCAAGTATTTGCAAAGCATTAATTTAATTTCCCCCTTTTTTGTTTTCTTTTTCTCTCCTTCTCCGGTAGATGTCGCCACTTGTCCACCCAGTCGTTTCCACTGCTTCTCTCTCATTGGTTGTTTTTGGCGCCTTCGCTACCCGCATAGGGTATGTAAGCCAGCGCGTCTCTGTCTATGACTTTGCTCAGCCTTGCTTTTTCTAGCACGCTGTTCCTTTTTCCCTATCTTGCACTGAAGAAGAATCTCGCTAGCAGATTCGAAACAGCTATTTGCTGCTTTTCATGTATTATTTGTGCATTTTAAACGTTGGTTTTTCTGATTTTTAATACCATACAAGTATTCATTAGTATGACCAGGATATCCAACCCGCAATACATGGGTTACAATACATACTGCCCGCTGTACACTCTAAAACAAGAACGTAAAATCATGCGTTAAACGTAGATTATGAAACACAAACACATTCCGAATACTGAAACAAAGCTTCATGGTTTAACAAGGCAAAAGATGATATCCGAGTAAATAATTCGGAAAACGCATAACATTTAAAAATTCAATTTAAGCAATTACAATCAATAGTCGATAAAATATCCTCTTTTGTACAAACCTATAATATATACTATGGATTTGTATATATATATATGTACTCCGTAATATGCTAAAATTTAGTTCAGTTAGGTGCATAACACAGTTAAAAATTCCCCTTCATCTATTTGCGTCAATAAACGGAAATGTACTCGATATCTTTTGTCCCTGCATATGATCGATAGAACTTAAACACAAAAAAAAAATGCAAAAATTACTTACATTTTAAAACACACACCACAACTGAAAACACATTTCTAGCAATTATTTTTTATAGACAATACAAAGACCGAATTATTTTGTGTGTCCCATCCTTGTAAATGAACGATGGATACTATCCACACTTATTCTGTAATTAGCATCTTGTAGTGTACCTTAGGGATATATATCGATTTCATCTGTTCGAAATAGTGTAACATCATTAAAATACACCGCAAATGATTTTTCCCTATAGACCGTAATGTAACGGAATTATTTTGAGTGTCCCTGTAAATGAACTATAAATGCTACATATTTCATTTTCGGTACCGAACATACCATAATAAACCTCAGTAACATATATCAAGTATATAAAAATCCTAGTATATTTACACGAGTTAGAGCATGGACAGACAGACAAACCCGAATTCATAAGCACTTTCAACTGTGTTGGAAGGTCTTAAAAAGAGAAATATTTCTTAAGGCGGTACTCAAATCCCTTGCTCAACAACACTGAACTTTCTAGCACATTTTTATACGTAGAGGTATAAAATTGGCATGCCTGACTATTGAAGCGATTTGGTATCGAAAAGAGTTTTCTATTTTTTGATAAATAAATAACTTATCGAGATATAAGCAATCGTGGTCACGTGACAACCTACTTTTCTCCTTTCTTGCGAATCGCGTCCGGAAATTCGGTTAAAAACGCCAACTTTGACAGTATTTTCTGAAAGGTCTTCTACCTTTACCAAAAAATGGAAAAAGTCTTTCGATCATATAGTTTCTGAATAAGAACACCTTCCAATTTTATGCGTTTCCGAACAAAAATGAACTAAAAAATGTGTCAGAAAGTAGCTCTTTTGGATTTGAGAACAGCCTTAATCTAAATACAGGGTGCCACAAAAGGCGCTGACGCGTTTTAAAATTCAATATAAAATCAAGTAAAAGCCGTACTGAGGTACGGTTTGAACTAAAATGCTTCTCACGATGAAAAGCTTTCTGCAAGCGAATGAAAATAATTAGTTCCAAATTTCGATAATAGATGGCGCCACTTGTCCGTATCTTTTGCCTCAAACATACGTTTTATCTGATTTTCAGATTAGTTTTGACTGTGTGACACAGAAATAACGACGCCCAGAGGGAAAGCTAATTGCGTAGGTTGGTACTTCGAAACCAAATCCATCATTATTGTTCAAAGGAATTTTCGTACCAAATGATCTAGTCAATTCCGCAATCGATGCCAGCGAACACGTGGATTGAACTGGAGTTCCGTTTCGATGTGACAAGAGATATAAAGTCTGCACACATTGAACTATGCTGATGGATTGCACAAATTATTGCTCTGCAAATGCTTTTGACAAAATAAAATTATCTGTAACTGATTGTCTTGAGTTTTTGATGCTTCTTTCTAATAATTTAAGGTACAGCGCTATCTATGGGCGAAGTTTGGAACTAATTTTTTTATTCGCTTGACGAAAACTTTTCAGAGGGACAAACATTTTAGTCAAAACCGCACTCCTGAACGACAATTACTTGATCCTGTATTGAATTTTAAAATGTATCAGGGACTTTTAGACACCCTGTATAATATAACCACGAACGAAAGTATAGAATAACCTCTTCTGAGTTAGCCACGATTCCGAAAAGCGTGCACTAGAACATTTTCAAAATTTAAATAAGCATTTATAAAAACAAAGTTTCTTTTGTTACCACTGTTTTTCGGAAACTTTTCGAGTAGTATTTATAGTGTGTTAATCAGTTTTCTCAACGAGGGCTACAGGTTTTTTGGATGTTATCCATTCTGAAGTAAACATTTTCATGTTCAACAAACATCCTTACCGACAAACATGATAAATGAACAGCATTAATATTAACATTCAAAATTACTATTATTTTATTACTTTTGGATGCATAAATTCTGTTCGCAGCTGAAAATGCTTACTAGAGAACTGATAGTATTCACAAACTAATATTCTAGTATTAGAAAACTGATTAATACACTATAAGAACTACTCAGAAACGTTTCTGGAAATCAGTGGCAGCAAAAGTAACTTTGTTTTTATAAATGCTTCTTCATATCTCGAAAATATATGTGTTTCTGAGGTTTCAACAGATAAAGAAAGCTTTTCGGAATCATGAGTAACTCGAAAAAGGTTATTGTATATTTTCATACGTGGTTATGTTATATTTTCGAAGATTAAGAAACATTTGTCTTTTTTTACAATTTTATAGAACGTTAGTGAAAATCATTTTTAATTAAAACCCCTGACATATTTTTCAGTTTAATATATTTTGTAGATTAGCCACTAATTACACTGAAAAACATTTTTATATCAACGACATCAATTATGTATTCAAATAATGAAGTTTTGAAAATCAATTGTTTAAATGAAAAAAGCAGTCTGCTTCCTATTTTCGCTTAGAAGTTTGAAAGGAATTGCAGACATTTTTTTCCTTTCAGTACACATCTAGTGTAAGGAAAGTACACCGGCCTCTAAAAGTTAAGGAACGGTGACCAGATGCTTTCGATTATACATGGTTTGTCGCTCTATCAAAATTCTTGATAAATAGATTAGTTTCAATCACGTGACCATGTGCCCCCAATTTTCCATTAACCAACCAAAATCTCCGATTTTTAGCCAATATTTTCGCTCAACCAATCAAAGTGGAGAAAAACTGCAATAACCGATGGGCAACCAAAATGACCACGAGGTGGTCAAGTTGGTTGCTAGGGTGTGACGTCAGCTGAAACTGATCTATTGTCCTTGAACTTCAAGGATGTAAAGAACATGTTTAACTTTATATTTCTCAGGGTAAATTTAGTCGTGGGGACAATTAGGGGGCCAACAATAAATTTAATAATAAATAATTTTTGCGAGCACCCATGTAACGGAAAATGCTCAAAACGACATGTCACTGTAGCAAACGACTATGTGGGTCCTGTTTATCGGTCGTGTTTATTTGTGGAAGCATAGCACGGCTATTTGTGAAGGTATTAACGTTTCTGTGAAAAATTCAAATGTTTTTTTTGTGTATGGCATACCAAGTTTTCAACCAAATTTAATACCACTTTCCGAAAATATGAAAAAGAACTATAGAAACAGTATACTGTAATTAAAACATGAATATATTGAATATTTGGTGAGATCTGGGCATTTGTAGGAAATAGTTTTTAACTGTGAATGCGTGAAAGATTCCAAGATTTTTATTTGATAACTACCAGAACTATCCGGCTTCACCCGTGTTAATTATAAGGGGCCTCCCGGGTAAAATAAATTAAAATGATATAATACGGCAATCACAATAACTAACATTTGTGCATTCTGGTCCCCAAACCGTTAAAAAGGCAATCAGAAAACATAAAGTTATTGTCTTGCAACCATAATAAAATCCCTGAACTTAATTATCAGAATGCGGGTTTTCTTTGGTGCGTGTAACAGAAAAATATACGATTTCCCTGACAATACAAAAACAAATCCAACAAAGGGCGTAGCATTTAGTGAAATTCTGGTTTGTACGGCATCCAGCGCCATCGCTAAGACTTTTTATTGGTGGGGAGAGAACCTTAAATTGCCAAGTCAAATTTCAGTATTTGCCAACTCGTTTTATAATTTTGCCAACTTACCGCAGTTAGAAAATGTAATATAGTTCTTATTTGTTAAAAATTTAATAATATTCCTAGTTAGTTTTGTAATTTTTGCCAAGTCTATCAGAAATAGAAAATATATTATAGTTTTTATTAAAGTTTTAAACAAATTTGCCAACTAAGTTTGTAAATTTGCCAAGTATAATAACATTCGCGAATGTTTGGGGGGGGGAGCCCCCCACCCCCTTAGCGAGGCCCCTGACGGCATCTATCTACATTAAAAAGTAAAAATATACCAGTGAGTAACGCTGACATTATATTGAGGATGGCAACGGCCTAACCCATAAATTATGCCTTTGCTGACATTTTTCTTAACTTCTGAACATCATACAATTTCATTTTTTACACTCTCGAATAGGAAAAAGTTCTATCAAATAAAATTTATTTGAAAATTGTACCTCAATTTTTTCATTTGAATGGATTTTAAAGTAATTTTCAACCATGGATATTTTTAAATGTGCATGCAACCCGATTGCGAAAGATATATCCGTTTGCTATTAATGCAGTGTTATAAAGAAAAGCCATATCTATGAGTATAACGCTATATAGCATCATATATTGTTGGTGAAAACAACCTAACCCACCCATATGTTTCGCTTTTACTGCAATTTGATCTCTAAACATCGCATATTCGATTATTTCAACGTCTAATAGAAAACAAAATGTACTTTCAGTAATTTGTTTGAAAGTTTATCTCAATTTATAGATTTTTTTATGTATTTTAATGTAATTTTCAAGCTTATTTTTTTTTAAATACGCCTGCAGCCCAGTTACAAAAGATTAACTTAATTGCTCAAAAACATTGTAAATAATTCAGTATTTGTTTGTTTTCGTGTTATATTCCATAACTAAATTGGCAAATTTCCGTATTTGTTTTCCCTTAGTATTCCAATAGTTAACTAAATTGGCAAACGACATCGCCAAAAATAAAATAAAATAAAACATGAATTTGAAAAATATCAAACCGAACTACGTAAACTAATCTATTACGTATATAAAATGCAAATGGGAATTTCATTCCGGCTGCTTAATAATTTGGGTTCTTTAAAAAATTTCAATTCAACTTGCACTATTAATTTTTCAGGTAAGGTTTTAGTATGTAACATTGTTTTACGCTGATTAGTCATAGAATTATATGGGAAAGTTCTATAATCATGTGGGAACCTGATTATGAAAGATTAGTCTTTTTAAAAATTCTGCTGAATGGATTTCATTGGATCTTGCATTGTTTGTAAGATAATTTTATACGGAGGGTTTTAGAATATTGCATATAGTTTTACGTCGCTTTGTTATAAAATTATGGAAGAAAGTTCAATAATCAGGTGAACCCGATTATAAAAGATGTATTTCTTTAAAGTTCTACTCGACAAATTTTGATGGAATTTGAACTGTTATTTTGAACCCAATTTTCTGGTGGTATATAATATTTCGTTCTACATGCGTTGTTACAGAATTAGCTGAAAAGTTCTATAATAAGGTGAAACGAATTCTGAATGATTAGCCTTTTATAAAAGTTATAACTTTGAGCGATAGTTTTAGTATATTGCATATCGGTCTATCATACTTAAAACAAATCCTACTGTAAATGATCAACTAAAAAATTTTATCTTAACAGACGAAATTGTTTCTCAGGCATTAGAAAATGTAATAGCGCAGTGACGTTAGTATCGTTTACAGCCATACGGAAGGACATTTAAGATAAAGATCCATATTGCTTTAAAATGGAAGATCAAAATCACTGATATATTACCTTTAATTCTAGATTTGTTCGGAGAAACCGATCAACGTAGTGGGCGAAATGTGCTACTCAGGTAAATAAGTGCAAGATAGTGAAAATATTTATGATTAACTGATCGTTAAAACGAAAATAGCAAAAATGCTTTTTAATATAGCTGTTGAGAAATCTAAAAAATATACTAAAGGGTTAAAAATATATTCGTGTTTCAAATTAAAAACGATTTTTATTTATGTTCTGTTAACGGGCAGTATATCAAGCATCTTTAACACAGGTATCCGACGATTCATTGCTGATCATTTTAAAATGAAACCCATATTTCCATTCATAAAATCCAAATCCACAGCGATTAACATGAAAATGATATCAATTTCCAAAAGCGTCAATCATGATATCAGTCATGAAATTTCGTTTAAAAAGAGAATGCTAATTCAAAAAAAATAATAGCTATGTTTCAATTTCTGTTTAATATAAATCATTAGAAAAATCATATTTTATATAATCGTAGAATATTATGACTGCATTTAAAGAATTAAAACATTTATCTGAATGATATAATTAAAGATACATAATTACAAAGAAGTAGGAAATAAATTGTAGCAACGGTTTTTTAAAGTTATTTTATGTCATATTTACGAATTTGACGTCATAGCTTGCAAATGATTTTTTTATTACTAACTTTTTCCTAAATTGTTTTCTTGAAATTGAAACACCTGTATTAAAATCGATTTTTTTAACTTCAAAAACATTCAAATGAAAATATTACTTCATTTGAATACACACGTTTTGTTAAAGTTTTCACATATTATATACAGTCGAACCCCGTTATCCCGACAGTCTAATGTCCAGAAAAAAAGTGTCGGCATAAGCGGAGTGTCGCGATAACCGGAGTTAGATAAAAATATGTTTATAAAAGCTGTATTTTTAATTAATTTAATTAATTTATTTTTAATTAATTATTTTTAATTTAATTAATTTATCAATTTTAAATTCTCAACTGTTCTTGCAGTTTTAAGCAATAAAACATTATTATTAAACAAAATAAACACAAAAGCGAAATTGAAAAGAATAAAAATCACATTTATGATGGCTGTTTTTTTAATTCTTACATGAAATATTAATTAATTAAGGTTTGCTTATTCCTAGATTGCTTCCTACAATTATTTTTTCAATATTATGCAGTGAATTGTAATCAATATTCGTTGTTTCAGAAATGGATGCTAAATAATTTCTGATCATTTCAATGCAATGCAATGCTTTGGTTTTAGTCGGATGAAAAACACCGTGTAGGCAGAAGAAAGCGCCGCCTGACCAGAACAAAAAGACTCTGAGTAGACTGATACGTCTATCTGGAGCTTAAGTGGGTCATTCAGAGTGTGTGGGTTTATTTATTCAGATAAAGGATTGAAGTAAAATTTCTCATTTATCTCAATAGGTAATTTAGGCACTTTTGTTGAGAGTTTGGCTAAAACATTTCTTACCGCTTAATCGCCGCGAAGATTAATTATGAAAAAAGGACAATTTTCCTAAACCGTCGGGATATCCGGAGTTGAAAATTATTCAACGATGTAAAATCCGGAGTTTATTTGCATTAAAATCATATACAGAAAATCGGGACTTTGAAAAACTGACGTGATAAGCGGGGTGACGTGAAAACCGGGTGTCGGGAAAACGAGGTCCGACTGTATATGAAACATGTTCATTTTCTGTTTTGAATGACGTCGATTTCAAAAATGCAACAATGCAACAATGCAACAATGCAACGAATGCAACAATATAGACGGGCATCTGAATTTTTACTGGCAAATAAAAACAAAATACACGCGTTATCGTTATTTTTTTCTAATTATTGTGTCATTTGTTTATGGCGTGGCAACAGGAAAGAAATGATTCAATTAGAAAATTTAAAAAGAGATATATAATGTTAAATTATGGAAGGTGGTAGAAAAAAGGGGTAAATAGTGGTCTGAAGATTTTTTAAAGTTGACAGCTACCTATTCCATGTTCTAAAGCGTATGTACATCAAGTTTTGTGCAAATCGGTCAAAAATTGAAGATTTGTATAAAGGACATACACACAGAGAACGGCTTTTATATATATAGATTACGAAATTGGCGTTATAGCTTGCAAACGATTTTTTTATTATTATCTAAATTGTTTTCTTGAAATTGAAACACCTGTATTAAAATCGATTTTTTTACTACAAAAACATTCAAATGAAGATACTACTTCATTTGATGGATCTTTTCATACTACTTCCAAGTTCGTTGGTTAGCTTCATACGCATATTGTTTCAAAATGGCGTCCACTTAAAGATTTCAAATTTAAAAAGATGAAAGATGTACCAAAAAATTAGAAATCCTAAAAGTTTTTGAAGTGAAACTTCTTTAGGCGCGTTGAGTTTTTTTTTTTTTTTGAGATGGAGAAAAAACACTGATTTGGAGACACTGTTACGTAACCGACATGCTAGCATTTTGGTACATAGACACTAGCGCGCCAAGCGGTGAATGACAGGAACTTTTCCCTCTTCAGCTCAATCTGCAAAAGAACGAAGCTAAAACTCACTTTTTCTCCCGGCGTTCACACAGGAACACACACACACACATTATCAGTTTTCTAAAACTTCTTTAGGCGCGTTGAGCTTTGTTTGATTTGGAGAAAAACCACTGATTTGGAGACACTGTTACGTAACCGACATGCTAGCATTTTGGCACATAGGCACTAACGCGCCAAGCGTAATATAATTGTGGTATTGTATTCATTAATAAAAATACTTTTGGATAACATTGAATTGGAGTATGGATTTCAATATTTGGATAGTATTGAATTGTAATGGTTGCAGTTTATATTTCACCGGATAAATCTTTAAATGTAATACGAGAATTTTTGTACGAAAATTTGTTTATTTATATGTACATGTATAATTTAATAATATAATTTAATATAATAATATATATTACAAATTATTAATGTTTATTTATATGTAATTTATAGTTAAATTATATTACTATGAAAATTGTAATATAAATTTGGTAGTAATAGTTTATAATAATGAATAAAAAAACACTACATTTAAAAGTATTTCCTGCACAATAAAACATTTCCTGACGATTAAAAAAACACACACGTAGTTGTTGAAGTTTTCACTTCTATTGGCACTCCCGGAGTGCTACTGTTTTTTTGTTTTTTTTTCCCCGTTAAATGTTTTGGCTTCGATATAAGGATTCAGGGGCATTTTTTATTTTGCTTCTATTTTAAAAAATGGCTGAGATATAGCAGTTTGATTCTAGAGCGATTGATATTTTGAAACAAAGCAGCAGGATTTCTCCGTAAACGGCTTTAATTTATGAGTTTCAGTGAGCGTAGTTTCTCGTAAGTTTTCATTTACTGTTCTAACCATTGTTCCAACTCTCATGTACTAAAAATATATGCTAATACCTGCAGCGACAAATCTCGCCAAGCTTAGCGACATTGGATGAAATATCTCCAAATGTGGCGACCAAAAATAGATCACCATAGATGAAGCCAACTTGACTGTATCTGACTAATTTGGCGAAAGTTCCGGGCGACATTGCTTTATCAATTACTTAAATAAACATTGTAGGCGACAAAATTGCTCCAACAAAAAAAGTTGCTTGTTTTTCGAGCAACTACTATTTTAAAGCCATAGGTTAACACTGTGTCGTCCGAAAGTAATGGCAACTTTAAGACCTCGCATTTTAATACTATAAAAAGAGCTGAAGAATTGAAGCCGATAAATGTCGGACTGTGCTGAACGATAAATGTCGATTGCAACGACATTTGGTAGCTCAAACATAAATATTGTATTTACACATTGTTTACTTTTGAGCTAGTTTCTGCGATCGACATTCATACTTCGACATTTATCTACTCAGTTAACACACTATTGGCGATTCAAGCGCTCGAGTACGCCATCTGGTGGAGAAAATTTGTAACTTCTGGCTTCAGGATAGTACCGTGAAAGCGCATTGCATTACATGTATTTTAAATTTCTTCAGAATGATTATTCTTTTGCACAATTTCAGATTTCCTGTGACATTTGTGTTCTGTCTCATATGACAAAGTAAAAATTATACGATTTTGAATATCTAAAACTTTCAAATGCATTTACAATAAAGAATTATTTCAATGGCACTTTAGCATTAGTTAAAGGGAAATTAAAGGGACAATTTTCCTGTACTGAAGGCTGCGAGCAGCGCCTCTATAGGCCGTTTTAATTCCCAATCAATCCCCTAAGGAAAAGGCATGTTTACAAACAAACACTTCCTTCAACCGATCTACCAACTATATTTTTGCTTTAGCGATCATTACAGGAATCATCATAGCGACGTTGACTAATCGTACAATAGAGCTTTTAGTCGTAGACCAATTAGATCACCTGATTTCTTGTGTATAGTAGGAGACGTAAAGACGGACAGGAAATTATTGTGGATCCATAGTAATTTTTCACACAGTGACACCAGCCGCCCTTTCCTCATAAATCCTCTACACTTAGACGCTATACTTTATCAAGAATTCCCGCTGTCGCAGGAAAAAATAAAGAATGTAGCGACGTCTCATCTCTTACAGAAACAACTTCAAAGTACAATATACAGTGATGTAGTCTTAAAAGAACCAGAGGGTATATGCTTAGGCACAGAATATACCCTAGAAAGTATATGCTATAGCTTTTTTGCGAAACAGAGGGTATACGGTATTCCTTAAAAAATCCAGAAGGTGTATGGCGTATACCACCGTATACCCTCCACTACATCCCTGACAATATATATGATGAGTCACTGATACGGAACAACCGAGCTAGCCTTTTGCTCCGTGCTGCGGCGTTGGTCTTCTATATAGTAGGTCCCAGGTTTAAATCCAGCCAGCGCTAATTTCTTTGACTCCTACACAGAACTTATGTTTGGGGCAATTTCAGATCAAGTTAAGATCGATAGAGACAGCTTACACATGACGTCACATGTTCAGAAAAATCTAGCATCGTTTCATATGGCGTCCAAATATAATGCGAATGTGGTGCGCTCCATTTGAGTTATTAGACTTATTAGCACTATAATAAGAAAAATAAGAAAAATCTAAATTAAACAAAAAGACAACACGTGCTTTTAACGGCAAACGGGAAGTTATGACGCTCCGTGTGGGCTCCAGATGCAATACCAGACTGTCAGATTCTAAAAGATAGTCCTGTTTTAGCATTATTAGCTTGAGCTGTGTTCTCATTCGCTGTTATCAGTCACGTGCCATAGATGCTGTTCGGATCAGGCGCTTTTAGATTTGGCGTACTTTTTTGTCTTTGAAAGTCTGTTTTGAGTTACCAGTTAGTACAACCATAGCCTACTATGATATATACGGCCCACGCATTTCGCCGAAAACCGTCGAAAAAGTGAAGTCGGATTCAGCTTCAAACGCTGAACCAAAACATCACAACGTGCTCTTTTTTGTTTACATTTATACCCTGCCCAGATAGCGGCTTGTTTCTCATCGTCGAAGTTTCAGAATCATTGATCGTATTTTCAGAATAATAAATTAAATACTTATATTCTTCAATTTCCTTCGATTTAAAAGGATATTTTACACAGATTGTAGTATTTTAGTGTTCACATACATTTAAGATTAGCTAAATTACTTATTGTTTACTTGATCGTTTGGTTCATTCTGTTATTCTTTTTCGAATATCCCGTATTTACATAAAAATAGCTTGTGTTTCATATACGCGTTTTAAAATTAAAATTTGGTTTTTATCAAACTACAGTTCTCATAACTGGCTTGAAGCAGTTATTTTTGACGAATTTATTGTTACCCGTAAAATGTTTGTGTTTGATATCGTCCGAACTAAATGTATATATATATATATATATATATAAACCAGTATAAGATTATATTTAGCCTGAACCAGCGCACACACCCCCTACCTCACAGAACAAGAAGAACAAGAAAAATAACTATGTAAACATTAAAACTTTAACAAAAACTAGGAAAAGATAGGCTGCGGCCTCATCGGCAGTGGGTCATGTTTCAAAAGCAGCCGAGCACTCGATAAAATATGCATTAGTGGCAGTGGGTTTCGACCAGAACAGTGATAGCAAAATCAAATGTTAAACATTCGATGGCTATTATCACATGCTCCCCCACCGGACCCTACGCCAACAATATTAAATGAATGCCTCACCTGGAACACAGTAAAAGATGCTAAAAATATGTTCGTTGAAAAAAACCACACTCAACCAACTTAGCCACATTGCCACAACCCAAATATAAAACATAAAACAAACTAAACAGAGCAGAATCCAACATCCAATCAACCAATCCTAATTCTTTCCAGGTCTGTTGCCAATCGACACAGCACATCATCATAAAACCGTCCTTGAAAAGGCTTTAGGAAATATGAGTCATTAGGGTGGTCACAAGCAACCTGGGAAAAAATTTTTTAACATTTTCTTCCGGGGGACCCCTCTAAAAGTTGCCAATCAGTTAGAAAATGAGATTGGCAAAGTTTCAGCTCAATTGAATAATATTAACCCGTGCCTCATCGAGGTTGAATTCTTGAAAATTTGCGATTTTTCGCGAAAAACCGTAGTTTTTCTTTCATTAATTGAAAACTATTTGTCTTAGAAACCTGATTCTTATCTTATTTCATAGAAAATGTTGTTGCCTTGAACTTTTACTCTCATCAAAGCTTATATTTAATGGCATTTAGTGTTTTTCAAGTCAGTTTATGAACCACACCCTTAAACTCTGCATTTTTGAAAAATAAGTGAAAAATGAGAAATGAAAATTTTTTATTAAATTTGATGTTATTACTTTTATTATTTGCATTAAAAAGCAAAAGAACTTAGACAATTTTTGTAATTTTAACAATATTTCACGAATTATAGTTAATTATTAGTTATCCAGTTCCGTGCATGGAAAGAATTCCGAATTTGTATTGCAGATGAAGCGCATTTAAAATGAACCTCTGAATTTCGCTTTTCATTACAAGGCTGTTTTTATTACCTGCTATCATTATTTATTTTTTAAATCGACGAAACAGTCCAACCCCCACCCCCTCTTTCGGTATCATGGTAGCAATGCAAGGTTTTTTTATTAGGCCACATGCTCATCAAATCACCGGCAGTAAGTTATCAAGTAATTCTCAAGTTTTATGTATTTTGCTTCATAATATTCCCAAGTTAAACTGAGCACCAGAGAAGCTGCTAGACTTACAGTACACTCACCAGTTAATCACAAATTTTAATTTTAAGTAGAAATGTAATAGGACTTCGCAAACAACTATTTCGAAAATAAAGAACGGAGTTCATCAAAAACAGATTTCACAATTCCGATTTATAGGGAGCTTTTGTTAGCTACGATGAAAAACTGTTTCCTGATTTTTTTAATAAAGAAAATGTTTACAATTTATTTATTCAAAAGAGATAGAAGTTGACTGTGGATAGCAGTTTTAATTAGTTGTGGGGATGAAGAACATAGAAGGAAGGATGAAGAAGATAAGAGTTCCTCACCTTAAAAAATAGTATCGGAATAACTCGGGCAAAAACTGTATTTTCAGCAGTGGAGTGGATGGAAGTTGGTAAAAAACAGGCAATGTGTTTTGATACCACTGCAGTAAACACTGGTCGCCTCAGAGGAACTTGCATTGATCTATATCAATTATTAAAGTAAAATCTTCTGTATTTACCATGTCGCCACCATAATTTACAAATTAACATAAAAGCTGTTTTCAGCCAGTTATTTAAAATAAGATTCAGATTGGATGGCCCATGTTGGACCAGATTAAGTATGAAAATGCTATTAATGGTAAGTTATTAGATATAAAACACTTAATTCAGAAGAAATTTCAAGGTTTCTTATAGAACATTTAAAAAAGTAATAGCCCATGGGTGATTATAAAGAATTTATCTAACTTTGTTTAATTTTTACAGGATATCTTCCTCCAAAAGACATCCAATTTCAATTAATCGACGATGGATATTACAGGTCATTTATTCTCTCAAAATATATCTTTTCAGGGATCAGTTTTCATTAACAAATTTAGAAAAAGAAGGTGTTAGAGACATTTTATTATTTATAATCAATATTTATGTAAAAGCATGGTTAAATGCTTCCACTTCAACGCAATCAAGACCTGCAATTATTAAAATCACTTCTTGAGTACAGAAAAATTTATAAATTGCTTGCAGACAAAGCACTTGCTAAAATGATAAACCACCTTTGGTATCTGAAATCTGTTCAAGTTGCATTTTCATTTTTTGATAATACTTTGGGGAAAAAAGTGAAAATAAGCATGGCTGTAAAATTAATATTATTTGAAAAAGAAAATGATGATAGGAATGTAAGAGCAACAATAGGTTTCAATCAAGTGGATTACTTATTGAACAAATAAGTCGATGTTTTTGTTTAATATCAAGCTGGTTTTTTTTTATTAGATTGTATATTAATATACAATTTCTAAATACTGATCCCGATGTATGATGTGAAAATAATCATTATTTTAAATCAAGAAAAATACTGAATGATGTTAAGGTAACACAGCTGAAAGGGGAATAAAATTAATCCATGATTTCAATTCCAGTTTTACAAAAGATGAAGAACAAAAACGTTTCTGCTAAAAGTTGTATCTGAATGTAGAAAAACATTTCAAGACAGACCTTACCACCTTAACATGACAATGGGGTATATGATGTAAGGGATAGTAATTTCTTTTCCTTTTAATGCTTCCTTTCTTGTAATACAACTTTAATAAAAAAATGCATTTTAAAATTTTTGTTCCCATTTTTATACTTTCTTTGTTTTCTCTTTTATATCTTTCAGTTTAAACTTCAATTTTTATCATAATAAACCCTTTATTATATAAAAAATGAAAAAAAAAACAAGCAAACAAAGAAAAACAAAATGTTGAAAGCAGATGAAATGGAATGTTACATTGTTTTTTTCTCATTTTCATAAAAAGTCAATTTTTAGGATTCGGATCAAGTCTGAACCTGAAAAACGTACATATGTTTAAATCTATACATTTTTACAAAAATTTAGCGAGTGATTTTCCAAAGCAAAAATATTTTTATATGAATGAGATCAGCATTATGCTTCTAGGTTTAATTGTATTCATTTCATGACGAAAAAAACAGCATTTTTTGCGAAAAATCACGTTTTTTCCGAACTTTGACCTCAATGAGGCACGGGTTAATATTATCCAAATGAGCTAAAACTTTTCCAATCTCATTTTCTAACCAATTGGCAACTTTCTGGAGGGTCCCCCCGAAAAAATCCGAAAATTGATTTCTTGTGACCACCCTAATGAGTCATTCACTGACGTCGAAAAGCAATCGATCAGTAATGAAGAAAATTTTTTTTATGAGGTTTAAAATATCATGTTCCTGAAGTTTTTGTCAAAAATTCTATCGAATAATAAAATTTTATTGCTATTCTTTAGGACATTCTAATAGAATTTTTATCAAAATAACATAATTTGCTTAATTTAATTTTTCCTAATTTATATAATCTATCTATATTATAAAGGACAAACATATCTGTGCGTAACGCATACGTCATTTTGCGAATGGCAACACTTTCAACTTTAAAATGAAAATTTGGTTTTACAATTTTCGCTACTGCAAATTTTTAAACTTCTAAACATCGCACATTTTCAATTTTTATACCGTCGTATAGCGAAAAAAAAATGTGCTTTTGTTTGAATGTTGTATCTCTATTTGTGAGATATTAATTTTTTGTAGTATTTAATACCATTTTTCTAATCGTGGCAACAAAAGTACTTCATTTCTATGGAAAGTAAACGGAAAATAGTCGAAAATAGGAGATTACTGTATCTTTTCGTTGCCATTTTCTCATAAAACCTAAAAAAAAAATTAAATTAAAATACGTGCTATGTCAACAATATCGTCTGTTATTCCGCGATAATGACGTCATATGCATACTTTTCTATAGATTTTGTAAGACTGGATTCTAGAAGTTGGCATGCAGAATGATAATATCTATAAAACTTATGCAATAAAAATTGATGCATCGATGAAATATGCAGATATAACAGATTTTTAGTGTTTTCACAACATTAGAGAAGAGGGTCAATTATGAAGATAATTATAAAAAAAATACACAAGAAAACTTCTGCAATAATGAAATCTGCAAATGAATCAGATTTTTAATGTTTCCGCAGTATCACGTAGAGAAAATGAATCGTCAAGTTAACCTTTAACGGATGTCACGCGGTCTCCCAGACCATGCGACTCCCAGCTGTAAACACTTTTACAGCTTTTTACTTTTCTATACTGAAGTTAAATAATATGAATAAAATACTTTTTACATGCAATTTAATTCACATGCTCCTAAGAGAAGTACAACGATATTGTTAGGACAAAATTTAAGTAAATTCAACCATTTGAGTTATTTTTTTTATTCATTTTATTCTAGGGGTCTGAGAGACCGGATCACATCAGTTGTGTGACAAATTTTAGTCACATCAGTTAAAAGTTAAACTTATAAAAAATATATATGAATTTTTTTTATTAATAAAATCTGCGGATGGGGTAGATATTTTACGTTTGTGCAGCGTTACGTACACTGTTAAAAATCTGCAGCATTTGCTGCATAGTCACTACACGGCTTATATAGAAAACGGTTACTTGACTATATTATGGAGCATTCTTGTTGGCCAGAGTAGAGATCTATCTATCTATCTATATTATAAAGGACAAACATATCTGCGCGTAACGCATACGTCATTTTGCGAATGGCAACACTTTCAACTTTAAAATGAAAATTTGGTTTTACAATTTTCGCTACTGCAAATTTTTAAACTTCTAAACATCGCACATTTTCAATTTTTATACCGTCGTATAGCGAAAAAAACATGTGCTTTTAAATGCAATTTGTTTGAATGTTGTATCTCAATTTATTTGTGAGATATTAATTTTTTGTAGTGTTTAATACCATTTTTCTAATCGTGGCAACAAAAGTACTTCATTTCTATGGAAAGTAAACGGAAAATAGTCGAAAATAGGAGATTACTGTATCTTTTCGCTGCCATTTTCTCATAAAACCTAAAAAAAAAATTAAATTAAAATGCGTGCTATGTCAACAATATCGTCTGTTATTCCGCGATAATGACGTCATATGCATACTTTTCTATAGATTTTGTAAGACTGGATTCTAGAAGTTGATTACTTTACTGATGCAAATGACGTCATTTTATTAAAAAGCGTGTATTTTAATTTATAAAACTGAAATTTCTTAAAAATGGGGAAAATTGGATAATTTTTATTATTGCAGAGACAAGATTAATAATTGGGTTTATTTTTTATGTATTCATGTCATTTTCTGATAAAAATTCAAAATTATTGATAAAAAATTGTTGGATAGGGTTTAGTAGCGCAAAATCCCGTTAGGGACATAATATTTTGAGAGGTAAATGACGTACTGCTTTTGAAAACAAACATTGTGCCTCATAAATTTTCCATATTTTTTTTTTTACCTTCTGCATGTGTACTGATACTAAGTTTCAGACACTAGACGAAATGCTTATTTAAGTGACAATGACGTCATATTTAAAAGAAAATTTAAAAGAAATCCATTTTCTTAGATAAAATTAAACATTTTAGCACAAATGCGTCTAAAAAAACATAAATTATGGAAATTTTTACTCTCCGCTACTGGGATTAGAATATCAAAATAAGTGTTCACATAAAAGATGTTGCTCACAATCGTGACAAGTTTTGAGTTAAAATGATTTTAAAATGTTCAAACTAAAATACCTTTTATTTAAATGTTGAATACGGATATGAGAAGTGCGTATGTAAATTTTGAAAAGGTAAAAATGATGCCGGGTTTAGATTTCATGCGGTAAAAATTCTATGATCGTATCAAAGGGGAGTAAATTTTGCTGTTTTTCATTCCGGAATACCAAGCATAAGAGCCTAAATTGATAACTTCATCATAATAACTGATCTTTATTAAATTTTACTGATTACGTATTTATATTATAAATGACAAACGTAACTGTGCGCAACGCTGATGTCATTTTGCGAATGGCAACACCTCACGATCAAATTTAGGTTTTGAAATTTTCGCTACTGGAAGTTTTTAATCCTCTCACCATCGTACATTTTCAATTTCCGTCACATAGGGAAAAAATCTACTTTCAAATGCAATTTGTTTAAAAACTGTATTTTAATTTACTGATTTAATGTGTTTTTAAAAATAATTTTTAAGCATGATTTTTTAAAGTTTATATTATCACGTGCCGTATATAATAATAATAAATATTTTGCACATAAAGCAAAAAAAAAAAAAAATTCATCTTATGTTTCTGACCAGATTTGCATAACGAAATTAATACTTCCTTTATAAATGAATAAAAGAATAAGATTTAAAAAAAATACAAACTTAACATATTTGTAAGCTTACATTTTTAATTTTTAGATCACCAAATAGAAAAAAAAAACTTTCAAATGGAATTTGTTTACAAAGTGCATCTCAGTTTACTGGCTGTCCATGGTTTTAAAGACAATTTTAAAGTATGAAATATTTTAAAATTTATCTATATCGCGCGGAGCTCGATTACGAAAGATTAATCCGTTTGCGCTTAAAACAACAGTACCTGGTACACCGAGCATCACTCGGTGATTCTTTTATTCTGCGATCTTTGAAAAAATGTTATTTATTTATTATTTAAGAGTATTTATTTCTACATGAACATGTCATTTCTACTTTCTAAAAATAATAATAACACATACTAAATATTCGTTTTTTGAGCTTTTTATTTATTTACAAATCTATATCCCTTTCTTAGTACTTTCTAGTGAACCATTTTGTTACATATTTCTTCAGTCTTTTAAATACTAAATTGAATGGTTGTTGGTGTATTCAATACTTCTTTCCATACAACATTATGAGTGTGATGAGGATTTTCTGTAAGTAGAAGTACCTTTAAGATGTTTTGCCTCTTAACACTGGAAAAAGCAACGTAGAGCATTCCATGCATAAAAACAGGTGTCCGTAAGTCGACACCAACAAATTCGAAGGTCTGACCTTGAGCTTTATGCATAGGTATTGCAAATGCTGGCCTCACATGAAATTGATACCTTTGCATCGTGCATCCAAGTTGACCTCTGCTTGAATCCAGAGTTATTCGCGGAATATGTACCTCGATACCTGAATATTTTCCTGTGATTATTTTTGCTTTGATTATGTTATTGCAAAGATCTTTAACAATTAGCCTTGTTTTATTGCAAAGGCGTTCTGAAACATCTAAATTGTGCAATAGTATGATTATTGCGTTATTTTTAAGCTTTAACTCATGAGGGGGCAAATCAGCTATTTCGATGGAATAGAGAAATTCTGTCGTAAACTGGACTGCTCCTTCAGGTTGATCTTTGACGGAATCGTAGCTGTGGTAGATTTTATACTCTCCAGGAAGCTTTTTAATAATTTCGGCGTTAATCTTGCTGACATCTTTATTTAATGGCGAAAGGATAGCTCGATCCTTCATTTCTTCATAACTTCCTTTCTTTAAGCAGTTTCCAAAGACTTCATCAATGAGATGACCATTTGAAAGTATATCTACGGGTAGTTCGATTTCACCCATCGTGTTCTCAGGTAGCTCCCCATTTCCAAGTTTCAAAAGATATTTGGCAAATTCTCTTTGTTCCGGATCACCGCGCATGTTATCGGTTAATGAAATTGAATTGAAGTGGTGCCACAGCTTACTTTTTTTTTATTGGTAAATACAATGTTTCACTTCTGTTTGTTCGTAGTTGGACGGGTAGACATTGACGGAAGTCCCCTCCTAGGACCATAATCTTTCCACCAAATGGCAAAATTGGATTTCCAATAGAGCGCAGCAGTTGATCTATGTTGTGAATTCCGTTTTTGGCAGCATAGGAGCTTCATCCATCAAAAATACATCAATTTTGCTGAGTTCGACTGCTTTAGCGGATCTAGGTTTGATGTTGGAAATTGAATCCGATGTCAATGGAACTTTAAGTCCAAAAGTCTTGTGTGAAGTACTTCCATCGGGTAGCAGAATAGAAGCAATCCCAGTGAATGCCATGCACTTTACTTTATGCTTTTGTCCTGAAAGGATATAATAAAGAGTTTTGTATACAAAAGTCTTTCCAGTGCCTCCAGGTCCATCAATAAAGAAACATTTTGATCGACGGGTTGAATTGTTTACTGAATGTAAGATGGTATCAACAATTTCAATTTGTCTCCCTTTAGGAAGTGATACATATGTTCTCCAATAGAAATAGGCTCATTGGTGTTCATAGTTTCTTCATTTAGCACGTTCTCGTATCCATCAATATCGTCCATACCAAGTTGATGAACCCAGTATAGGAAATTCCTACCTTCAGTAGCTTCTGTATTTAACTTGAATGTCATAATTCGATAAGCACGCTTAAGCGCTTCTTCGACAGAATTAACCATCCGTCCTATTTCTCGGATGAAGTCTTCAGCCAAATCTTTCTTAAACATTTCCCATAGGCGTCTTGGATTTTCAGGAAATCCAAAAATGAGAATCTGTGTAAACAGCGTTCTCATGACTTAGGCATCTTCGACATAGCAGATTCTCGCAGACTTTCAATCCACTGTTGGTCATCGTAAGTTAGTCCACGAACTAAACAAACTTGTTTATGTGATGCATGTGTAATGCCATCAACTGTTAGCATATCTTCGAAGCTTGTTGCATTCTTAACATGGTACAGCAACATTCATAAGTGGTAGAGTTCTGGCTGGGAGATGAAATTTACGTTATGTATTCGACCAATAATGCATAAACGGCGACTTCTCTGAATCCATTCGCTGGATTTTCCATCCCATTTGAAGTATTCAGGAATTTGCCAATAGTAGTGATACATAACTTCTTGAGAATTTCCGTTCAGAAGATTATTTTCTTCTATTTGTTTTAGGCCTCAATTATGCCGGAAATATGCCTCTAATGTTGAACCTTTCTGACCCGTATCTGCTAAATCTTCTTGTGTAGATCAATGTTTGCAATTCGAAATTGACCTGGTAAATGGATATCTAAGCGTTGAACAGAATGACTTTTCTTTTGAATCTCGTTGCCAAATAATCGCCAACATGCTTCTGGTGGAGTGATACATCGACCTTCAATATAGGTGTCTACTTCATTGTACATAAGTTTTCTTTGGTTTTCAACGATCTTTATTGTTGCACAATCATGCCCTTTGTAGATATATTTGTAGAGATATTTTACAGCACGAATATTTCCTGCATATTCAACGTTTATATGACACTTGTATCTCTTCAACAGATAAGCATTGTATGGAGCTACGTGACGGTTATCTCTTGTTAATTTGCAACCATTTATATCCTTTTGATAAACAGCATGCTCGTGCGAAAATTCTAAACTATGTTGATCCAACTGTGGATTATATCTACGTCGATAATTTTTTATTTTTCATCGTCCGCTAAAGAAGTGATTTCATTAAACATTTTAGGATAGTTGAAGCGACATTTCATGCACCCATTTTTATTAATCATACACGGTGCATTTGTGTTTAGTTTCCCACACGGATTGTGAATCATCCATTTTAGCACTAGAAATCGTAATTCAGGATCATTATTAATGGAAATTTCCACTGAAATTAGGTCATCAAGTTCCCCTGGGTTCCGGATTCTATCTTCAGGAGCCATAATCAGCAGAAGATGCATATGTGGGAGGCCACGTTTCTGGAATTCTACTGTATAAACGTAAGCGGCAACCTTTCCAAATACTTGTTTTTTGTCCATTTCTTCAATAATGTCATCAAATTTAATTTTAAAAACTCTAGCGACGAGATCAGGTCTATCTTGAACAGGTTGCTCATGTATTATTCCATTTTTCAAGACAACTCTTGATGCCTCTTTAATTTCTGGCCATTCAGGATTTGATGTCACAGTGATAAAGAAATCTGGGGATCCATATCTGTAGACAATGGCCATCGCATCTTCGAACTGTTCAATATAGTATCGCGTCGATCAAATGAATGAAGATGGCAGTATTATCTTTTCACCAACAACGGCATTTTTCTTTTCAGCAAGTGCCTTAATAATGTAGGTAACGCCATAATATTGGTCAGCAAGAATTTTTTTTTTATTAGCCTTGACCCATTGGATGCGATCGCGTTCTATTGTTGGAAGGCTCTGTTGCGAGGTATTGTTGGAAAAGCCGATCACCAAAATGCAAAGCGTTAAAGTGTATTTGGTGCAAATCTGTACCTATAATAGCTGTTTCTGGAGGAAGGTATTTAGTAAGTTCAAGTCGAAAAGCAATTCTATATTGCGCTAATTCTAGTCGAGTAAGATGCTGACGACTTGTATAAGGTGTTTGCAATTGTAGATCTACAGAATAGCCAAATGCTCCTTTGGGGTAAAATAGCGGATACGTGAATGGTTCTATCCGTTTATCAATATTGCGCAAATTGACAATTTTTTTCCCACGTTGATGTACCACCATTTCGTTATCTGGAAAGCTTTGATCGGCGTTGAGTGTAAGCACGGCGCATACATCATTGGTCATAGGACATTGAATCTTCTGTAATCAGCATTTTCTTGCATTGTAAACAGAAGTTTGACATATGGAGCTTTTATTCCTTCTGCTTTAGCATGTCGATTAACTTCTTCTTCAACTTCTCGCATCATCATAAATGATTGTGCAAACATATTTTGAGACCAAATAATATGCTCTAAAAGTTCCATTAAATTTCGTCTGATTCCATGGTTGAGAGGATATTCGAGTCTTTCGTTAACAGCATCTTCTGAACTTAAAAAATACATTTGACCATATTGCGGGCGTTCGAATTCGCCTTTACTGTTTTGTGTTGGATGAGCCGCCATATTCATCTTATGATAAACTTGTCCGCCGGCGACAAAGCTGTAAATACCATGGCTGTTAATTGTTCGATCATCATGTGCCTTAAATGAAGCCAAAGCAAAGCATGAATTCAAATTGCGAATTTTTTGTGGACATTTTCAGCAAATGGATGGCATTTTAAAAAGAGACGTACCAATCCCTTTGGAAAAATGGGGAAGTCAAGCTTAATTCGTCCATGTAAGCAGCAGTCGCCCAATGAAACCTGGTTAACTTGATTAGACACGCGTTCTTCTGGAAATTGAATTGCTTTGCAATGAATACATTAAATGTTAAAAGAACCCAATTTTTGGTACGTTGCTTCTTTGTTAACTGCGCACTTCCATGTTCGCATTCGTCTATTTACTAAAATTTGCAGGCATCTTATGTTACGGCGTCTTTGTTCTTCTAAATCTTGATCTTGTCACTTATTTATTTCATTTGCTATGTGCTGAATGGAACAATGCTGCATTTCACGTATGGGTTAAATGCGGCTTTCGTTTGTTTTGCCTACACTTTTCCGTCTTTTTAATGTACACAATTGATCTAATTCTTGGGATCCAGATTCATTAAGACGATACATCATATCTGCGATATTTTGTCGGCTTCTTTCTTTAGCAGCACTCATTGGTCTAGACGTTGAAATATCATTTTCCATTTCAGTATTTCTAATCGGATTCCACATTCCTTCGTTAAAGTTGAATTCTCGTTTTATTTTAGGCCGTCCTGCAGACATAATGAATTTGCAATTATACCAACTAAATTTAAAGAAAAATGAATACTTTAGTTCTAACTTCACAGTATTAGAAATATTTACTTTTTTCAGTAACCATAGAAAAGTGATAGTTACTAAATATTAGTAGAATATCAATAAGTCATTGAGTTAACGTTTGTATTTACGGCTCTTAGTCTTAGCACTCCCAGAAACTAAAAGTCAGAGAAAATGATGTCATAGATGGGCAAAAGTTGAGATATTTCTCTTTTAAATAGAAAAATTACTTGTTTTCTTTTAAATATAGTGTCATTTATTCAGTGGGGTGGGGGGGAGAAATATAAAATATAATTTTTTTATTCCGAAGCATTTATTCGAGTACGTAAATAATATATTTTAAAATAAAAACAGGGGCATGCGAACAGGGACAGGGATATGCATGCGATTATCAAGCATATCCTGAGTGCTATACTCCATGTTTTATAAATTAAATGATTATTAACAAGATACCTTGTCTAAGTCAATGTTTGGCGACAAAAATGAACTATGTGGAAAGGTTGACACAGAAAAATTTATCTTGCTTTTAAAATTGTTGCTAATTTTGCGCCAGGATATATCGCCATGGCAACAAACTATACAGATGTTTGTAACAATATGGCAGTTGTTTTAAACTTAGCAAAAGTATAAGCACAGTTATTTATCAAGCAATATTACTAATGTTTATGAAAATATTTAAATTCACTAAATATAATTATAATCAATCAATTTTTTTTTGTTCTAGCCAGTTAAAACAAATTTTAGAGTATTTTTGATCTACATAAGCCGATATCTAGTGCTCGATTAAGTATAGAAGGCAATCTTTTAGTGCCACTTTCGAGATTACCTTTCATTGTGTTGGCGAGGATTCCGATTACGGATTAAATATAAAAAAAATTGCTTAAAATTTCATTTTGTTTTCTACCTAAGTCGAGACTTAGTTGGAAGGTTTTCTCATATTAGAATAAAGTATATTTCAAAAAATTGTCAGAATTTTTTTTGATTGATACCACTTTTTTGAGTAATGAGCTTCTTTTAACCACATAAAACGATTTTTCTCGAATTAAAGATCTAGCTAAATCGATTTCTTGAGCTCGAATTAGAATAGGCGTCAAATTTTATGAAAATTGTTAGAGCCGTTTTCGATATATAGCAACATTTTCAGTGCTGAGTTTGTTTTAATCGATCAAAGCGAATTTTCTCGAATTCGAAACTTAGCTAGATGTGTTTCTCGTGCTCGAATCAGTATAGAAAACATGTTTCATGTAAATTGCATGAGAATTTTTCGATTTATAGCAAGCAAAAGTTTCAGCTATGATCTTGTTTTACCCTGTAAAAACGAATTTTCTTGAATTCAGGACCTAGCTAGATCTTTTTCTCGTTCTCGATTTAGTATAGGAGGCAAGTTTCATGAAAATCGATCCAGTAGTTTACGATATCATCCGTAATCGGGAAAATCGCTTGCTCGTTTAATATATATGATAAAGAGTTCATTATTTACTTATGGCTAATATTCCATTAAAAAAAACTTCTTCTATGAATAAATAAATAAAATAATATAAGTAGAACACAAATTTAACAGACATGTAATTGAACTACTCGCTTAAAGCTCAGAAATTATCCGAATATAAAAGGATGCCGTAAGCAGCAAAATCGTGGTCTAATAACTGTTAGCATGCGGCTAATAAGAAAATATCGCTTTTGATAAATTTCTTATATGTTGTATAATTCATATTTTTCACATGAAAAAGGCTTTTTTTATTGTTAGCAGGTAATCTAAAAAATTTATTGCATATAAAAAAATATTAGTTTTCAGTTATTAAAAAAAATATATTTTCACCTATATTCTGTAACCCGGGAAGCCCGGGTACGATCCCCTATTATATATAAAAGCCGTTCTTTGTGTGTACCGGGTGTCCCAAAAAGGACTGACTGATTTTAAAATTCAATAACTTGCAAACGGTGACAGATATTTAAAAAATTCTTGCAGGAGGGTTATGCATAAGGTCAAAAGTTTTTTTACAGTGATTTTCAATTTTAGTTCGAATTACAAACAATAGATGGCGCTGCGATCAATAGACGCTGAATTCAGGCTCGATTTTTGGTACTTCGTGGCCCGGATAATACATTTCCATCTCCTTTTTCTGCATGGAACAAGAGAAAGGACTAGAAATCGAGCCTGTATTTAGCGACTATTGCTTACAGCGCCATCTATTTTTTGTAATTCGAACTAAAATCGAAAATCACTGTAAAAAAACTTTTGACCTTATTCATAACCCTCCTGCAAGAATTTTTTAAATATCTGTCACCGTTTACAAGTTATTGAATTTTAAAATCAGTCAGTCCTTTTTGGGACACCCGGTATGTCCTTTATACAAATCTTCAATTTTTGACCGATTTGCACGAAACTTCATGTACATACGTTTTAGAACGTGGAAAAGATCACTGTCTACTTTAAAAAATTATCAGACCACTATTTATCCCTTTTTTCTACCAGTTCCATAAATTAACATTATAGAAATATCTCTTTTTAAATCTTTTTTAATTCAAACGTTTCTTTCCTGTTGCCACACCCTAAAAATGACACAATAATGTGAAAAAAATAAGGATAACGCGTGTATTTTGTTTCTATTTGCCAATAAAAATTCAGATTTTCTTGCTATATTTTTGCGTGTTTGATATTGACGTCATTCTAAACAGAAAATTCACATTTTTTTTTGCATATAAAATAAAAACTTTAACTATAAGAGCGGGAAAATAACGTAGCACCTCAATTTGAATGTTTTTTTAAAATTAAAACATCTATTTTAATACAAAAAGTCAAATTTCATGAGAACAATTTAGGAAAAAGAAAAAAAAAAGGCTAGATATGACGTCACATTCTATCAAGTCTTTTCAACGCGTAATCAAACTCATTGTAAACATATGGTTCCTATATTTTGTTTAATACTTCGATTGTATATTACAGCCACATCTTATAGCTATATGTTATCGCTAAGTGTTGTATTGGTTTAGATTCAGTGCTAACATTTTCTGTGATTTATAGCAAAAAGAGAGAGGTTATTTACATTTGCAAAAAAATTCTTGACAGATGCCTTTATGGAAAATGACATCATTTTATCTAATCATTGTAGATTTAATTTCAATAAAATTTCAAATTTTCCAAATAAAATTTCAGTAACTACTACCTCATTTGGATGTATTTTTTAGCATTTCCTCCGTGCTGTGGGATATATTGTATACTTCTGTTACGCGCGCCAAAGAAAACATGTATTTTAATTTTAAAAGTTAAAAAAAATTACCATAATGTGTCAAAAGAACATCCTTTTTCTGAATTTAAATTTCGCGAGTTCCAAAATTAAAACTAAAAATATGAGTTTTTTCATAAACGTCAAGTTAAGGTTGTTCATAAAGTTAAGGCTGTTCTCAAATCCAAAGGAGCTATTTTCTGACATATTTTTCAATTAATTTTAGTTCGGAAACGCATGAAATTGACAGAAGTTCTTATTTAGAAACTATGTAATCGAAAGATAGTTTCCATTTTTTGGTAAAGGTATAAGATCTCTCAATTGGTGTTCTTAACTGAATTTCGGACGCAACAGTGCAATAAAGGAGAAAAACCCGCCGTCACGTAACCACAATTGCTCATAACTCAATAAGTAATTTATTTATGAAAAAAGGGAATACTCATTTCAATTCCAAATCGCTTTAATAGTCAGGCCTACAAATTTTAAGCCTTTACGTTTAATCAGTCAGAAAGTTTCGCGTTGTTGAGCAGGGAACTGGAGAACCACCTTAAGCATTATTGCAGGTTAGTATTTTGTAATCAAGTTGCATGCCAGATAGTCGCTTAAAACATAAGTCATTCTATGTTGTTTTGAACAAAGGTGCATGATTTAATAATACATCCATGATGCCATAATAGGTGTCAGGCACACTCATTAAAATAAGGATACCCTAGCGCACAGCCCCATTATTGAAGATAAACCCGTCAATATACTTAAAGAGATAAAAATAGTTCTGCATTTTTCATTCAGCTAATAAGACTAAACCTTCATAATTGTTTTCTATAATACGTTGGAAAAGTCGAATGTACAATGTTTAGACGTTAAACTGCAGTAAAAGGGAAATTTATTGTTGTGTTAGGTTGTTGCCACCGAAAATATGATACCACCGTTACTCATAGACATGTCTTTTCTTTATACTATTGCATTTAGTGTAAACGGGTTCATCTTTCGTAATCGGGTTGCACTCAACTTTAAAAATATCCATGCTTGAAAATTACTTTAAAATCCATTAAAATTAGAAAACTGAGGTACAATTTTCAAACAAATTTCATTTGGGAGAAATTTTTTTATTCGACATTGTAAAAAATGAAATTGTGTGATGTTTAGAAGTTAGAAAAATTGCAGTAAAGGCACATTTTATGGGTTACAATTTATGCGGCACAATTTATGGGCACTGACATAGTGTTTTTACTTTATAATGTAGATAATACCATACAAACGAGAATTTCACCAAGTGCCGCGCGATTTGGTGGAAATTTTTTTTTTTCGTATTGTCAGGAAAATCACATATTTTTGTCTTACACCCGCCAAAGAAAACGTGCATTTCGTTATTAAAGCTCAGGGATTTTACTATGGTTGCAAGACAATAACGCCATGTTTTTTTATTGTCTTTATAACGATTTGTGGATGGGAATGCACAAATTTCAGTTATTGTGATTGCCGTATTATTTCGTTTTAATTTATTTTACCTGGAAGGCTTCTTATAATTGACACGGGCGAAGCCGGGTAGTTGTGCTAGTATATAAATAAATAAAACTCTACTAGAGATCTGTAATCGGTATGTATTGCTTTTATATTTGATCGTGTTTTTATATTAATTTAAATTTATTATTTTTTTTATTGGTACCCTTTTGCTAGTTTGAGATAGCCTAACGATAATCTACTGTATAGTTTCATGTTTACATAACTAAATTTATTTCATTACATGTTTCGATGCTATAAACTATTTATTTTATCGACAGATCGAATACGCTATTCACTAAGTCTAAATTATTATCTAAATTAAATTAATAAATATTTATCTATATTATCTAAAAACTCCATTGTTGTTGTTTTGCAATGTAACTTCAAGTACTATGTCAGTGATCTTATTATGTCAGGTTAATTATTAAAAATTGCTATGTTAACCTGGTATTTTTATATTAACGCATAAGCAATATTTTGAGTCTAGTTCTAAAAGAAACAAAAAAGCTTAGGGAAATTCTGTGTGTTAGTATTATTTTGATTATTTTTTTTAGCTGATTCATTCAAAAATATTTATTTATATAATAACTGCAATTTTTTATAATTTAAAAAATTAATTGAAATCCCCCCCCCCCCTCCCTCCATTTTCTTTAAGAAATCTTTCAGAATTCATTATTGCTAATTTTAATTTTATATTTTAAAAATTTTGCATCTTTATAAAAGTAATATAATTGTCTATAAAAACAGACGTTGCATTTTTTCATATGCTGAATTATAGAAAATTAAATTGCCTAAATTAAATAAAATCCCCAAGTATTGCATCGGTAAAACTGATTTTATTTTATTAATAGCCTTTACAGGTTATTATTTATACGTATTCTATTATGTAGAATTGGAAATGTACTGAAAGTCAAAGAACTTTTTGAAGCTGTTATCTAAAAATGTACATTTAAAATATATTTTGCTAATTCAAAATGAACTTACAAGGGAACCACTTTAGGTGTTGCTCGCACCTAGAATCGAGACCTGGTGCATTTTGTAGCCCTATGCATAAAAGTTAGAGAACCGATAAAAATTCTTTGTTAAAATCATATTTTATATATTTTTTTATATTTATAATTTTTTATTATTGGATTTTTATTTGTTAATTTTACACCAAAAGAGAGTTAAGTCGTCAGATATGGCACTTCAAAATTGGTTGAGTTGTATGTTTTTATGTCTTCGTGACGTCACATGCACATTATCTATAGGTTTACGTCCAAACCATTACAACACGGTGCGTAGCGAAAATACTGAGCTAGAGTTGCCGGAAAACTGTACGGGATGAAAAAGACGCCAATCTTTCCCCGCCAAATATGTAAATATAATACTGTATTTTTTTTTAATCAAATTCGTAGGTTCTTGAAGGAATTTTAAAACTTTTTTCAACATTTTATAGTTATTATTGACTAATTTATATTTTTAACTATTTTTTTTTTTTTTACTTTTACTTTAACAGCCCGAAAAGTGGTCTCGAAAATTGCATTTTCAGAAAGTTAATCGGCTGTAAAATCAAAAAATATTATTTTAACAAAAAAATGTTATCGATTCCCAAACTTCCTAATATAGAGCTTTAAAATGCACCAGGTTTCAATACTAGGTGCGAGCAACACTTAAAGTGGTTCCCTTGTTAGTATCAAGATATTAACTTTAATGGAGTGCAATGATAATATCTGTTCTGTGAGTTAAGAAGCCTACTGAGAAAATCAAGGAACTGAGGAATGGAAGGTCTTCTATAAAACTGTTTGACAGCTGGCTGCATTATCAGGCAGAAATTTCTTTTGATTTTCTGTCTGTAAATGCATCCTGCTAGTTATTGAGGTCTTCACGCCAACTCTTCACAGAAACTGCAACTCACAGTTTGTGACAGTGTATGTATTACATTCACAGTACGTTAATATGTTGATATTAAGTTCATTTGGGATTTTGAAAGTTATTTTACTTATACTTCTATAGATAACAACAGTAATAAAATGTTCTTAGCTTTCCTGTAAATATTTTTATTTCATATATTTGTCCGAAAGGGTTATACATTAGAAATGCAAATATTGTTCGTCTATAGGGACCTTAGCAAGAAAATGAAATTTCTCATGCATATTTTCTGCATAGATGTAACTAGAGGGGGGGGGGGGCGTGCCCACCCCAGAATTTCAAATTCAAGTGATAATGTTATGATTGGGGGTATTTATTAAATAATAAGCATCGTAATGTATTTTAATGCCCATTTTTTCTGTCGGTGTTTCATTCCTATACCTTACAAACTAGGGATGCAACGATTGCTCTCTATTCGGCCTATTTGGTCAGATCCTACTGCAGAATATTCGGCCAAACCGAAAATATTCTAACGATATTTTCAAGAGACTTATTTTTCTTTTTGTGAAATATGACATGACTAGAAGTGCTAGAAATTGCCGAAATTCACATCCAAGCAGTAAGCTAGGCATTTCATTATTCGAAATTCAGCTTATGGTACATATACTGTGCCACTGACCAAAATTCAGTCACTTCCAATGATTTCTTAATATTTCATACAAAAAGTTAATGTGATGAAAATCTCACTGAAGTGTATTTTCATTATTGTTCAAGTTATGGACAAAAATTTGGGTTCAGCTTGCAGTGAGTCACCCTAAATTTTTTATTGACTGTATTGTATTGTTGATGGAAAAGTTAATTGTGATGCTGGTTTACTGGTCAAGCATTATGTGAGTGATCTTATTAAGTCAGGTTAATTATTAAAAATTGCTGTGTTAGCCTGGTATTTTTATATTAACGCATAATCACTATTTGAGTCTAGTTCTAAAAAAAATAAAAAAGCTTGGGGGAAATTCTGTGTTAGTATTACTTTGATTAATTTTTTTAGCAGATGATTCATTCAAAAATATTTATTTATGTAATAACTGCAATTTTTTTATAATTAAAAAAATTAATTGAAATTGCCTCCCCTCCCGCCCATTTTCTTTAAGAAATGGTAAATCTTTCAGAATTCATTATTGCTAATTTTAATTTTATAAATTTTGCATCTTTATAAAAGTAATATAATTGTCTATAAAAACAGACATTGCATTTTTTCATATGATGAATTACAGAAAATTAAATTGCCTAAATTAAATAAAATCCCGAAGTATTGCATTGGTAAAACGGATTTTATTTTATTAATAGCTTTTAAAGGTTAATATTTATACATATTCTATTATGTAAGATTGTAAATGTCTGGGTAAAAAAAAAAAAAAAAAAAAGTTTTCCTTAGAAAATAAATATAAATTTAGTGCAAGATTTTTCTCTCAATTTCTCATTTTTTGAAAATAAAAATTATTTTAATGGAATACAGTAGACACCCTCAAATCTACACAGCTTGGGACCAGAGGTTGTGCAAATTTTAGAATTTTAAGGATTTTTGATCAATGCTTTGTTTACATTTTTAAAACTCTAATTTGAATGTATTCATGCAATCAAAATTACAATGAATGCTTGAAATATCGTAAAATATTAAAATAATTTAGTAAAGTAATGAACCAAGATGATAGAATGTAAGATAATTTAAAAAATTATTAAAAGTAAAGGTCAAGTAAATAATAATGTATAATAAAATATGCATAATAAAGATGAGATACATTTTCCTTGAATTATTTAATGAAAATTCCTCATAAAGGTAACCTATTAATTCACATCAAAATCATAAAGTAAGGAAGTTTTATTTCAGGTTTAGGAAGTCTTAATAACTTAAAAAGTTTATTAATACATAATTATATTTGGTAAAAAGCTTGTGATTGCCAGTGAAAATAGCAACATCTTGATTTCTTTCACAAATAAAATTTATACTTCCTTCATGAAAAACCACAAGTTCAGTCATATTATCGAGAATTACATATTAAAATACATACGGAATGATATAAAGCTAAAAAATTCTGTAATTTTGCCCTTATATCTGAACTGAAAGTTTCATTGTTTACATCTGTGGTGCGTGAATTTGAAAGAGTCTACTGTATAACATTTTGTAATGAAAGATGAAATCCAGCGACTCAGATTCGAATCAAGCATTTATTAATAACTTATTTAAGTCCTGCTAAAGTTTTCCTTTCTGGTAGAGCTGTTCTGTTTATAAATTAGACATTTTACAACCTAACAATCATTAAAAAAAAGTATTTTTTATGGAATGAAATTTTGTAAAGGGGCCTGTTATATTAAGAGGAATTTCACAAAAAGGGTTGTTTTATTAAATGGATTTTTGTGAAGTGGTCCTAAATTTTGCCTAGATTGATCCTCTGATATTACAAATAATCTTTGAAATATTTGTATGTACTGCATTTATTTTAGTTTAAAATTTATTTTTAGATCATCATTAAAATAATACAACTTATTTAAAGTTATTTTTAAAGGGGGAAAAATACCATGTAGGGTCACCCGGGGTAATTCCTGGTCAAAAAGCATCAACATCTAATTATTATAAAAACTATTAAAGGTATTGTTCCCAATTTTTTTGTGGAATAAGCCACTTCTGATGGCTATATTATAAAATGCTTACTTAAATATATATGCACTTATAATTAAAATAATTATAATTTTTAAATGTCTTGGTCACTTCTGGGGTAATTATCGGTCAGCATCCTTTTTCATGTAAATAAAGCAGTACAGTTAATTTTTTTATGACTGAGTAATAAAATAAGTAGAAGCAACCTTCTAAAAGTTTTGTTCATCTCATAATCGTGGAATAATAAAGCATTACTTTGTTTTGGGCTGTGAAATTTCGCAAACCTCTTCTTTCTCAGCCAGACTGATTAGGCGCCAGTGATCCCAGGTCACGTGGTCTGACTAGAGAATTAATATTAAAAAACATTTTTTCTTTCTTGTTCCTTCTTTAGTTGGTTTTGTGAATGTGAATCTTGAACGCAGCAGATAAATAAGCTGCGTATAGGTTTTTTATCGTGGTCTTCTATTAGAAGAAATAGTTTCTGAAGTATTAATTGTTTTAAAAGCATTTCTCTTGTTTATAGTTCAGTTTAAATGTGAATCTCGAAAGTAGCATGCTGGCTGTGTATTTCTTGTTCTTCCGAAAAGGGAGAAATAAATATTCTTGAACATATAAAAGAAATTATCTGGAATTCCTAGTGAGGAATAACAAATATTATTCATATGTTTTCGTTGTATATACTGTACATATTTAAAAGTGTAAATACAGAATTTTCAAGTTTTTTAATCATCTTGTGCTATTTTATACTAAACAACACTAGCGCCATTTTCAGTTGTGAAATATATTTTATCTACTAAAAAACAACTTTTCAAAAGTAAAAAAAAAAGCAAAGAAAAAAGGGGAAAGTTGTGGCTAAAAAATAGTGTGATATCAAATTTCCAAGCTAATATTATGGTACTTATTTAACATTTTTTATTAAAAATTTACCATATGTAAGTCGAGTACCTAAGTATGCGTTGATAGAAAGCCTTTTTTCCTTTACTAAATACATCATAACGTGTTTCTGAAAATTAATTTTTTTAAATTATGCATGATGGGCTTGGCGGCCATCTTTCCATATTTTACACAATTTTCTAAGCACACAAGTACATTGTTAAGATCGGAAATTCGAAATTGTTGCTAAAGCAAACATTTTATGCTTTTAATTTATGGAAATGAGTGCCTAGAAATTTGTGTCTTAAAATAAAGTTGAAGTAACTTCAGGTTTTATCTTATGATTCTCTTTTTTCGGAGGGGTTAATTAATTAGTTAAAGCAGTAAAAATCAATTTTTTTTTCTTCAAAATAAAAGACTTTCTTAATTTATCTGTCTGTAGCCAAAACTAGAAGTTCAAAATTCTTAATAATGCAAACATATTACGAGCTTGTCTGCTTAGAAATTTGTGTAAAATATGGAAAGATGGCCGCCAAGCCCATCATGCATAATTAAAAAAAATTAATTTTCAGAAACACGTTATGATGTATTTAGTAAAGGAGAAAAGGCTTTCTATCAACGCATACTTAGGTACTCGACTTACATATGGTAAATTTTTAATAAAAAATGTTAAATAAGTACCATAATATTAGCTTGGAAATTTGATATCACACTATTTTTTAGCCACAACTTTCCCCTTTTTTCTTTGCTTTTTTTTTTTGCTTGGCTTTTTTTTTACTTTTGAAAAGTTGTTTTTTAGTAGATATCAGTTCTTTTTTTTAAACAGATTATATATAATTGAAATAATTCTACTCGCTAAAATTAGTCCTTGTATAGCCTTTATAAGCAGGGAACAAACACAATAGTATACACTTTGTTTACCTATCATTCATTTTTTAGAGTAATTAATAATTTAAAAGTAAGGAAAGTCAATTTCTTCTTTCAAAGTATCAGTCTTTCTCAATTTATATCGCCTTAAAATTTTCTATGAAGGATGAAAATTTAGTAAAAATCAAATAGAGTCAAAATAAAATATATATTTACAGTTAGTCTGTCAGTTAATTGTTTGTTCTAACATTTTTTTGCTGACGGTTTTGCAAAATAAATTTATCTTTACAAATACCTACGGAAAATCCGAGAATGAAGCCCCGCAGGCATCTAAAGAATCGAAGATCTGTCTAAAGAAGTAAATCTAGCAATTCTAGACATGATGATGAAACATTTTTGATAAAAAAAATCTAAAAATTTAAAGATATAAACTGTACATATAACTTCATCTTCATTTAGATCGTGTTATAGAGAAGAAAGAATAAATATGTATTTTACTCAAGTCTGTTGATCCATACCTATTTGCATAAATGTGAGAATATAATTTCGTATAAAAATTCCCGTAAATTGATTATATTTAATAGTCTATTATTAAAGCCGCATAAACATTAGAATAAAATTTTTTTGCAGTTAAAAATTGCCTGAAATCTATAGTCTTATCGTTCGTCAAATTTGTTATATGTTTTTTTTAATACCCAGACACCTTTTCTAAACTCTGACAAAAGATCACAGAAATACTGAAATTATCCAAATACTTATACCTTTCTATCGTATTTCTTTTTTTGAGTGGGGGGAGGGGTGAGGAAGGGCGCTTAAGAACTTCGTTTTGTTCTTAGAATTCTGAATTAATCATTGAAAAGATCTACCTACATAAGTCTTGTTGCAGAATTTTCATTAGGTAAGAGTTGCATCAACTTATACATCATGTGAATATATTAAATTACTTTTGTAAAATACTAGATATGAGCCATTGATATTTTCAGAGCATTTGCCTACATTTTAAACTTAAATTATTTACAACTATTCATTAATTTTCTATACGAATTAAAGAAGTCGTTGTTTCCATGGCAACTGTACCTTTCACTATTGCTTGTTTGTTTGTTTGTTTTATTGAACACATATATATCAGATCACGTGAGGATCACGGCGGGATTTGAACCCGCCCCCACCTACGTTCTCAAGCGATTAGCGGCGTGGTGTCTTATCCACTCAGCCACGGTGGGCCACTATTACTTTATCTAATACCCAGATACTCAAATTTAACCAGCTGCGCTTAGAATCATGCTCATAACAGAGTACATTTATATGTAAGAGTGGTGACACATATGCACAAGTCGTGTACTCATATTCAAGTTTTTGTCCAAAGTACAGTAACTCAGTTTTCATTAATAGACGTGGAAGATTTCGATTAAACTAACCAAAAAAGTTTAAAAACATTGGCTTTCTGATTTGATTTTATTCAAAATCGTCTTAACCAACCAAAGTTAATGTCCAGGATCCAGAGTGTTTACTGCAAACATCAAAAAAGTTTTCAAAAATGCAGGCTTCTGATTGATCAATCTCATCGCGCTAATAGCGTAAAATCTATCTTGATCCCGGTCTATTCAACGTCCTTTAAATATTCGAGAAAGCCTTGACAAGTCAGGAAAATATCACACACAGCAGGCAAAACAAAGAAGAAAATCATTCATTGGCTCGTTCATATCCACGAGCCAATGAATGATTTTGTTCCTTTGCTTTGCCTGCTTTGTGTGATGTTTTTGTGACGCGTGTCAAGACTTTCTCAAATATTTAAGGAGCGTTTGTTTATTTCACCACCATGAAGCTATGAAAGGAGAGGAGCAGACATGTCAATCTTCCCGTGTGAAAAACTACATAAAGAAAACGAGTTCTTTCCCCCTCTTCTGCCCTTTTCTCTCTTGATTTTGACCGATAGCAGCCCATTTAGCAGTCTCCATAGCAAGATGCAGCTATATATGGCGGACGCAAGGGGGAGGGTGTTAGCGTGACCAATGACATACTAGGCCAATTTATGACGTTTAAAAGTCACACAGAGTTGGATCATCTTTACACGATGATTAGTAAAAAGCGGTGCGCCGATTTTTTTTTGTGTCCATTGCCATGTACAGATAATCAACTCCGTGTGACGTGATGAGCTGGCCACACTTAGGAACAGCTTCAAATGACGTCATCTACTTCGAGGCAAATGAAAAAGGACAGGCTACCGCGGCGCTACAGCGTCTAGAATTTATAGTTTGGAAATCCAATCAGTCGATCACAGCGATATCTGCAGGATATTTCCCAAAACTCCAAGACAATTTGGTCTAGACGCTGTAACATTTTTTTTAAACGTTTTATTAACTTACATTTGACCTGTGTGCTTGGCGTCAAACCTGCTGTAATAATACGATGTTTACTTTGAAATTTGAAAATATATAGCAGATGTCGCTGCGATAATCTCCCTGGATTTCAGCGTCTGTGCACATTTAAGGGATACACTTTTTAGCGGTTCTTGGATAGCAAATTTCCACATTATGTATTCTAGACGATGTAGCGGTGCATTACACATGTCTCTTTCTTCTTTAAAAAATATCCTGCAGATGTCGATGCAAATGACTGTTTGGAATTCGACATCGTTGTACATTTAAGGGATTCAATACTTTCGCGCTTTTTTAAGTATTGCTGGGATAGTCGATTTCTACAACATATAATCTAGACGCTATAACGGAGCTATAGTTTCTAGAAGATATAGTTTAAAAATCGGCTTATTAAAAAAGTGCTAAAAACTGTATCCCATAAATGTTGAACGAGGCTGAACGACGAATGTCGATTATAGCGACATATGGTAATTCCAACATAACAATTTCAAAAGAAAACGTTTCGCTCAGAGAAGATCTAGAAAATGTTGCTCCTATCGACATTTGTCATTCAGTATTTTTCAATATTTATGGGATTCAATTTTTAGCACTTTTTAAAGAATTACTGGAATAGCCGGTTTCCACACTGTGACCGTGATCTAGGTAGATTTTTCTGTGTTATCGTAACGAGATTGACCAATAAGAAGCCAGAATTTTTGCTAACTTTTCACTGTTTGCAAAATTGTACCTGGATACCGGCCTATATTTCTAGACGCTATAACTGAGCTCAGGAGTAGTACAGAAAGCAAACTCTGTATTTTGATACATTAAGGCCGGGATCTAATTAGGAACAAGTGTGTCTCTATAACGAAGTAGCGACATACGGCCAATAAATGTTTATTGGTAAAAATGATAAAAACAAATCGTTAAAGTTCTTTGCGAGCATGCCATTATCGCCAGGTTAATGCATGCTGAATTATTTCCCTAGTCTAATAGAGATCGTCCATGCGCGTATCTTCTAATGGAGGATATTCCAAATATGGGTTCGAGGCTGAAAAAGTCACGTGGTACCGGTAATTTACCCAAAGAATTTCTTACTGATAGAAGGGAAACAGGAAACTACACTGTTAAAAATATCGTGAAAAATTACCTCGGTTCTTACAGGTTCTCTATTTTCTGACCAATGAGAACGCTACATAAACGCCTGTGAAGCGTTCTAATTGGGCAGAATACAGATAGCCTTTAAAAACAGAGGTAATTTTTCACGATATTTTTAACAGTGTACTACTGCTTTCTCCCATGAACTGTTTCATTGGCTAGCGGGGATTTACATTACGTAGACGGAGCCTTCCCTTCTTTACGCTAGACGTTCATGCCTTGACCATGTGATCATAACGTAGATTGAATATCCTCTATTCAAGAAAGCGAATTGCCGTACTTTCGACAAAATCTTGAAATGAGCATGTCTCCTGTGCATATATCACCACTCTTATGTATAAAGGCTCTCTGTTATGGTGTTGTTTCTGATACAGCGCCTAGAATAGCTAGTGTGGAAATATGCTATCCAAACAGTTCTAAAAATTTGTATCCCTTAAATGTGCGACGATACTGCTAAAATTTCAAGTGTCGTTCGCAGCGACATCTGTGGGATATTCGTATTACTATTATTACATTGTATAGACTAGCAATTTCTTGCAGTTGTAGAAAATATCCTGCAGATGCCGCTGCGATCTGCATATTACAGCAGTATCATTGCACATTTAAGTGATACAATATTTTAGCGCTTTTTTAAGTATTACAGGGTTAGCCGATTTCAACACTATATATTCTAGGCGCTATAGTTTCTGAGCGCTGTTGGTTAAATTTCGATATTCGTGTTTTAGAGTGAGCAATAGAGAAAAGTACTAAAACTATTGAAACAACAACTTCTTTAATATTGAAATGTATAGCAAAGGAGTTCAGAATCAATGCCTTAAATAGTTTCGAATACGCACTGTTGTTATGACATCAATACCCTTCCTGGATGTGGAAATGCAAATTGTGTTCAACATAATTGGCCGCAATCTAGATAGATTTTTCGCTGTTAGCGAAACGAGATTCATTAATCAGAAGCTTGCACTTTTGCGAACTTTTCGCTGTTTGCAGCAATGCAGGCTATTGATTGGTGAATCTCGTTTCGCTAACAGCGAAAAATCCATCTGGATCCCAGCCTAAATTTCTGTAAACATTGCACTTCATCCGTGGCACTAAGAAAAAGACTCAAAACTTTTATGACATATGCCGGGATCCAGAAGCAGCAAAAATTCTCAAACATTCTGGCTTCTGATTGGTCAAACTCATTTCGCTAACAGCGAAAAATCTATCTGGATCTCGGCCATAGTTTTCTTCGATGAAATCAATGCAAAAAAGAATAATATAAAAAATTTTAAAAGACTTCTAAAATGATTTGGCGGGTTTATCGCTATTTGGCATAATTTATAAACTTTAAAATTAATTAACAGTTTTTCGCTAATTAAGAAAAGAAAATTTGTGTTTTAAAAGCTGAATTTTACAAAAGCACGTAGATTGAGTAAATATCTGTCCAAAAATGCAATCCTTACTTTTTTATGTCCATTATTTAAGTCTCTACCTTGATTGAACCATAAATTGTGACGAAGAAAATAAATCGATCATTTTCAGTATCTCGACGTTATTTTAAAAAATCTATATCTCTGTTTATAATTAATTTATGAGGATGCATTTGGTCTCAAATTGAAGATATTTTCCATTAGGTCCTTCTGGTTTTGGTTTTATTTTTCTGCGATGATTGGTTCTTTTGATATGGGAAATTTTACGCTGGCATGTTTGGTTGATTTTACATGGAGAAGTTGTCATCAGTATAATAAGCAGTTACGGTGTCTTGCGTTTTATTCTTGGCGTTTGTTTGTTTGGCGAGGTTAGCATTTTTTTTTTCAGCTTGGCTTGGCAGAACGACCGTCCTGCTTGATTATTTTAATGTGATTTTACATGAATCGTGAAGTCTATAATTAAGCTCTCCCAACCTTGGATTTAAATTGTGATCACCTGAAATTTCGTGGAATATAATAAGAAGATTATTCTTCATGTTTTGGTGCCGAAAAGACCCGGAAAAAAGGTAAGAAATACCTTTATTATTCTGCATGACTGTTGATTTCTTGAAAATATGCATTTTTCATGATCATTTATTTTGAAAATTTAATTTAATTTTAAACATGGATAAGACAGATAAACTTAAAAGTAAAAGAGCTACTGTTCGTGCAGCCATTACGAAATTAATCACAAAATGTGATACATTATTATCTGTTGATATTGATAAAACTGATTGCGATTCTTTAATGGAATCGTTAGAGCTCGTAAATGAAAAGGAAGTTCAACTAAAGGAGTTAGATTCCGAAATGGATGAGCTAATTCAGGAAAAAACTGAATATGAAAAAGAACTAAAATCGGTAGAAGAATATTCTGAAAAAATATCCAGTTTGAAATTTAAAATTAAGATGAGGCTTAAAAAATGTAAAATCGAAACTGAACCAAAAGTTTTACTAGAACCAAGTAACGGTTCAAAAATCGGTAGTAAGCCAGTTTCGGCAGTGAAGCTTCCTAAACTTAACATAGAAAAATTTTCTGGTGATGCAAGCCAGTTCTTAGAATTTTTTAATTTATTTACTAGTGCGATAGATTCAAACGAATCGTTATCAAAAATTGAAAAATTCCAATATCTCAAATCCTTGTTGTCTGGTCCTGCATATAATATTGTATCTGGTTTTGAACTGACAGATCAAAATTATTCTACTTGTTTAAAATTGTTAGAAGAGAGGTATGGTAAGCGGGAAAATATCATAAACTGTTACATGAACAAAATCTTGAATCTTGAGCCAGTAAAATCCTCTAACAATGTTGCTTCTTTAAGAAAGTTGTATGATAATATTGAAACGTGCATGAGAAATCTTGATGTGTTAGGAGTAACATCAGGCTCCTATGGCCATTTATTACTACCCTTATTACTGAGATTGTTACCCGAAAATTTGATACTAGATTTCCATCGAAAACGTGACCCCGATAAGGACTGTGAAGTCACCGATTTAATAAATTTTATTAAAACGGAATTAAGATGTCGTGAAGCTACTAATTTAGTAAATAATTCCCAAAGCAAGACTTATGAAAATTCTAAAACTAAATATGAAAATCCTTCAAGTAAATATCAAAATTTTCCGCAAAAGAAAAATATACCTTCAGCTGCTGCTTTAAATACATCTACAAAACAGTTTTGCATATTTTGTAAGTCTTCTGATCATGTAGGACTAAATTGTTCGAAATTCACTGATGAACAGAAACGATATAAATTAAAGAAAGAAGGTCGCTGTTACAAATGCTTTTTTAAGTCGCATTTATCAATTAACTGTAGAACAAAAATTAACCCTTGTTCCAAATGTGGTAACACTACCCATAGTACTTTGTTTTGTTTTAAAGAAACAGCAAAAGAAAATCCTGAAAAAGAAATGAAAGGTGCAATTGTATCTATGATGTCGGAACAAAAATATAAACAAAATAAATCTACATTATTGCAGACTTGTACAGTTTCTGTGTCTGCTGGTAAGGAATGCTTGTTGGCTCGCGTTTTATGTGATAGTGGTTCAGAAAAATGCTTCGTGAAGAGATCGCTAGTACAAAAATTAAAATTGAAGCCATTGCGAAGAGAAAATTTATTAGTTTATCCTTTTGGGCGGAGACGCCCTTATGAATCTTGTTATGAAGTTGTTGCTCTAGAATTATCCAGTGTTGTGCAACCTATTAACTCGATAAATATCGAAGCTCTTGTGGTTTATAATATAACTGGAGCTTCTGTGAAAACTCTAGAACCAGAACTTATAGAGATAATGAGAACAAGAGACTTTAAGCCTGCTGATACAGGTCTTGAACAGGAAATAAATATTTTGCTAGGGTCTGACTTTTTGTGGAAAATATTAAAGGGAATCGAGGGAAAATTGACAAAAGAATTATACGTTGCAGAAACTATTTTCGGTCATACGGTGCAAGGGCAAATAGAGTCTAATAAAAAAGAAGTAGCTTGTTTGCGTGTTTCAGTTGAAAATACAAATACCCAACTGAAAGCATTTTGGGATCTTGAATCAATTGGCATTGCTGAAAGCAATGAAAAGAACATTACCGATCATGAGGTAATAAAAGAATTTAAAGAAAATCTAAAATTCGTAAATGGGCGTTATGAAGCAAAATTATTGTGGAAAGATTTTCGCGAATTACTTAGAAATAATCTTGAAGTAGCAAAGAAGCGGTTTTCTAGTTTAGAAAATAAATTCTTGAAAAACGATTCTTTATTTAAAGAATATAACTCCATTTTGCTAGAGCAGTTTAATGAGGATGTAATAGAATTGTGCACCGAGAAAGATTCTAATAATTCCTATTACATGCCAGACAGACCTGTTATCCGCGACGACAAAACTACAACAAAAATGCGCATAGTCTATGATTCTTCTTCTAAATATGGTGATTCTCTATCATTAAACGAATGTTTGTATCATGTCCCTAACTTGAATTCTAATGTTTTAGATGATGAAAACATTCCTGTTTCGAGTTTCGAACCTCCAAATACTTCCTTGAAAATTTTAGGATTGATCTGTAACAATACAGAAGATAAATTTGGACTAGAATTACGACCCTTGTTAGAAAAATTAAATAATGATTCTTGTACAAAACGGAATGTTTTGAAAATTGCAGCTACGTTGTTTGATCCAGCCGGATTTATTGCCCCTTTTGTTATTTGTGTCAAATGCCTTTTACAGCAATTGTGGATAATGGGAATATCATGGGATGAAAGTTTTTGTGGTGAACTAGAAAATAATTGGCAAAATTGGCTTTCAGAAATCCCTGATTTCACACACTTGAAAATTCCCCGACACTATTTCAACAACCTGATCATGGAAAAGTAGCATCTCCAGTTGCATATTTTTCCTGGTGCTAACCCTAATGTGTATGTTCCTGAATTTCTTTCCTTGCCCGAAGATCAGTGCCCTAGCGTTAAAATTGTTGCTACACAATTACCTGATGTTTCTAAAGAGAAGTCTCGAAAATCAGCAACCATTTCTTGTGTTGTTCAAACAAACAAATCTGATGAAATTCCCATTTTTAATCTTGAAAAGTATAGCTCCCTAAAGAAATTGTATCGAGTAACTGCTTGGCTATTTAGATTTATTTCTAATATAAAATTAAAGATAGAGAAAAGAGATTTTTCAGAATTATCAGCTGAGAAAATTTTACATGTTGAAAATTTTTGGTTTAAGCTAATGCGGGAAGAAAGTTTCCCTGAAGTTGTAAAATACTTGAAATGTAGCAAGAGTATCCCTAAAGAATTGAATCTTCTACGGTTAATTCCTATGTTGTCAGATGAAGGTTTGCTATTCGTACGAGGACTGTTACAAAAGTCTGATTCCTCATTTTATGAAAAACATCCCTTTGTGATTCCTGCAAAACATAAATTGACTGAATTAATCGTGAAAGATGCACATGAAAAAGTTTTTCATTCAGAAGTGCCCAGAACATTAGTGCAAACTTGTGAAAAGTTTTGGATTTCAAAATCTAGACAGCGCATAAAATCAGTCCTAAACAAACGTGCAATCTGGAAGAAATCTAACGCACGCCCTGGTGAACAAGTTAGAGCACCTCTAAAACATATCTTGTGTTTACCTACCATAAAAGTGAACGATTTGATTTTACCTGCAACCAAGGAATCCTTAGTGAAACGCTTCCGTTTGCGCGAGACTCTTCTGAATCATTTTTGGAAGCGCTTGAAAAATGAGTATCTTCTCAACTTACAATCTGCTCACTACACGGGCCAGAATAAGACTTCTGACTTTGAAATATAGGATGTGATTTTTATGCATATGAACATGTATCAAGAACTTTCTGGAAGTTAGGTATTTGTGGACAGAGATTTAAAAAAAAAAAAAAAAAAAAATGAGGTCTTATGAACTGAAGGCAAATAATTCCATCATTAAAAGACCTATTGATTCTTGTGTATAATTTAGAAGTGAAAAAAAAAAACTCTGAACTTTTTTATTAATAGAACTGAAAAAAAAGCTCTGATATTATTAGAGACTCAAGAACTCTTTTTGTTATTGACTTTAAAAAAAAAAAAAAAAAAAGATTTTTATTTTTTTCACTTAAAAAAAAAAAAAAAAAAAATAAAAAAAAAAAAAAAAAAAAATGTTTCTTGTTTGATAATATTTCTAATTTTTAGTTTAATTTTTTTTGTGATGAATATTCTAGAAGTTGTATAGATTTAAATTGTTCTTTCTATTTTTAGTAGCAGAAACCTGCCAACCAAATATTTTTAATTGTTTTATTATTTTATTTGAAGTCCAGTATGTAAGTATATATTTTGATTTGTATTGTATTTATGTATATTGTAACTGATAATTTTTTAGAATAATTTTATTTCTACTTTAATTATTTTGAATCCCCATTTTGATGAACCCTTGTTCATCGGGGGGGAGTTTGTGAAATTTCGCAAACCTCTTCTTTCTCAGCCAGACTGATTAGGCGCCAGTGATCCCAGGTCACGTGGTCTGACTAGAGAATTAATATTAAAAAACATTTTTTCTTTCTTGTTCCTTCTTTAGTTGGTTTTGTGAATGTGAATCTTGAACGCAGCAGATAAATAAGCTGCGTATAGGTTTTTTATCGTGGTCTTCTATTAGAAGAAATAGTTTCTGAAGTATTAATTGTTTTAAAAGCATTTCTCTTGTTTATAGTTCAGTTTAAATGTGAATCTCGAAAGTAGCATGCTGGCTGTGTATTTCTTGTTCTTCCGAAAAGGGAGAAATAAATATTCTTGAACATATAAAAGAAATTATCTGGAATTCCTAGTGAGGAATAACAAATATTATTCATATGTTTTCGTTGTATATACTGTACATATTTAAAAGTGTAAATACAGAATTTTCAAGTTTTTTAATCATCTTGTGCTATTTTATACTAAACAACACTAGCGCCATTTTCAGTTGTGAAATATATTTTATTATTTTAATGTGATTTTACATGAATCGTGAAGTCTATAATTAAGCTCTCCCAACCTTGGATTTAAATTGTGATCACCTGAAATTTCGTGGAATATAATAAGAAGATTATTCTTCATGTTTTGGTGCCGAAAAGACCCGGAAAAAAGGTAAGAAATACCTTTATTATTCTGCATGACTGTTGATTTCTTGAAAATATGCATTTTTCATGATCATTTATTTTGAAAATTTAATTTAATTTTAAACATGGATAAGACAGATAAACTTAAAAGTAAAAGAGCTACTGTTCGTGCAGCCATTACGAAATTAATCACAAAATGTGATACATTATTATCTGTTGATATTGATAAAACTGATTGCGATTCTTTAATGGAATCGTTAGAGCTCGTAAATGAAAAGGAAGTTCAACTAAAGGAGTTAGATTCCGAAATGGATGAGCTAATTCAGGAAAAAACTGAATATGAAAAAGAACTAAAATCGGTAGAAGAATATTCTGAAAAAATATCCAGTTTGAAATTTAAAATTAAGATGAGGCTTAAAAAATGTAAAATCGAAACTGAACCAAAAGTTTTACTAGAACCAAGTAACGGTTCAAAAATCGGTAGTAAGCCAGTTTCGGCAGTGAAGCTTCCTAAACTTAACATAGAAAAATTTTCTGGTGATGCAAGCCAGTTCTTAGAATTTTTTAATTTATTTACTAGTGCGATAGATTCAAACGAATCGTTATCAAAAATTGAAAAATTCCAATATCTCAAATCCTTGTTGTCTGGTCCTGCATATAATATTGTATCTGGTTTTGAACTGACAGATCAAAATTATTCTACTTGTTTAAAATTGTTAGAAGAGAGGTATGGTAAGCGGGAAAATATCATAAACTGTTACATGAACAAAATCTTGAATCTTGAGCCAGTAAAATCCTCTAACAATGTTGCTTCTTTAAGAAAGTTGTATGATAATATTGAAGCGTGTATGAGAAATCTTGATGTGTTAGGAGTAACATCAGGCTCCTATGGCCATTTATTACTACCCTTATTACTGAGATTGTTACCCGAAAATTTGATACTAGATTTCCATCGAAAACGTGACCCCGATAAGGACTGTGAAGTCACCGATTTAATAAATTTTATTAAAACGGAATTAAGATGTCGTGAAGCTACTAATTTAGTAAATAATTCCCAAAGCAAGACTTATGAAAATTCTAAAACTAAATATGAAAATCCTTCAAGTAAATATCAAAATTTTCCGCAAAAGAAAAATATACCTTCAGCTGCTGCTTTAAATACATCTACAAAACAGTTTTGCATATTTTGGAAGTCTTCTGATCATGTAGGACTAAATTGTTCGAAATTCACTGATGAACAGAAACGATATAAATTAAAGAAAGAAGGTCGCTGTTACAAATGCTTTTTTAAGTCGCATTTATCAATTAACTGTAGAACAAAAATTAACCCTTGTTCCAAATGTGGTAACACTACCCATAGTACTTTGTTTTGTTTTAAAGAAACAGCAAAAGAAAATCCTGAAAAAGAAATGAAAGGTGCAATTGTATCTATGATGTCGGAACAAAAATATAAACAAAATAAATCTACATTATTGCAGACTTGTACAGTTTCTGTGTCTGCTGGTAAGGAATGCTTGTTGGCTCGCGTTTTATGTGATAGTGGTTCAGAAAAATGCTTCGTGAAGAGATCGCTAGTACAAAAATTAAAATTGAAGCCATTGCGAAGAGAAAATTTATTAGTTTATCATTTTGGGCGGAGACGCCCTTATGAATCTTGTTATGAAGTTGTTGCTCTAGAATTATCCAGTGTTGTGCAACCTATTAACTCGATAAATATCGAAGCTCTTGTGGTTGATAATATAACTGGAGCTTCTGTGAAAACTCTAGAACCAGAACTTCTAGAGATAATGAGAACAAGAGGCTTTAAGCCTGCTGATACAGGTCTTGAACAGGAAATAAATATTTTGCTAGGGTCTGACTTTTTGTGGAAAATATTAAAGGGAATCGAGGGAAAATTGACAAAAGAATTATACGTTGCAGAAACTATTTTCGGTCATACGGTGCAAGGGCAAATAGAGTCTAATAAAAAAGAAGTAGCTTGTTTGCGTGTTTCAGTTGAAAATATAAATACCCAACTGAAAGCATTTTGGGATCTTGAATCAATTGGCATTGCTGAAAGCAATGAAAAGAACATTACCGATCATGAGGTAATAAAAGAATTTAAAGAAAATCTAAAATTCGTAAATGGGCGTTATGAAGCAAAATTATTGTGGAAAGATTTTCGCGAATTACTTAGAAATAATCTTGAAGTAGCAAAGAAGCGGCTTTCTAGTTTAGAAAATAAATTCTTGAAAAACGATTCTTTATTTAAAGAATATAACTCCATTTTGCTAGAGCAGTTTAATGAGGGTGTAATAGAATTGTGCACCGAGAAAGATTCTAATAATTCCTATTACATGCCAGACAGACCTGTTATCCGTGACGACAAAACTACAACAAAAATGCGCATAGTCTATGATTCTTCTTCTAAATATGGTGATTCTCTATCATTAAACGAATGTTTGTATCATGTCCCTAACTTGAATTCTAATGTTTTAGATGATGAAAACATTCCTGTTTCGAGTTTCGAACCTCCAAATACTTCCTTGAAAATTTTAGGATTGATCTGTAACAATACAGAAGATAAATTTGGACTAGAATTACGACCCTTGTTAGAAAAATTAAATAATGATTCTTGTACAAAACGGAATGTTTTGAAAATTGCAGCTACGTTGTTTGATCCAGCCGGATTTATTACCCCTTTTGTTATTCGTGTCAAATGCCTTTTACAGCAATTGTGGATAATGGGAATATCATGGGATGAAAGTTTTTGTGGTGAACTAGAAAATAATTGGCAAAATTGGCTTTCAGAAATCCCTGATCTCACACACTTGAAAATTCCCCGACACTATTTCAACAACCTGATCATAGAAAAGGAGCATCTCCAGTTGCATATTTTTCCTGGTGCTAACCCTAATGTGTATGTTCCTGAATTTCTTTCCTTGCCCGAAGATCAGTGCCCTAGCGTTAAAATTGTTGCTACACAATTACCTGATGTTTCTAAAGAGAAGTCTCGAAAATCAGCAACCATTTCTTGTGTTGTTCAAACAAAGAAATCTGATGAAATTCCCATTTTTAATCTTGAAAAGTATAGCTCCCTAAAGAAATTGTATCGAGTAACTGCTTGGCTATTTAGATTTATTTCTAATATAAAATTAAAGATAGAGAAAAGAGATTTTTCAGAATTATCAGCTGAGAAAATTTTACATGTTGAAAATTTTTGGTTTAAGCTAATGCGGGAAGAAAGTTTCCCTGAAGTTGTAAAATACTTGAAATGTAGCAAGAGTATCCCTAAAGAATTGAATCTTCTACGGTTAATTCCTATGTTGTCAGATGAAGGTTTGCTACTCGTACGAGGACTGTTACAAAAGTCTGATTCCTCATTTTATGAAAAACATCCCTTTGTGATTCCTGCAAAACATAAATTGACTGAATTAATCGTGAAAGATGCACATGAAAAAGTTTTTCATTCAGAAGTGCCCAGAACATTAGTGCAAACTTGTGAAAAGTTTTGGATTTCAAAATCTAGACAGCGCATAAAATCAGTCCTAAACAAACGTGCAATCTGGAAGAAATCTAACGCACGCCCTGGTGAACAAGTTAGAGCACCTCTAAAACATATCTTGTGTTTACCTACCATAAAAGTGAACGATTTGATTTTACCTGCAACCAAGGAATCCTTAGTGAAACGCTTCCGTTTGCGCGAGACTCTTCTGAATCATTTTTGGAAGCGCTTGAAAAATGAGTATCTTCTCAACTTACAATCTGCTCACTACACGGGCCAGAATAAGACTTCTGACTTTGAAATATAGGATGTGATTTTTATGCATATGAACATGTATCAAGAACTTTCTGGAAGTTAGGTATTTGTGGACAGAGATTTTAAAAAAAAAAAAAAAAAAAATGAGGTCTTATGAACTGAAGGCAAATAATTCCATCATTAAAAAACCTATTGATTCTTGTGTATAATTTAGAAGTGAAAAAAAAAACTCTGAACTTTTTTATTAATAGAACTGAAAAAAAAGCTCTGATATTATTAGAGACTCAAGAACTCTTTTTGTTATTGACTTTAAAAAAAAAAAAAAAAAGATTTTTATTTTTTTCACTTAAAAAAAAAAAAAAAAAAAAAAAAATGTTTCTTGTTTGATAATATTTCTAATTTTTAGTTTAATTTTTTTTGTGATGAATATTCTAGAAGTTGTGTAGATTTAAATTGTTCTTTCTATTTTTAGTAGCAGAAACCTGCCAACCAAATATTTTTAATTGTTTTATTATTTTATTTGAAGTCCAGTATGTAAGTATATATTTTGATTTGTATTGTATTTATGTATATTGTAACTGATAATTTTTTAGAATAATTTTATTTCTACTTTAATTATTTTGAATCCCCATTTTGATGAACCCTTGTTCATCGGGGGGGAGTTTGTGAAATTTCGCAAACCTCTTCTTTCTCAGCCAGACTGATTAGGCGCCAGTGATCCCAGGTCACGTGGTCTGACTAGAGAATTAATATTAAAAACCTTTTTTTCTTTCTTGTTCCTTCTTTAGTTGGTTTTGTGAATGTGAATCTTGAACGCAGCAGATAAATAAGCTGCGTATAGGTTTTTTATCGTGGTCTTCTATTAGAAGAAATAGTTTCTGAAGTATTAATTGTTTTAAAAGCATTTCTCTTGTTTATAGTTCAGTTTAAATGTGAATCTCGAAAGTAGCATGCTGGCTGTGTATTTCTTGTTCTTCCGAAAAGGGAGAAATAAATATTCTTGAACATATAAAAGAAATTATCTGGAATTCCTAGTGAGGAATAACAAATATTATTCATATGTTTTCGTTGTATATACTGTACATATTTAAAAGTGTAAATACAGAATTTTCAAGTTTTTTAATCATCTTGTGCTATTTTATACTAAACAACACTAGCGCCATTTTCAGTTGTGAAATATATTTTATTATTTTAATGTGATTTTACATGAATCGTGAAGTCAATAATTAAGCTCTCCCAACCTTGGATTTAAATTGTGATCACCTGAAATTTCGTGGAATATAATAAGAAGATTATTCTTCATGGGCATAAATATAAAGTTATTTGATGTGCAAAAGACTCTTGTACATTTTACAAAACATTAATTAGCCAAAGAATTTTCATGCATTTTTACAACATTTATAAGCAGTATTTATTACTTCATTAGTATCCATTGTGAATGATTTATTAATAACTTGCAAATTTATAGGTTCATAGAAAATATAACTGAACATTTGTTATCAATTTTATTTTGCTTAGGCCATCTCCCTTTTCAAGAAATTTTCAATACAGACCTTTAATATAATACACAGCATAATAATTAAGTTCCTCTATTGAATTATGTATATTTTTATGCACCATTTTGCAATGAGGTAGTACTTCTACTTAAATTGTTCAGTCATAGAATGTGACTTATTCTCTGAGCGCTTACTGTTTTCTTCTTTTAAAAGTGTTTAATATAGTAGAGGAAAATGTTATAATCTTTTTTAAAGACTGTGGTATGTCATTAGTTGAAATAAAATAATTAAAACTTCAAGAATGACAATGATCTGTTGTAAAATGTGTAAAAATCAAGAGTGATGTTTCGCAGAAATTTGAGTAGCAGTTTTGAATATAATTTTTTTTTCATATTTAATTTCAACTAAATGAATAATTAAGGCATATATTTCAAAGCAAAGGATTCAAAGTATCTTTGAGATTTTTTACAGCTTCATAAATTGTTGTTTTTATAACAAAAGCGAAAATGATCAAGAATTACCTCAGAAATTCAGTGGCCAGAAATTACCAAGGGTGACTCTACTTTATTAAGAACTACAATTAACTAAAATGTGGTGAAAAGTGTGATTGCAGTTAATTCTCAAAGGGTTTGTGACAATTGAAATCACTAAATATGACAATAAAAAGGAATTAAATGATGATAAAAACATTGACCAGGAATTACCTCAGTGACCAAGATTTACCCCAGATACATGAGGCAATATTTGACCAACTTCAGTAAATTATTTAAAATAGTATAAAAAATTTCAAGACTATTTTTTAATAGCTAAAGTAGTTGGTAATTGAACCGAAAAGAAAGAAAAGAAAAATATTTAAAATTTGAGTTGTGACAAAGATCTTTGTAAAAATGTATCATAACTAAGGCCAATGTTATTTTACAGAAATTTTACAAGCCATTTCAAAAAGATTTTTTTTTTCAAAATAAATAAACAATAAACTTATAATTAAGTAATAAATTCCAATGAGGATAGTTCAGAGTACCTCTATGATTTTTTTCATTTTGGTGAAGCGTTCTTAAAACATAAAAAGGACTGTGACCGGGAATTACCCCCAGAAACTTGCTGACCAGGAATTACCCCGGGTGACCCTACATTGTAAATGAGATTTTGATTCCCCCCCCCCCCCCCCCCGTCTAAAAAAAAGATGATTTTTAAGAATAGCAAGTTAATTATATATATATATATAAGCATATAAAGCAGAAAGTACGCTCTCTCTCTTGCATGCAAGATTTTGGGGGGAAATGTGCCTGTGGTCCACAGCTGAGTGTGTTTTTTAAAATGGAGAACATAAATATGAAATAAGCTAAATTAAGATTTTTTTTAAAAGAATTCTTTTTGAGAGACAATTTTTAAACATTTACCATTATAAGCAATACAGGAATTTAACAAATAAACAATACTAAACACTCAAAATTGATTTCCACCAAGTGTTCGGGGAGCAATTTCACTCCCTCCCCTGACGAAAATTCTTATATCCCTTTTATTTTTTAATTATTCTAATTAGTCTTAATTTTTCTAAATTTTATCATATTTTTAAGTAATCAAGGATAAAGCAAAATTAGGTAATTAAAATCCAAAAGCCAGTGAGTTGTACTGGCTCTCCACTGTCCCCCTTGCAGGTGTTTATACCAAGAAGAATGTACGAACAATAAACACCGCCCCCCACCCCCCTTCCTCTAATGAAAATCCTGTGTATGCCCATGTTTGTATAAAAATTTCATTCCTAAATATCTTTTAGCCCTGGCTAAAACCTTTTGCTTGAAAATTTTAAACATGTGCTCAAATAATTAAAAATGAACATTTTAAAAATATATATTTCAGGAAATAAAACTTAAAAATAGCCTGTAAATAATAAGCTATTATTTCCATTATTTAATTATGTTTAAAAAATAAACAAAATGTTTTACTTTTAAACTATTTCTAATTCAGAAATTACTGGAATTTGTAAAATCTGCACAATTGTCCCTCTGTTTTCTTTTTTTACATGGTTTTATTTCCCTTTTCAATGATAATAATGAACAGGATAAGTTGCAGAATTCAATTTCAAAAAGCATGCAAAACAAGGAAAGATCAAATGATGCTCATGATTGATTGATCTGCAGCGAAGCGATTCTGTGTGCTGATTGGTTTATCGCTTGTGTAATCGGTATCATGTTCCGAAGATTGCCGAAGCTTTGCCGGAGGCAAATTCACAAACACTCAACGTCCCAGCGCTCTTAACGCCAACCTCTGTTGCCAAGCGCTTTGGCCAGAAAATGAAATTCGACGCGCATGCGCGAGTTCTCATACAAATATGTTTGCAAAAATCTGAAGCTACTTTAATTTATCCATTCAACTGCGTATTTTTTGTTTGTGAAATACTTGCAAGAATGCGAGTGCGAAATGCTAAATTATTACTTTACCTTCTTAATAATTGTAATGGATATGCATGCATTATATATTGTGAACAAGTCAAATATTTAATTTTATAGATCTGCTTTGTATTTTTTTCCGCCCAAGCTAAAGTATTTATTTCTCTAGTGGTACGTAGTATGTGCTGCCATCTAGTGTAAACATAAGTACTAAATACATTACAATATAACAAGTTCTTATTTCATCCTCTGAATAATTATGATATGTATATGCATATGCATGTATATGTATATTGTGAATAAGTGAAATATTTATTCTTATAGATCCGTTCTATAATATAAATAAGTAATATAAATATAAGTTATATTTATATAAGTATGTATGTATAGATATATTCCGCTCTTTAATATAAGTAATATAAATAATATATAATCAGCTCTTTTTAAATGATCACCATAAATAAATGAAAATTTACCATATCTTAGTTACTTGTTGCGTCAATGTTCAGATAAGTGCTTTGTTGCTGATTGATACTCAGTTAAAAATAGCTAGCAGGGGGCGATCCAGGCAAAATTTGGGGCGTATTTTGGGCACTTTCGAAAAAAAAAACAATTTAATAAAACAGGCCTCTTCACCAAATTATTTTTTTATAAAAATTGCCCCTTCACAAAATTCTTCTTAATAAAATAGTAGGCCCCTTCACAAATCTCATTTTATAAAAACATACCCTTCATGAATTATTTTTTATTTTGTCAGATTTTAAAATGTGCATTTTGTAAACAAAACAAGTTCACTAGAAAACAAATCTTTACATGATGACTTAAAGTCGTTATTATTAATTAATACTTTGTTCAAATTTGAGTAACTGGATTTCATCTTTTGTTGTAAAACTTATTTTTCACAAAAATATAAATAATATTCACATAAATAACTTTTGCTTTTCACAAAATGCCCCCCCCCCCCCCACACACACACACACATAGTTTTTGATTGGTAAATAAATAGTAAATAATATTTTTTTTTTCGTAACTCTTCCATGCATGCTTCATAATCAAACCACTTTGGAAGCAGAAAATTTGCTTTTTTTTTTTTTTTTTCGAAGAAACAGAAAACTTTGAATTTTATATACTAATGGCCATTTACAAAATTGCATTTATTTCAAAGATTTTAGGATATTTTATCCATTTCTCCTTTTTATTAATTTTTTCCATATTTATCCATTAATGGAATGCTCAGTTAATTTTCTTTTCTGTACGACTATCAAATTTATTTAAAACAAATCAAGAATTTTATTTAATTAGGATGAATTTCAAAAAGTAAAAACCTAAACATGATCATTATTTTATTATTGAATTTGTGGGATTATTGCAGTGCTGTATTGATTTAGAATGTGCATCCTTACTTCGTAGCGATAATCTTATTCTAACAGCATCAATATTCGACTTAGTATAATCAATAATACAACTCGTGTAGACTGAATTAATCTGCGAAAGCTAAAAAAAAAAAAAAAAAAAAAACTTTTTGAATTTTGTAAGCGTATTCAAAATACTCATATAAAGCGGATATAAACATTCGCACATGCAAATTTCGAACTACCATACTAAAAATAGACTGCAGCATGCATGCATGTGCATCAAAGTTCATTTTCTCGCCAAAGCGCTTGGCAACAGAGGTTGGCGTTAAGAGCGCTGGGACGTTGAGTGCGTTTGTGAATTGGAAGTGGCTATTCGTCCGACCAATCGGACTTTTAGCTATTTAGGCAGAAAGTCCGACCATCGTTTGCGCATGCATGTTTGTTTACAGCTTGTCCAGCTAAAATATTTCAAGTTAGAGGAGCGCTGATATTACTAGCAATTGCATGCTTAATTAACAATTGTATTTATGTATTAATGAGGCTCTTTTTGTCTGTCGGAATAAGCATGAAAGAAACCTTTTTTATATTAAGTTTTTAAATAAATTATTATTGTATTTTTAAGAGACAAATTACATTGAATAGTTCAAGAAAAATTTATTTTTATGAATATAGGTTATGCATTATTATTTATTTGACCTTCATTTTTTCTATACATTTTTTAAATTTTCTTAATTTTTATTATTTTACTTAATATTAAAAAAATTATTTTACATGACTTTAATTTACTTTACATTCATTATAATTTCGAGTGTAGTGTTACATTCAAATTAGTGTTTAAAAACGTAAACAAAACAGTGACCAGAAATTTTTTAAATTCTAAAATCTGCATAATTTCTGGTCCCATGATATGCCGATTTAATGTAATATACTGTATTTTTAAAGTCTCCATTCCCAGTTGTCTTTTGTTACAACATTTGGCCTTTAGAATGTTTTGTTTGTGAAAAAACTACTATTCATTTTCATATGAATAAATTATTGAATAATTTAATACAAAACAGTTATTTTAAATTTAAAACTACGTTTCTTTTTTTTTTTATAACTTTAATATAATAATAAATAAGTTTTGAACATTGAAAAAACTTATCACTTTATTATATTGTTAAATTACTTTATTAAAAATTTATTGTTTCATAAAAATGTTTCCTAATCAACAAAAAATAATTACTCATTGAGTGAAATTAATTTGTACAAAAAAAAAAGAGTACTGCTTATTTTTGTGGAATATGAAATGAAGCCCCCCCCCCCCCGATTTTCTAAATCTTCAAAAATAATACGATATAAATTGAAATATTAAGAGATATAGACGCCGACAGAAAGAAATCCAAGGAGGGGCACGATTTTGGAACATGTTTGCCTTTGACCCAACCTAGCTTGCTATTTATTAAAGGTGCAAAATATCAACATGAAATAATCTAAACTGCAATTTGTGTTGTCAGAATTCCTAGATATCTTTTAAACATATTATATATATATTATATACATATTTATATACATATTATATATATATTATATATATATATACCGGGTGTCCCAAAAAGGACTGACTGATTTTAAAATTCAATAACTTCCAAACGGTGACAGATATTAAAAAAATTCTTGCAGGAGGGTTATGCATAAAGTCAAAAGTTTTATTACAGTGATTTTCGATTTTAGTTCGAATTACAAACAATAGATGGCGCTGCGATCAATAGAGACTAAATTCAGGCTCGATTTTTGGTACTTCGTGGCCCGGATAATACATTTCCATCTCCTTTTTCTGCATGGAACAACAGAAAGGACCAAAAATCGAGCCTGTATTTAGCGACTATTGCTTACAGCGCCATCTATTGTTTGTAATTCGAACTAAAATCGAAAATCACTGTAATAAAACTTTTGACTTTATGCATAACCCTCCTGCAAGATTTTTTTTAATATCTGTCACCGTTTGGAAGTTATTGAATTTTAAAATCAGTCAGTCCTTTTTGGGACACCCGGTATATATATATATATATAAATAAGTTTAACAATTAAGAAATATCAAATATCCAAACATTTATTATTGTTTATATAAAATAAACTAATTGTGTAATACAAAAAAATTACAAACTATTTATAATTGTTAATATTTTAATATTAGTTAATAAATAATAATTATTAAATTAATTACAATATAATAAATTATTAAATTAATAGTAATAAATGAATTATTAAATTAATTATAATATAATAAATTATTAAATTAATAATAATGTATTAAATAATTAATAATATAAATGTAGCAACAAATATTTAGTATCGCTTAACGAAATATAACGTTTAAAAAAATAAATAATTGAAGACAAATATTACTAAATTAATATTTATAAATCTAAATAACTTTCTTCTAAAAAGAAAATGACCTAATTTGCATAAATGCACTTAATGTGTATTGAAAATAAATAAACAATTATATTTTTAAAGGCGGAGTTATGACAAAGCGATTTCGCCCGATCATTTGCTGGCGCGCATGCGTATATGATGCTCGGACATTCTGCCTAAATAGCTAAAAGTCCGATTGGTCGGACGAATAGTCACTTCCTTGTGAATTTGCAGACCGGAGATAAGGAAAGCCAAAGCTTGTTTAGGCAGACCGGTCTGAATAAGTGATTCTTAAATATAAGTTAAGAATCGCTATTTAGTGATATTTAAGGACCGGACATCTGAATGCCTGCCTATGCATGTTTTTATTTATTGGGGTGAATCGTAGAATACTCTACTTCTCCCCCCACCTGGCGATAAATGCGCCAAAGTGGCAACCTTGGTATTTAGTATTAACTTGGTATTAAGTAGCAACCTTGGATGTTATTAAAACGCGCCGATTTGACGATTTTTTGAAATCGCGCCAAAGAAGTAGAGTATTCTCCGGTCGCACCATTTATTATTCCGATAATTGTTAAAATGATAATATCTTTTTTTTATTATTATTAGAGTTAATATTTTTATTAAACCGCCCTTAGTGACAATGGGGAAGAAACTCCCCATCCTTGTAGTATGCTTATTATTGAGTATCTACCTTATTGTGATCTTTCTTTTTTTAATGTTGCATGTTTACGTTTTCGATAGAATCTTACACCGATACATGAACATAGAATAGACATTCTATTTTATATATCTAATATCTATTCTATGTTCATGCACGGATATATGGGTTTTCTTTTTTCGGTTTTTTTTTTTGTTGTTGTTGTTGTTTTTTACATGATTAGTGAACGGTTTTAAGTGCAACGAATACTAGGTAAAAATTTCGTCTTGAATGCTATATATCAAAAGCAATGGTGTAATATAAAAATATACGAAATGTTGAACTCTACAAGTCCCAGAAAATTTCATAATTATTCCCCTTCGGCAGGAAAAAATTTTTTATAGCCCGTGTTTTATAAATTTATGAAGTTTAACGTATTAAACAATAGTTACAATGATCTTTTAAAATTTATGCATTTTCACTCCCTTACAGATAAAATAAAAATATTGTTTTTAATGTAAATAACGTACAATCAATTCAATAATGTTTATAATATTAACATATAAGAAATAATAATAATAACATTACAGATACGGAAAAATTCCTTTCGACAAATTTTTAGAATTGTATAAATCTAAAAGTTAAAAATAAATAGAGGTACTGACATTACACTCAATAAAATTTTATTCGATATGAATAAATTGACACAATACCTGAATTTGATTTTTTACAATTTAATTTTATAAACTTACATATTTGCATTCTTAACAGAATTTTCTGCGGCTTTCTTTTATATTATTAGTCTAATTATCATTTTGTAAGTTAAAAATGAACAATACAAGTACGGTAAAAAAAAAAGCAGCTAAATAAATAAAGCACGCATAAATAGAATATCGTCTGACACCTGCTTCGTTTTAGGAACGAATAGATATTCAAACCATAGAGGATAAACATATTTCTTCAACATAGGTAAATTTCGGAGGTTTGTTAGTTCTTCCCCCTTGCCGATAGTGACGCTAGTACTGTTGCCATTACAGATTTTGCCGTAAATGTCCCATCTTGGTCCTTAATCTATGGTGGTATCTAAGTATGCCTTGGTACAACATACGCGTTATCGGAGGTATGGATGTAAGCTTTGTAACAAGAAAATATCGTTTGATTTTTTATTAAAAATAGGTGTTTGAAAACGATTTTTAACGTGTTTTTGTTTAATCCAGTAGAAAAAAATAATGGGTAGGAGGAGGTTAATTTTTCATTATTTTACATTTAATCAAAATCTTTAAATTACGAGATTTCATTCATTTATTACGAAATTGCGAGATTTGTGTATCTTAATCCAGATATAAATGAACGGCGTATTAAAATTCAGACTTGTTTAAAATGACAATAATACACATTTAACAAAACAAGCAGCTTTTTTCCCCGATTACTGCATTTTAATTCATTTATACTATAATTATTGTTATATATGTCGTAGACTAATTGAGAAATCCGGCTCTTTGCAAAGAGCCTAGGCTGTTAATAACTTTGTTTCCTTACAAGACATTTTACTTAATAAAATGTAACTTATTTCCAATTGGTACTTATTTGACGTTATTTATTACTTAAAATTTCTGGTTTAGAACAGATTTATTTTAGCAGCAGCATATTGGCAAATAATTAAGGTACGGCAATTTTACTTTTAGGGTACATTTTTTGCAAACACTCCATGCAGACAAGAAACAAAATTTGCAGATGGGACACACTTTTAATGCTCTCTAAGCAATACATAGAGCAGACGGCATGCAGAATGATAATATCTATAAAACTTATGCAATAAAAATTGATGCATCGATGAAATATGCAGATATAACAGATTTTTAGTGTTTTCACAACATTAGAGAAGAGGGTTAATTATGAAAATAATTATAAAAAAAATACACAAGAAAACTTCTGCAATAATGAAATCTGCAAATGAATCAGATTTTTAATGTTTCCGCAGTATCACGTAGAGAAGATGAATCGTCAAGTTAACCTTTAACGGATGTCACGCGGTCTCCCAGACCCCGCGACTCCCAGCTGTAAACACTTTTACAGCTTATTACTTTTCTGTACTGGAGTTAAATAATATGAATAAAATACTTTTTTCATGCAATTTAATTCACATGCTTCTAAGAGAAGTACAACGATGTTGTTAGGACAAAATTTAAGTAAATTCAACCATTTGAGTTATTTTTTTTTATTCATTTTATTCGAGGGGTCTGAGAGACCGGATCACATCAGTTGTGTGACAAATTTTAGTCACATCAGTTAAAAGTTAAACTTATAAAAAATATATATGAATTTTTTTTATTAATAAAATCTGCGGATGGGGTAGATATTTTACGTTTGTGCAGCGTTACGTACACTGTTAAAAATCTGCAGCATTTGCTGCATAGTCACTACACCGCTTATATAGATACGGTTACTTGACTATATTATGGAGCATTCTCGTTGGCCAGAGTAGAGATCTATCTATCTATCTATATTATAAAGGACAAACATATCTGTGTGTAACGCATACGTCATTTTGCGAATGGCAACACTTTGAAATTTGAAATAAAATTTTGGTTTTGCATTTTCTTAACTTCAAATTTTTAAACTTCTAGACATCGCACATTTTAAATTTTTACACAGTCGTATAAGGAAAAAATGCTCTTTTAAATGAAATTTGTTTGAAAGCTGTATCTCAATTTATTTTTGAGATATTAATTTTTTTGTAGTTTTTAATACCATTTTTCTTATAGTGGCAAGAAAAGTACCCCATTTCTATTGAAAGTCATAGAAAGTAAACGAAAAATAGTCGAAAATAGGAGATACTGTATTTTTTTGTTGCCATTTTCTCATAAAACCTGAAAAAAAAAGTTGAAATTAAAATATGGGCTACGTCAAGAATATTATCTGTTATTCCGTCATAATGACGTCATATGCATATTTTCCTATAGACGAAGTTCAAGACTAGATTGTAAAAGTGGATTGCTTTAGCAGATGCAAATGACGTCATTTTATAAAAAAGCGTGTATTTTAATTCTTAAACCTGAATTATGTTTTATAGAAGTGCGTCATTTTCACAGCCCAGCTGCTTTGAAATTCTTCGCAGGTGATAATGCTTCACATTTGAAAATAATGTAATCGAAATCATACACTGATAAAACACAAAGTTTTACAAAAAATTTAGAGTGTCTTTATAAAAAGAGAGGTGGCATGCAAATAATAGCGATTTATATTACAGAAATTGATGATTCTCGCCTGGATGGATTTGCTTCGCCGAGTTAGACAAGCAAACAAATAATTCGTGGTTTAAAATAATATCGTGTTCCTGAAGTTTTTGTTCAAAATTCTCTTGAATAATAAAATTTTAATGTTATTCTTTAGGACATTCTACTATAATTTTATCAAAATAACATAATTTGCTTAATTTAATTTTTCCTAATTTTATGTAATCTATATATTTAAAACACAGGTGTGTTTTTTAGTCCTGCCCTGATCTTTCTGCTGAACCAATTTTATTCATATATTTTTTTAACTAAAAGCTCTTCATTTGTAGATGTGATCGCACTATCTGTTTTTTTTTTTTAAATATCCCCACTTTTATATTTTAATTTTAAAAGCATTTTGTGAAATTTCTTCAAAATGGTGAAAATTAGATAGCTTTCATTATGGCTGACAATAGAGAAATAACGAGGTATTTTTATCTTTATTCATGCTATTTTCTGATAAAAATTCAAAATTGTTGATAAAAATTGTTGTATAGGGTTTAGTGTCGCAAAATCCCATGAGGCGCAGAATATTATATTAGGGGCATAATAACGGAAAATAACATACTGCTTTTGAAAACACGCATTTTTCCTCGCAAATTTTCTATATTGTTTTTTCTTCTGCATGTGTACTGATACTAAGTTTCATACACTAGGAGAAATACTTATTTAAGTGAAAATGAAGTCATATTTAAAAGAAAACGATCATTTTCTTAGATAACTAAACATTTTAACACAAATGCGTCTAAAAAACAGAAATTACAAAAATTTTTACTCTCCGGAATTGAGATTAGAATCTCAAGTAAAGAGTGTGTCTGTTCACATAAAAGATGTTGCTGACAAACGTGACTTCAAATTTTGAGTTAAAATGATTTTTAAATGATCAAACAAAATACAATTTTTTAAAAAATGATGAATATGGATATGAGAAGTGCGCATGCAAATTTTGAGAAGGTGAAAATTGCTATTTTTCCTTCCGGAATACCAAGTATAAGAGCCTCAATTGACAACCGCATCCTAATAACTGATCTTTATTATATTTTACTGATTAAGTATCTATCTATCTATATTATGAAGAACAAACGTATCTGTGCGTAACGCTGAAGTCATTTTGTGAATGGCAACACTTCACGATCAAATTTCGGTCTTGAAATTTTCGCTACTGCAATTTTTTAATCTTCTGACCATCATACATTTTCAATTTTCGTCGCATAGGGAAAAACAAATTTACTTTCAAATGCAATTTGTTTAAAAACTGTATCTTAATTGATTGATGTATTATATTTTCTAAAATAATTTTTAAGCATGATATTTTTTTTAAGTTTATCTTATCACGTGCCGGTTTCAGTACATAATAATAATAAACATTTTGCACATAAAGCAACAAACGTTTTTCAGCATTTGTTTCTGACTATTTTTGCATAACGAAATTAATACTTCCTTTATAAAGAAATAAAAGAATAATATTAAAAAAACCACCAGTCTAACATATTTGTGAAAGGCAAATTAACGAAATTAATGCTTCTTTTATAAACAAATAAAAGAATAATATTGAAAAAACACAAATCTAACACATTTGTGTTTAGATTTAGCACGCAATTTAAATTTTTAGATCACCAAATACGATTTTTTTTTTTCAAGAAAGGGAATTTGTTTGCAATGTTCATCTCAGTTTACTGATTGTCTATGGTTTTAAAAACAATTTTAAAGCATGAAATATTGTTTAATTTATCTATATCGCGCGGAGCTCGATTGCGAAAGATTAATCCATTTGCCCTTAAAACAAAATAAGGAGTTCATCATTTTCTTACGGCTAATATCCATTTAAAAACAACTTCCCTATGAATGTATAATAATAAGGAAAGAAGTTTATGTGTGGGTGTGTGAGTGTGTCGACGGGGTTCTGAAGAGACCGCTGCACGTAGAGCTACAAAATTTGGGGAAAGGTATATCTATATATGAAGTTTTGCACCTCGAAGCCCGATTTTCGATTTTTAGATTAGATTTTTTTGTTTAATTTTTTATGCGATTTTTAGCGTTTTTTTTTTAGTTTCGAGGCGATTTTTTCACATTAGTGAAAAGAGTTAAGTAATTAGTGAAAAGTTTCTTTCTTTTAACACAATATAGTAAATTTTGTTCTCTTTTCAAAAAAATTTATTCGGAATTCGTACTGCGATTTTTGAATTTTTAGCGAATTTTTTATTCGATTATTGAACAGCATTTAATGCATCTCCATCCTATAAGGGCGGTTACCGTAGGGGGGGGGGAGACAGTTCTGTCGCCAAATGTCGCCAAGTTTATCGCCGACTTAGCGATATATTGCCAAATTTGGGGACCAAAATTAGTCGCCAAAGGTGACGCCAACCTGGTGATATCTCTAATATTTCACCAAATTCCCATAGACTTCCATTGTAAACCAATAGAGATTACTTGCTTACAGAAAATCAGCAAATTGAGATATTTTAATGCAACAAAAACTAATTTTAACTTAAGGGATTATATTAATTATATTTAAGGGAGTAAATTAATTATCAATAAAAATAACATAATACAATGCTTAGCATGATTTCCCAAACATAAATTTTAAGAGAGCCCACAGGTCAAAGGAATTAGATTTGAAACTTTTATCCAATTATAGTAAATTTTGACTTTCGTGATTTTTGAACTTTTTGTGATTTTTAATACGATTTTTACGTTTCTTCGCGATCTGCTGCAATTTTTTGGCATTCCATTTTTGACCTAAAATACATTCTGTCGTCATTTCAATAAAGTTTATTCGGATTTCGTATAGCAATTTTCGAATTTTTCGGGAATTTTGTATGTGGTTTTTAGCGTTTTTAGCGATTTCCTACCATTTTTACACATTAGTGAAAGGAATCAACTTATAATCTTCGAACACAATATATAATTTTTTTTCTCTTTTCGAAATTTGTGCAGAGATTTAAAAAAAAATTCGCGATATCTTATTGAGATTTTCAGAGTTTTTTCGCAATTCCTGCTGTTTTTTGACATACCCGGGCAACGCCGGGCAAGTTCGCTAGTAGTTAAATAAAATAATATATATAAAACTCAAATTTAACAGACATGTATAAGCTCTGAAATTATCAGAATATAAAAGGATGCCATAAGTAACAAAATCTTGGTCAAATAACTCTTAGCATGCGGCTAATAAGAAATTATCGCTTTTGATAAATTTCAAAAATTTATTTGATTGTATAATTCGTATTTTCCATATGAAAAATGCTTTTTTAATATAAGTGGGGAATCTAAAAAAATGTATTGCATATAAAAGAATTATTAGTTTTCAATTTTAAAAAATGTTTTCACCTATATTCTTTAACCCGGGAGCCCCGGGTACGATCCCCTAGTATAGTATTTAAAAAAGTCATTCTCTGTGTGTATGTCCTTTATACAAATCTTCAATTTTAGACCGATTTGCACGAAACTCCATGTACATACCTTTTAGAACATGGAAAAGATCACTGTCTACTTTTTAAAAAATCATCAGAACACTATTTATCCCTTTTTTCTACCATCTTCCATAATTTAACATTATGGAAATATATCTTTTTAAATTTTCTAATTAAATCCTTTCTTTTCTGTTGCCACATCCTAAAAAATGACACAATAATATGAAAAAAATAACGATAACGCGTTGCTATATTTCTGAATTTTTGAAATTGACGTCATTTTAAACAGAAAATTCACATATTTTTTATATATATTAAATAAAAACTTTAACTACAAGAGCGATAAAATGACGTAGCACCTTAATTTTAATGTTTTTCTTTTAATTAAAATATCTACTTTAATACAGACAGTCAAATTTCATGAAAATAATTTAGGAACAAGAAAAGAAAAGGCTAGATATGACATCACATTCTATCAAATTTTTTCAACGTGTAGTCAATCTCACTACAGCTATAATCTGTTAAGTTCCTGTTTTATTTTATTTTTGGCTTTTTAATTTCGTTTGCCAATTTAGTTATCGAATATTACAAGAAAACAAGCAAATCCTAAATTATTTACAATGTTTTTGAGCAATTGAGTTAATATTTTGTAATTCGGTTGCAAGCATATTTAAAAAATATGCATGCTTGAAAATTACTTTAAAATCCATAAAAAAAATCTGTAAACTGAGATAAACATTAGAAACAAATCTTACTGAAAGTACTTTGTTTTCTATAAGACGTTGAAACAATCGAATGTGTGAGGTTTAGAGGTTAAATTGCAATAAAAGGGAAATTAATTGTTGTGTTAGGTTGTTGCCACCGAAAATATGATACCAGCGTTACTCATAGACATGTCTTTTCTTTATACTACAATTTCATTCAGAATAAACGGGTTCATTTTTCGTAATCGGGTTGCACGCACCTTTAAAAATATCCATACTTGAAAATTACTTTAAAATCCATTAAAATCAGAAAATTGAGATAAAAATTTCAAAAAAAATTCATTTGAAATAACTTTTTTCTATTCGACATTGTAAAAAATGAAATTGCGTGATGTTTAGAAGTTAGAAAAATTGTAGTAAAGGCACAATTTATGGGTAACAATTTATGGGCACTGACATAGTGTTTGTACTTATATGTACCAGACAAACGAGAATTTCACTAAATGCTGCGCGATTTGGTGGATTTTTTTTTTTTTTTTTTCGTATTGTGAGGAAAATCACATATTTTTCTCTTACACAACGCGCATTCTGTTATTAAAGCTCATGGATTTTACTGTGGTTGCGAGACAATAACGTCATGTTTTCTGATTGCCTTTTCAACGATTTGTGGATGGGAATGCACAACTTTCAGTTATTGTGATTGCCGTGTTACTTCGTTTTAATTTATTTTACCTGGAAGGCTCCTTATAATTGACACGGGTGAAGCCGGGTAGTTCTGCTAGTACTCTATAATAGTGGCGGAGTGACTATGCAGCAAATGCTTCAGATTTTTAACAGTGAAGAGAAGATGAATTCTTGAATGAAAATAATAGTAAAGCATAGATAAGAAAATTGCTGTATAAATAAAATCAGCAGATCAGGCAGATTTTTAATGTTTCGCAACATTACAGAGAGATTATGGCTTGCTAATGAAAATAATTATAAAATAATAATATATAATATATCAAATTTATATTAATAATTTATAATGTATGAGGAAATTTCTGCAACAGTGAAATCTGCAGATGTAACAGATTTTTAATGTTCCACAGTATTGCGTAGAGAAGATGGGTTGATAAATGAAATCAATTGTAAAAAATATATCAGAAAATTTTTGTTGTAATGAAATCTGCAAATGAGGCACATTGTTTTATTAACATATTTCATTTTGTATCTGATTGATAATTAAAGCTGATAAAAACTATTTTTACAGCTAAATTTTATCCTCCACCCATGTACAAAAAAAAAAACTGCAGACAAGACAGAATGTTATTTTTTGCATTACGTAGAAATAATATACAACTGAGTGACTAATCTCAGATAATCATGTGCATTACGAGTTTATTTTTATTTAAGTTGTTCTACAGACTTAAAGTTAAATTAAAGTAATCACTAATCTCAGGTAATCAGAAGAATAAATCATATCTGTCAATACGGCAATTTTCGCATACACTTGTTGTGACTAATTTCATTCAGAAGTCATTCTTTTCCATGTAATGTTGAAATTTCTCTGTTTTGTAATGTTGCTCTCTAGCAATACAGCAATTTTGTTACATATGATTTATAATAATCTTAATTAAACAACCTGTTTTCTATACGTAATGCTGGGAAAATATCAAAGTGTGACTCATCTGTAGTTTTAAGGGATAAAATTCTTTTTCTTTATATATGTTTTATAATTATTTTCATACAGCAGCCCATATTCTCTATGTAAAGCTAGGAAAATATTAAAAATCTGCCTCATCTGCAAACTTCATTGCTGCAGAAATTTTTTCATTTACTTTTTATGATGATTTTCAATAGCAACGAACCTTCTCTACGTAATGTAGAGGAAAAAAGTAAATAAAATCTGCCTCATTTGTAAATTTCATCGATACAGCAATTTTTAGGTGCGCTCGTAATTATATAAATACGTAGCACCTATAGTCGTCGTTCAGTCCGTCCGTCTGTCCGTCTGTCCGTCTGTCCGTCCGTCTGTCCGTCCGTCTGTCCGTCCGTCTGTCCGTCCGTCTGTCTGTCCGCATGTAACAGAGCAAAAACTACCCAACCGAATGGTCTGAAATTTCAAATATATGATTGTTGCAAAATTTTGTCGAGCCATTTCAAATTTTATGAAAATCGGATGTATAGTTTAATTACAGGGACAGTCAAAAGTTTTTCTTTACATTACGGCCAATGGGAAAAATTATTGCAAGTGGATTTTAATGATATTAGAGCCTTCCGAATGATCTGAAATTTTAAAGATATAACTGTTGCAAAATTTTGTAGAGCCCTTTCAAATTTTAGGAAAATAGGATGTATAGTTTAATTACAGGGACAGTCAAAAGTTTTTCTTTACATTACGGCCAATGTTAAAAATTATTGCAAGTGCATTTTAATGATATTAGAGCCTTCCGAATGATCTGAAATTTTAAAGATATAACTGTTGCAAAATTTTGACGAGCCCTTTCAAATTTTAGGAAAATCGGATGTATAGTTTAATTACAGGGACAGTCAAAAGTTTTTCTTTAAATTACGACCAATGGGAAAAATTATTGCAAGTGCATTTTAATGATATTAGAGCCTTCCGAATGATCTGAAATTTTAAAGATATAACTGTTGCAAAATTTTGACGAGCCCTTTCAAATTTTAGGAAAATCGGATGTATAGTTTAATTACAGGGACAGTCAAATTTTTTCTTTACATTACGGACATTGGGAAAAATTATTGCAAGTGCATTTTAATGATATTAGAGCCTTCCGAATGATCTGAAATTTTAAAGATATAATTGTTGCAAAATTTTGTCAAGCCCTTTCAAATTTTAGAAAAATCGGATGTATAGTTTAATTACAGGGACAGTCAAAAGTTTTTCTTTACATTACGGCCAATGGGAAAAATTATTGCAAGTGCATTTTAATGATATTACAGCCTTCCGAATGGTCTGAAATTTTAAAGATATAATTGTTGTAAAATTTTGTTGGGCTATTTCAAATTTTAGGAAAATCGGATGTATAGTTTAATTACAGGGACAGTCAAAAGTGTTCCGTTACATTACGGGGAATGGGAAAAAAATGTTGGAAGTGCATTTTAATGATGTATCAGACTATGCGCTTTATGAAGTGCAAAAAATTATACATTCAGTACAATATGGGGTGCAAAAAATAATTATAAAACTAGTTATAGTACGAACGCACCTCATTTGCCACGTTTGACGAGCAATTTCCAACTTGTTTTATTTAAGTTTTATATTTATTTTCATCCAGCAACCAATCTTAACTGCATAATGCCGAGAAAACATTAAAAATCTTATTTTCATTGGCAACCCATATTCTCTACGTAATCCGGGAAAAAAGAATTAAAAATCGGTCTTATCTGCAGATTTTATTAACACAGTTTTATATTTAACTAGGGGGCTCTGCCCCTGCAAGCTACGCTCGCTAACCCCCGTTCAGACACCGCAGAATTTAATAACACGCTAATCTGATGGGTTTTAAAAATATTAGAGAAGATTGAATTATACTGAAAAAAGCTGTGCAAATCTCCCTGTAAACGGGTTTCCATTCAATTCCCTTTGATTGCAAAAATTTAAGGCCGAATCAGTTGCTGTTCAGACATTCAATGGTTATTTTCGTTTTTGATTAAGGAGGATAAGTTAAACATTTGAAAAGAAGCTAAAATAAAATGAATTAAATATACAGCGTCTTTGTCTCCCGGTATTTTAAAACAATCTCTATAACAATAGCCTAAGTCATATGTGACTATCATCAACAGTTCCGGGCGGACCACTTCGCTTTTTATACTCTAGGTGCCATTTTGGTACTTTAATATTAGCCAGGCACAGGTGATAAGTCGCCAACTGTTACTCTATCGCCGCCATTTCATCTATATTATAATAGTTCAAGTCATCAACTGCCATAAACAAATACGGTCTGATCCCTTCGCCTTTCATGTGAAAGTTTGGCACAGATGTCTTATACATAATATTGGCGCGATTTTTTTCCGACGCCAATTTGGGGAAAGCATCAACAGCATAATCAACAACATCCGGCTTACCATGTCAAGCAAAATAACGATACCTTGGTGCCAGTTAAGTACCCGTTGCGTATAAGACATTGGCGTCAGAAAAAAATCGCGCCAATATGGGGCCGTATATGATATCTGTGCCGAAAGTTCTCCATTTTGATTAAAAAAAAAAAAAAAAAAAAAAAAAAATCCGAATAAAACTACATAAAAGTTGCAAAGAATTTTTGGTACTGTTACGCTAGCCGGGTGTAAATCTCGCCAATAGCTTTTTTTCAACTCGCCAGTAAGCATTTTTTTTCATTTTTCGAGTGGTAAATTAAAACATTGATTTGAAGTTGAAATTAAATGTCATGGTTTGTTGCATTTTTTAATGTTTGACCAGATGTCATATACGCACCGCAGGTTTGGCGTGATTTTTTTTCTTTCACGAAAATTTGGCGAAAACCTCGTTTTCGAATACCAGTTACACATGTATTTTTGGTACTACTTAGTTATCCCGTCGACCAAAAATCTATCGCCAAACTAGAAGATTAAATGCCAACAGTGGTTGATCGTAAATGTCACATTCACTTGACTTAAAGCAAGTTACACGTGTTTACGTCACCAAGTGATTTTTATTTCGACGTTTTATTTGTATATTTATTAATGTTATAATAATTTATTTGTTCTTTTGTTATTTAAAATAAAAATTATGTCAATTTGTATAATTTGGCGAGTGGTTTGGCGGTTTATATAATTTGGCGAAATTGGTCGACGGAATAACTAAGTAGTACCGTATTTTTTAATTATGTTCTATAATTTTCAAAAGTAAATAACAAAAAAATAATTGATAACTATATAACAAAATAATTTATATAATTAAAAAAAAAGAAATAAAAGTAAATAAACATTTATTATTAAATAAACAACAATAGCCGGGTTACCATGTCAATCAAAATAATGCCATTTTGGCGCCAATTAGGTACCCCGGTGCGTATATGACATCTGTGCTTAATATTTTTCTTTTCGTTTTGTTTTTTTAAAAAAAGAGAGAAGTGAAAGCCATCAATTTTAAATGTTTCAGTTTTAAATAAAGTTTTTTATTTTAAATAAAATGAATGAAAGTATTATTTTTTAAATGAAATTAATGAAATATAAAAAAATGCGACGGGAAAAATGTTTGGCGATTTATTACCTGCGTCTCGCTAACATAAAAATACCGAGTTCTTGATTTCTCTATCAGAATCTTCGATTTGGTGAAAGATTGTTCAAGTAAATTGAATTATGAATAAAAGTAGAGTTGCAAAGGGTGGAAAAAACCGGGTTTATTCCCGGGAATAAACCGGGTTTTTTGGGAGGGAAATTTTGAAAATTCCCGGGAGTTTTCAGAGAATTTTAAGCATGGAATTTATTTATTTATTATTTATTTTTTTTTTTTAATTGTTTCAATTTTTGTCAATGTAAGTACTAAGCAATATATTTTTTTAGAAAATAAAAAGTTATCAAATGAAACAAATAAAATAGCTATAGAAAAATAGCACAGTTTACATGAAAACTAACGAAATACATTTATAGCTGCAGAAATATTAAGTAAGAGTTATTAAAATATCATAAGTAATTTAATATTTTAACAGTTGATAACTAGAAAGTGCGAGAGCTAGATGACAGATTCATCTTGCCTGATATGAAAATAAAAATTTCGCCAAATTATCCAATGTAAACAAAAAATAAAATAAACAAAGGTGAGAGAAATCAATGAAAAAATAAAATATAATTAACAAGAAAACAAATATGCCTGAATAGTAGATATAACCGCAAAAAGAAATTAAATAATTTTCATTTTTAATGAAACATTTCAATCATCACTAATTTTCAACTGCTATTAATGTAAAGCTAATCAGTTTTAAGAAATTATAAAAACTTAGAGCTCACTTCTCTGAACAGTAACTGAAATTTCTTTAAAATAAAAATTTCTAATTGAAAAAATGATTGGCTTTGTTTACTTTCAAAACTCCTTCAAAATTTCCAATATTCCCCAAAATTCCGTGTTTATTCCCCAAAATTCGCGGGTTTATTCCCGCCCCTAAAAATCTGCGGGTTTTTTGCAACTCTAAATAAAAGTAACATGATACATTTCTTAGCATATATTTAAGGGAGGCCAAACTAGTCGCGAAATTAGTTTAAAATAATAAACTTTTTGAAAGATGAAAAAAAATATTTGTTATGATTAAAATTTGAGTTGCCATCATCAGAAAAATGTATTTAAAATTAGAAAAAAAAAATAATATTTTGAAAACTAACTCGGATTTAAAAACTCTAATACCAGTTTTGAGATCTGCGAATCAATACGGATTTTTGGCGTTAATTTCATCGCAAAGTATTCCATATTTTAGGAGAAATAGCCGTGAAACATAATCAGTTGTTTAATCAGTCGTTTCAAAGAATCGTTTCATAAATTCTTTTCATTTCAGCCGTTTCATATATCCGTTTCATAAATTCGTTTCATTAGTATTTTATTTATATAGGGTAGATATATTTTCATTCATGAACCTGTCTTCTCTGTAATGCTGTGAAAACATTAAAAATCTGCCTCATCTTTTGATTTCACTATGACAGAGATTTTCAAATTATTTAGTATAATTATTTTCATTAGCAACCCATATCTTCTCTACGTAATGTTGGGGGGGGGGGGGGAATAATGATCGGGCTCACCTGCAGATTTTATTGATACGACAACATTTTTATGCATATTTTATAATTATTTTCATTGAGAAACCTATCTTCTATACGTAATTCTGGGAAAACTTTAAAAATCTGCTTTATCTGCAGGTTGCATTGATATCTCTGCACGGGGTGTTAGGCGGAAAAAAAACCCATTAAAATAAACATTAGAAATCCTCCCGAATTAATGGCATCTGTCAATAAGGCTTATACGTTTGCATAAACATTTTAAGTTCCTCTTCCTATTTTTTATACGAAATGCATACATTTGTGGGGATCTAGCATCGCCGACAACCCAAAACCAGCTTGTTAACCGACTCCTGTTTTCTTCGTACCACATCCATGGTTTCTATTCCGCTGTAACTGAAAACCGCGCGGATCAGCTCCGCGGTCTCGTGAACGTATGTTTTAATCTGAGCTGTCACGATACACTTGCTGTATTGCCGCACACATGTGCGATTAATGTAATTTTTGAAGTAATATACAATTGTTAAGTTTTCTCAAGTCTTAAGTTCATGCTTCCAGTGTTGTAACATTTTTATTACTTAAACGACGAAGTTAGAATTAGTTATCGGGTTTTATGCTGCCCGGTGCTAAAGTGGTGACCCGACTTTGAACAGAACATTTTGCCTAGTTAAGTTATCTTAATACATCGCCATTACTATGGCGTGGTGTACGACGTTTCTGCATTAATAGTGACCATACGCAAGATTTCGTGCACGAAATGATTACATGCAGTGACTGCAAACAGTTTTTTCATCTCCTACTGGCATTCGGAGTTCTCGGCGCTAAGATATAAATAGCGTGAGGATAATTCCGGTGAGTCATATTTTTTTTTATGGTGTCTCAAATTAACATTACCTCTGTGTGTGCTCATTAATTTTGCTTGCCCCGTGGTAAATTTAACATTAAATTTTGCGCATTTTACCTTATTTTTGTATATATATTGTGTAATGTACTAAATTTTTAAATGCAGTTTTATTTCATTGCTATCAAAATTAACATTTTTGTTTGCTTAACAATATGATTATTTTGAAATTCGGGGTATGACGCGAGTTATTATTATATGCAGTAATTAAACCTGGCCAGATAGAATCGTGTGTTTAGGTATATCGCATTTTAGTGTTTCACAACAATCTCTCGGTGGATTGAAGGATTGTTTATCGTATATTATCATACTTAAAACTTTTGTTTTCATACTTATCTTTGCATTATTTTTTCTATTAGGCCTTGCTGTGCATTTGAGCACATAAATTTTTTGCTAGGGTTTCTAAAACCATCTATTCTGTATATATTATATTTCCTGCATTTATTATTTTTTTGTTTAATTGTGTATTAAATATTTTATGAAATGACACCCCCAGTAGATTCCGCAGCTAACATTCAGAGGGTTGGGGTAAAAGCGACTCCGTTTTGTCGGGGAAATCCGAAACTTTGGTTTTTACATTTAGAATCTCAGTTTAAGCTTGCAGGTATTACTGATAGTGTTACAGTTTCATCATTTAGTTGCATCAATGCAACCTGAGGAGCTGATTATAGCAGGTGACATCATTAGCGAGCAGCCCCCTGATCAACCGTACGAAAAGCTAAAAACGCGACTAATTAGTCAGTATTCGTTAAGTGAGGATCAGTGCATTCGCGAGTTGATACCTGGGTTACAGTTGGGGATAACAAAAAAAACTTCCCGTTTGCTGCTAGAAATGCGGGATAAGGCTGGTAACCAGGTCAAAGATGATTTGCTGAAAACGTTATTTCTTCAGCGCCTACCCACTCATGCTCAGCAGATTTTAGCAATATCTAATGACTCGCTTGACAAATTAGCCGAGATGGCTGATGGTGTCATTGCTGCGAATGGTCCGCCCCCCATGGCTCAAAGTATTCAGTCAAGTAATGACGAGCTAAAATCATTAATTCTTTCGCTCTCTACACGCTTGGAGAGGTTGGAACTAAAGGGGAATAACTTCAGACAGGGTCGTTCCAAATCCCGTGACCGTTTTAGGCAGTATAAACGTGATAAAAGTACGGAAAAGAACAGTAATGCTCAAAATTTGTTGGTACCATGCCACATTTGCTGATAAAGCAAATAATTGCCGCAAGCCTTGCTCCTGGGAGGGAAACTAGTAAGGCCGTCACTCAAATCTGAGGGTGACGGCATAGTTCAAATAAATAGGCTCTATCTCAATGACAGAACTACTCATTTGAATTTTTTAATCCACACGGCAGCTGATGTATCCGTCTTACCTATGTCAAAGGCTAATAAAACACGAACGGCAGATAAGCTCCACCTTTTTGCTGCTAATGGCACGATTTGGTATACCTACCTTTGGTCAGCAGCTCTTAAAGCTTGATTTAGGCCTGCGCAGGGAATTTCACTGATCATTTATTCTGGCAGACGTTTCGCAGCCAATTATTGGGGTCGATTTCCTTCGGCATTTTGGCTTACTTATTCATGTGCGCCAAGGGAAGTTGCACGACCCCATTACCAACTTACAGGTGCAGGGCATAATTGATAAGTCAATTAGTAGTAAAATACGCACGGTTTCTGAAATAACGCCATTCCATATGCTACTTAATAAGTTCCCTAGCCTTACGGATACTTCAGCCTCCCTTAAGCCCCCGAAGCATGATGTGCAGCACATTATTGAAACCAAAGGTCCACCTGTGTTTGCTAAGCCACGCAGGCTTCCACCAGATAAGCTTCGTGCGGCTAAGCAGGAATTTCAGTTTATGATGTCTGCCGGGATTTGCAGACCTTCCAGCAGCTCTTGGGCTAGCCCGCTGCACATGGTTCCCAAATCTAAGGGTGATTAGCGTCCGTGTTGAGATTATCGTAATTTAAATGCTGCTACCGTTCCGGATCGCTATCAGTCCCTCATATTCAGGATTGCACGCAAGCGCTCCACGGTAAAAAGATTTTTTCGACATTGGATCTGTCTAGAGCTTATGACCAGATTCCGATGCGACCTGAGGATGTTCAAAAAATAGCCGTCACAAATCCGTTTGGTCTTTTCGAATTTTTGTACATGCTATTCGGTTTGGCCAATGCTGCTGCGACGTTTCAGCGCTTTATCCATAGAGTGTTGTATGGACTTGATTTTTGCATTCCATATTTTGAAGATGTACTGGTAGCCAGTGGTGTAGTCGTAAAAGAAACAGAGGGTATACGGTCTAACCAGAGGGTATACGCTCAAGACAGAGGGTATAACCTAGTGTATATATACTATAGTTTTCTTGAGAAAAAGAGGGTATACGGTGTTCCTTAAAAAAATTCCAGAGGGTATACGGCATATACCCCCGTATACCCTGCACTACATCCCTGCTGGTAGCATCCGAGAATTACGAGCAGCATATTCAACATTTGCAAATGATATTCGAGCGACTAGCCCAGTATGGGGTACGTTTGAACCCATCTAAGTGTGTTTTTGGCCAATCTAATGTCAAATTCTTAGGACATACTATCTCCGCTGAGGGCATTAGCCAACTCCAGGATAAGATTGACGCGATTAAAAAATTTCCTCGTCCCGAAACTGTTAAAGAATTCCGGCGTTATCTGGCCATGCTTAATTTTTATCGCCGGTCTATTTACCATGCTGCGCACACAAAGGGGGTGTTAAACAAATATTTACAAGGTGCCAAAAAGAATGACAAAAGCCTAGTTCATTGAACAGAGGAGTCTAATGATGCTTTCGTACGTAGTAAGGAAGAACTTGCAAATGCTGCTACATCGGCATACTTCCTATTAACGACACCTTTATCTATTGTGGTGGATGCATCAGATTTTGCGATGGGCGCAGCCTTGCAGCAGCAGGTTAATAACAATTGACAACCTTTAGCATTGTTTTCACCAGCACTTTGTCACCAGCACAGCAGAAGTATAGTGCTTACGACCGTGAACTTTTGGCGGCGTATTCCGCTGTACAACATTTTTAACATATGCTTGAAGGTCGGAACTTTACAATCTTTACTGACCACAGCCACTCACTTTTTCATTCAGACAAAAAACAGACAAAGGCTCACCTCGGCAAAATCGTCAACTTGATTTTATAGGCCAATTTTCCACGGGCATACAACACATCAGTGGTTTGGAAAATGTGGTGGCTGACGCTTTGTCGAGGGTAAATACACTGCTCAAAACAATTAAAGGATATTGCAGTTTTAGGTGAATTTTGTATCTGGTAAACTGTTTAGCTGATTGATACATGGTCGACAGACATAGTAGGTTATATGAGAATAAATTACACATGTTTGGCAGAAAAAAATGCATTTTATTGCGCATTTGTGTACTAAAGGAAAAAAACACAATTTGTGCATATGAGAAAAAAAGAATAAGAAAAGGTGTTTTCTTCAAAGAAAATCATTTTCAGTAGAGGGTATGGTTTCCACGGGCGGCCAGCAACGTTGAACACCTTTGAGGCATGGGCTCAATGAGGCTATTAATGACGAGTTGGGGTATTCTGCCCCACTCTTCCAGAAGAGCTCTTTCCAGTTCTTGGAGAGTTTGTAGGGGTTGTTGGCGGCCAGAAACTCGTCTTCCTAGAGCGTCCCAAACGTGCTCGATTGGATTCATGTCTGGAGAACACGCTGGCCATTCCATTCGAAGGATTCCTTCCTCGAAAAGGAAATCCTCCACCAGGTTCGCACGATGTGGCCTGCAGTTATAGTCCATTAAAATGAAGTTATCTCCGATTGCTGCAGCGTAAGGGACTACAATAGGTCTGAGGATCTCATCCCTATATCGGCGACCAGTCAGAGCTCCATCTCGAATGATGTAGAGGTCAGTGCGCCCGTCAATGGAGATGCCACCATACACCAACACTCCTCCACCGCCAAATCTGACACTTTCGTGCACGAACGCAGGATTATTCCTACTGCCACGGTCCCTCCAGATGAAAATACGCCTATTATCCGGATGCACAGAAAAACGGGACTCGTCAGAAAACAGAATATTGCTCCATTCCTTTCTCCTCCAGTTGACATGCTCGGTTGCCCACTCCCTGCGGTCGCGACGATGCCTTGATGTTAATCTAACACATACCATCGGTCGGCGAGCATACAGACCTACAGCATGGAGCCGGTTTCGGACAGTCTGAGTTGAAATCGTGGTGCCTGTAGCCGAGCGAAGGTGTTGTTGGAGAAGAGTAGCGTTCATGGTTCGGTGTCTCCGAGCTGTTAACGCTAAATACCGATCTTCATTGGGCGTTGTTGCCCGTCTACGACCTCGCCCTGGTCTTCGGCCTGCACATCCACTCTCCAAAAAACGGTTCCAGATCCTGGAAATGACACTTTGTGACACTCCAATGGCTTGCGCTACTTCGGCTTGAGTTTGGCCCCCTTCTAACCTACCAACAATTCTCAAAGCTTCTGAATCTGTCAAATGACTTCGCTGAGACATCGTACTCATCGAAACAATGCAATCACTGAATGCCGATCATCCTTGTCTTCATTCTCTTTTATCCAGTTGAAAGTCAAATTTCATTCACTGCCGCTGAAGCGACGTTTTTGACGTCGAACTCAAAATTTGCAAACTCCGCAGTTTGAAAATCAGAAAAATTTGCATTTGTGATTCTCTTCTTCTATTTTCGGCAAAAAAAATTTCGTTTATATCTTTATTTTATATAAAACTTCAAATATCCTTTAATTGTTTTGAGCAGTGTATTTCGACCATTAAGTCCTGTGTTGTTGATTTGGAACATATGACCAAATTACAGGCAATTGATATTTTCCTTCAACAGGCAAAAGAAAACGACACTAGTTTAAAATTTCAACCGATGACAGTAGGTGACACAGAATTAAAGTTACAGTATGATATTTCTACAGGTCGCATTAGACCTTTTGTGCCTGCAGGCATGCGGTAGATTGTTTTCCAGAAATTACACGAGTTGTCTTACCCTGGTGTCAAGGCGACACAGAAACTAGTTGCGGAACGCTATGTTTGGACCGGAATGCAGAAGGATGTTGCGATATGGGTGCGATCCTGCATCTCCTGCCAAAGAAGAAAAGTCCACCGGCACACGAAAAGTGCTATTGGCATATTTGAACAACCATCATCTCGTTTCCAGCATGTACACATAGATTTGGTTGGACCATTGCCACTATCTAATGAGTTTCAGTATTGCTTAACATGTGTTGGCCGGTTCACAAAGTGGTCGGAAGCAATTCCATTGGATGACACAATTGCTGAGAGTGTAGCAGAGGCTTTTTACGCTGGTTGGATCGCCCGTTTTGGGCCACCTTTACGTCTGACGACTGACCAAGGTCCCCGATTCGAGTCATCTCTGTTTTCGGCACTGGATCAATTCCTGGGTATTACCAAAATTCATACTTCTCCATACCATCCAGCTGCAAACGGTCAGGTGGAGCGATTACATCGGAAGCTCAAAGCTGCAATCATGGCGCACAAGACCATCGAATCGTCTAAGGTATTGCCATCTGTGCTCCTGGGCATACGAGCTACATGGAAAGAAGGTCTACAGGCAACGGCAGCTGAGATGGTATACGGTACTACCACTGCCCTTCCTGGAGAATTCCTTGTGCCAGCAGCTGTCAAACCAGATCCGGAAAATTTTCTTGGCCGGCTACGTCAGGTGGTACGCCAATTGTGCCCAGTAGCTGCCCGGTCTACAGCTGGCCGTCCAATTTTCATCAGCAGGGACCTTGAGTCATGTACACACATATTTCTGCGCAGAGATGGTGTTAAAAAAAACCTACAAGCTCCATATGAGGGGCCTTGCCGGGTGCTGCAAAGAACTGGGAAAATTTTCACAATTAAAATCGCTGAGTGAACTGTCACTGTGCATATAGATAGAGTGAAGCCTGCTTTCTGGTGCACTGGTGAGGAGCAGCCTGCTAGCCAAAAAGCAGCACAGAACCAGCCTGTGTTAGAGACATCAGCTAATCAATGAGAAACACGCTCACGCCCAAAAGTGAGTCTGTAACCACACGTTCTGGTCGGCGTGTCAGATTTAACCCTCGCTACCTCTGATAGTGAAAATTATTTCGCTGTCGCTCAGGTGGGGGGGGGGGGTACTGTGGGGATCTAGCATCGCCGACAACCCAAAACTAGCTTGTGAACGGACTCCTGTTTTCTTCGTACCACATCCATGGTTTCTATTCCGCCGTAACTGAAAACCGCACGGATCAGCTCCGCAGTAAGGCGGGAAGAAACGTTTAGCAGTTGGACTGCCTCGTGCCTCGTGAACGTATGTTTTAATCTGAGCTACAGCGTCTAGAAGTATATAGTGTGGAGATCGCTAATACCGGTATAGCTTTTGAACGCATCCAAAAAATTACATTTTCTTAGGTGGCGCTGCCGTCAAATTTATTGCGTGAATGCGTAGGTTTTGTTTTGGCTTTCTTTTTGTTGTAAACATTTTTAGCGCTATATAAAACGTCTACAATTATTAGAAATTTATGTGAAAACACGTAAATGTATCGAAACTGATGTAAAAACAAGATTCTCATCAATTTGTTCCCGGTTGTGTTACATAATACAAGAACAACAAACTTGTTTATTTTCGGTGTACCTAAAAATCAGTAGGTTTTGTTTTGGTTCTCTTTTTGATATAAACACTTTTAGCGTTATGTATAGCGTCTACAAATATTGCAAATTTATATGAAAATATGTAAAATTTATCGAAAATGATGAAAAAATGAGATTATCATTGTTTTGTTCCGGGCTGTGTTATGCAATACAAGAACAGCAAACTGTCTATTTTCGGTGTACCTAAAAATCAAAATCTTTTTGAAAAATGGAAAAAAAATTAACTAATAACTAGTATGTTGTGGCCATCACAAAACTTTCTTCTATATAAATCACATCAATTAAATCATTTAAATAGTATAAGAAATTACATCAATTTAGCACCTATTCATATCAAAGTATATCTGAATTTGAAGTTTGATGAAAATTCGTACCTTAGTTCTTCAGATAGAGTTATAGCGGAAAGTCTGAAAAATGTAGCATAGCAGCGCCACCTGTTGAGTGATTTACACCAATATTGACAAATAAACAACAATAATTGATATCCAGGTGTACATGGATCTGAAGTTCGTTGAAAATCCAAGCATTAGTTCTTGAGATAGAGCTATTGCGGAAATTACAAAAACAGCATAGCAGCGCCACCTATTGAGCGATTTACACCAAACTGTATAAAATGTCAATTCATGTCAAGAACTAACTGATTCTTCAGTTTGATGAAAATTCGTGCATTAGTTCTTGAGATACACCTATAGTGGAAATTCTGAAAAATACGGCATAGCAGCGCCACCTGTTGAGCTATTTACACCAAAATGTCAATCCGTGTCAAGGATTAACTGATTCTGAAGTTTGGTGAAAATTATTGCATTAGTTCTTGAGATACAGCTATAAAGGAAATTCTGAAAAGTGCAGCATAACAACGCCACCTGTTGAGCGATTTGCACCAAAACACAAACAGCACTAATTCATATCAAAGTATACTTGAATCTGAAGTTTGATGAAAATCTAAGCATTAGTTGTTGAGATAAAGCTATTGCGCAAATCGTAAAAAATGCTGTATAGCAGCGCCGCCTATTGAGCGATTTACACCAAAATGTACAAAACTTCAATTCATGTCAAGGACTAACCGAATCTTAAGTTTGGTGAAAATCCGTGAATTAGTTCTGGAGATTGAGCTATTGCGGAAATCGTGGAAAAGGCTGCATATCAGCGCCACCTGTTGAGCGATTTACACCAAAACCTAATCAGCACCAATTTATATCAGGGACTAACTGAATATAAATTTTTATTAAATTCTGTGCATTAGTTCTTGAGATAGAGCGCCCACAAAATTTGTGTCACATACAGACAGACAGACTGACAGACAGACATTTTGTAAAAACATGTTTTTTGGAATCTCTGACCCCTAAAACGTGCAAATCCGTCGAAAATTTTCACGAATCTAATACTTTCTTCTTGTAAAGATAGAAGAAAGCAAAAATTTACTAATATAAACAAAGATATATTTAATATAAAAAAGAGCTTATTCAAAATGGTAACGATAAAATTACTTCATATCATTTATATACATAAACATAAATTATTTTTTATAATTTCAACATATATATAACAAAATACTTATACTATAATAAATCTATAGACTAAAAAAAAAAAAAAAAAAAATAGCATGCACGGCATCACATGAAATATTAAATCGGTTTATAACAGAGCAATCTGAAAATAAAGCGTTCTGCAATTCGTACAAATGCGAAATGCATATAAAATATATGCCTGAATTTTCGTTCATTCTTAATATATCGCGTATTACAAGCTAATTTTTTCTTTTACTCTGTTTTTCAAAAAAATTATCTTTCAAAAAATAAGTTTTCCGCATCAAAAGTATCTAATATACATAGGATTTCTATACATTCGTTGCAATGAACTTGATCTTAGCGCCCTCTGGTGAAATTGTAATTTTTTGGATATGGTTTCGCTTGTTGATTTCCACACTATATACTTCTAGACACTGTATCTGAGCTGTCACGATACACTTGCTGTATTGCCGCACACATGTGCGATTAATGTAATTTTTGAAGTAATATACAATTGTTAAGTTTTCTCAAGTCTTAAGTCATGCTTTCAGTGTTATAACATTTTTATTACTTAAACGACGAAGTTAGAATTAGTTATCGGGTTTTATATGCTGCCCGGTGCTAAACATTCACTACCTCGGACATATTGACATAAACCTTGATGAATCTAGGTGATTTGGACAAACACGTGGTTACATAAGCCTGCAAATGACTGATAACGGCGAATGAGAACGCAGTTCAAGCTAATGAACCTTATGCACGTGATGTGAAGTCGAGGCTAAAATTCGTCTGCTGGCGGAGTTTAGCATAGCAGTCTATGGAGTGTGAGTTATTAATGCTTGTTTGTTAAAAAATACCGCAAAAAAATTCTTTGATGCAGCAGCATATACTTAATATATTGTAATATAAATTCAAAACGTTGTTCTGTATGCGAGAAAATTACCTAAGTTTGCAAATTTTCAGTTAAAATGTATGCACTCAACTTGGGTCAAGGCTACAGTCGTCTGCTAGAGGTGTTTGCGCCTGCGCATACTGGTATTCTGCCGGTGCAGTAACTAGAATAACAAATCATCATACCGCCAGCTCTGGCGTCTGACGTCACCTGAATAGAGTCCGATGCTAACGAGAAAAGCCGGGAACCCACATGCGAAAAAATACGACGGAATTGGACAGCGGAACGGCAAATTGACTACATATTTGCCGCGTACAAATGCGAAAACGCAGCGGAATTGTAGTTAAACATGTTTTAACTTTTCCCGTTTTCCGCGACGGCATATCTGTAGAAATCAAACTATGTAGGTTTGTCACAGACATGCGCAGTAATTAACGCGGAAGTTAACGCAAGTGCGATTCTCATTTCAAAGTCGGAAATTTGGCGTAGCGGAAAATTTGCCGCTGCAGATTTCCGTCTATATTTTTCCGCATGTGGGTTCCCTGCTAAAGACAGGCTACGGTGGTGGGTCCGATTCGTTTTTTTTTTACAGACCGATGGAGTCACGTGATGCTGTTTTCGCACACCTTCATTGGTGCATTCGAGCATCACGTGACTCCAGCGGTCCGTAAAAAAAGAAGAATCGGACCAACCGCGGTAGCCTGTCTTTCTCGTTAGCCTCGCAGGTTTTTGTGGCTGCTGTAGGACAGCTATCGCTACCTTTATCAATGCTTTTCCTATTTGTGTGTCTTACAGCTTTTTTCACTGTTCTACGGTAAAAGTCACGTGGTGTGAACAGCTAGACGACTCGAAAAATCACTTTTTCACACAAAATCCTCTTTCAATACTGTACGTATTTGCATTTGTAATCAACGACAGGTAGCGTTGTTCTGGGTTAAATCGTTTTTCAATTTTATTTCAAGTTATTTCGAAGGAAATCATTAAAAATGCACCTTTTGATAAAATTTTTCAAGGAAAATTGAAATCGAATTCTAAAATATTTAGAAAGTCGATTGCTTTAAATTCAACGACTGTAAAGATTCGATGTTTCATCGATTATGTAATAAAATCGACAATTGACCAACCCTACTGACCACAAATTCTCTAGTAAGTATCACCCAACCAACCAATATTCTGAATGACGCCATAAATGTTGACATCTCTCATCCTGGTCTTTTGAAAAGTGCCCGGACGAAAACAACCGGCTATTTAAAAAGGAAGACGTTTATGTAAGAATTATCCTTAGAAAGTTTAAAGAGATTTTCATTTTTGATGCATTATATCATGTAAATGAACTCTTTATTTTGAGTATTCTTCTGTAGACTATGTTAACCTTGAAAAAGTAATGGGATCCGAAAAATGTACTTTATTTTACTCATAATTTTTATTTTAGGATGTTTTATCGCATATTTTTACTAATTATTTTTATGTACGATACAACTCTTTTAATTAAATACTTTGAAATATCGAATTTTGCAACGGATTGTCGTTATTTGAATAACCGAAGTCATACGTTAAAAGTCTTTAAAAGTAAGGAAAGTGATATCACAGCAAATTCTTTGTCAATAGGCGAAATAATATAAAATTGAAATAAAATTTCTTCGATATTATTTACTGATTAAATATTTCCTTTTCCAATATTTTAAATTATTGTCATGAGTTAAGCTTTAATTTTTATCAGAATATTGGTTAAATTCAATTGTCTAGATTTATAGTTTCGATTTTCAGTTTTATTGTACAGCTTTGTGATTTTTTAGAAATATAAATTAAATATATTATTAATTAAATTAATATTTTAGTGTTAATATTGAAAGTTTGAAATTTAACTGTCTAATATAAATTTAATATTCGACTTTTGTGACTTTACCCTGTTTTTATATAAGTCTAGTGCATGGATTTACATGAAGATGAAGGCTTACAGTGTAGTTCTTCTCTTCAATGTGAATCACCCAAAAGGACTGTAGTTGATGCAGGAGTTCAGCTGGACCTGAACAATGACTTAAAATCAGATAGCGAAGATCTCGAAAGTGCCTTTGAAAATAACTTTACTAATCTAAATATGAAGCTGCCTGTTGCAGTTCAGAACTGTATTCCTCCACCATTGCAAGTTTCATCAGAATTAGTTGTGATTACAAATACAGGTAATTTCACCATAAATGCAGTGTTTAACAGTAAAAACAAATTATGGTACTTATGTATTATATCTGTGCCTGGAAAACAGATTGCCTAAAAGGGTTGTTAATACCAATCATGTTTATCATTGCCAATTGTGTTCAGAATAAGTATTTAATATACATTCATTAAATACATAACATCATCATTAAAAATCGTAAATAATATGAAAGCAACCTAAAGTAATACAAAACAATAATTTAATATACATTTATTAAACACACAAAATCAGATTGATGGCTTTTATATTAGGCTTAGATGTGTTATTATATTATACTATGTAGTAAAAGGCAAAATTAGTACCAGCCACACACAGAGCTACTAAATGGGAAAACGTGGCTACTAAAGAACTGTCTGCCTGCGGCCACCTTTCCAGCAAGGAGAGAATAAACTTTTCTTGCATTCCAAAAATGATTCCACTTTTGCTGGCTGCAATATGTTCATATTAGTGCATTTGTTTTATCCAGGGTTGGTAAAAAACCGGGTTTTTTTAAAACATATTTTCATATTACATATACATGCATATTTATTGATAAAAATAAACATTGTTGGATATATAAGTAATATAACTTCATTTAAAAATAATTTAAATTAAATAATTACAATCAATTGCATAGAAAATTGAAATCATTTAAAATTTAAACATTTTTAGTAAAAACTATGTCTTATGTTCCATGAAAAAAATGCTCTACATAGTGAAATATTGATACTACCTTGAAAATCTTAATAAACAATCTTTTGATTACTAGTACTATAAATAAATATGTGGTGTAGTTTCATAAATATAATATACTTTTCCATGGCTATTCAAAATAATTTCTTTCAAATATTTGCAACCTGAGATATCTGATTTTTCTGTTAGAACACTACATGAACAATTATCTTTTATTGAAAGTAAAGCTTTTTATACAGAATTCCTGGAATGATTTGAATTTAGCAATAGAGTCTTTACACATTTCAAGAAGTATTGTGTACTGTCATTTGACACTTCTCTTCAGAAACTGCCATTTTAAAAAAAAAAAGAAAGAAAAGAAAAGGCAACAGTAAAATAAACAGAAATACCTATTTATCAGTATTTTAGACTACTGAAAACATTGGTCTTAAAATGGAAAGTAGATTTATAAAAGTTGTCATCCACTAACACATTTAAACAGCCATCAGACTTAATACACAGGATTTTTTCTAAGCTATTTTATATTACGTATTACCGTATTTTCGGGTGTATAGCCCGCGGGTTATACAAGAAAAAAACATTTGGAACAGCTGCTGCGGCTTATACACGGTGCGGACTATACAAAGATTTTTTTTAAAAAAAGAAACGGAAAATCGTGATTTTTCCATAATTTTTAAACCCGAAAAAATTTCAAAAATCGTCGAAATTTGTAAATTTTTTTCGCTATGCCGCGAAATTTAAAGAATTTTCCCGTGTTTGTAATGTTTTTTTACTGTTTAAATGCTATTATTATTTATATCTGTCTTTGGAAATAGAGATATTATTGGTTTGTTTATGACGGACTCGGAAACTTCCGATTTTGAAGGATTTTCCGATTCCAGTGATTAAAATAAATATTTTTGCGCGAATTACTGTGTGCCTTTTTATACAGTAGTTTTATATTACTTATACTAATTATTGTTTAAAATAATAATAACATATTTTCTAGAAGGTAAAATGCCATTAATGGCTCCAGTTGTATATTACATCCAGTTCTCTCAAAGTTACTGTTGTGATAATTTACCTATTATCTGCTGCTGCAATTCAAAAAATTAAACCGAGATAAATGGTATTTAATGTTTGCCAGAAATGTATGCAATTAGCACAATAATTACATTTACTTTTTGACATGAAAAAAAAATATTGTGGAAAAATTTGTGTATTGTGTTGCTTATGATAGCTAATTATCTACGAAATGGACCCGGAGATGCCCTCCGTGGGGGGTCTTTCTAACGGAACCTAACCCGTATTTACGCACAAAAATCCAAGTTTAGAAGAAAACTCCGAACGATTAGGCCGACGGACGCGATTGGGTTCGAACCCAGGACCTCCCGTCTACCAACTTTTGAGAGCAGAACCTCTCGACCACTGGTGGGGCGTAGTTATTTAAGATATATTTTTTACATACCCATGCGAACATTTTGAAGCTTAAACTAGTATGTCCACAATCTATGAAATATGGAATGGCAACATTATTGATTACTTAGAGAAATTCGTTTAAATGATAACTCATTAGAAATATAATGTAGTTTAAAATGGAAGAAAAATATTTAAGAAAAAATAATTTTGAAGTTCTAGAAAGATTTTTTAAAATATATTTCTCTATAATTTCATAAAATGAAATAAATTTCAAAAGATTTCGTCGAACAAAGGAAAAAGTTCACTGTTATTTTCGCAAAAACCTGCCGGTTTAACATGGCTCCAAAAAAAAAAAAAGTACTTCTCCAGTCCCGGCCCGGAGCGACCGCAGATAAAAATTAAGTTCGATCGCGGTCCGGCCCGAGTCTAATAAAAAGAGATTAACCAGGTCCATGCGGATCTCTAATGTGTACGTTTTAAGTGAAAATCCTATAAAAATGATTTAAAACAATATTCATAGGATACATAAAACAAATTAGTGGATATAATTTTTTTTAAATGCTTAATATTCCATATTTTCTAAGAAAATAATCTATTTGTAAAAAATGTATTTTTCTAGAAAAAATACATCCCCCCCCCCCCCCTCTATCCATAACAAAACAATAGCAGGTAAAATCAGATTACAAGATCAAATGTTGGACTCTACTCTGAACCTGAACTGCAAGGTCCGGATTGTATCCTATCCGAATCCGAAAATTCTACTTAAAGTCAACTCGAGACCCGACAAGAACAAATTTTGTCAACCGAAATATTAAAACCAGAAACTAAAATGAAGGAAAATTAATCCATATTTTAATGCATTTACAGAAAAGTAGTCTATAATTATGTTTTTCTTGTATCAAATTATTTCGGCTTTTACCATTTTAACAAATATTCAGCATCATCTTTTCGAGAGAAAAAAAAGTTAACTCGAACGAATCAAATTCCAACCCGACCCACGTCAAAAGAAAGAAAAAAAAAATCCTGCCAACCCGACCCGAACTTTAGTCGGGTTCGAGTACTATCCGATTACCCGACCCAATGCAGGATTCAATTCTGTACCAAGTGATTGAAATAAATATAAAATATAACTTTTAAATGTTCATGCAAGAAGTATTTTTAAAATATCTACAATAACGCCAAATATTCTCAAAAACGACCATAAAATAAATCAGATTAAATTGCATTGTTAAATCATCTTGTATTTAAGAAACAGCACAGTGATGGTAAGTATTTTTTTTTTTCTTCTTGGTAATCACTTCGTGTATAAATGCTTTTAAAGCAAAATCTAATTGAAATCTATATTTATTTCTTCGAGATTCTGACAGCTAAAAAGTTCCAAACAGAGCGATAGAAGAAGGGGAAAAAAAAAAGAAAGTAGCTTTAGGATCGCACGTGATATATTTTCGTAGTGGTTAGCATGAATCATATAATGTTTATAATCCTTATCGCTCCACGTGCAAAGAAATAATAAAAGTAGGTCATGAAATTTCTAGCGAATTGATTGGAATTAAATAAAACCGATTCGAATTAAATAAAAAGTTTTGTTTTGTTTCTGATAACTTTATTATAAAACACGCATACACATATAAATAACGGCTGCATTCAGTATAAGTCATTTTTAATTTTAAATGTATAAAACTATTGCCGCATTTATTAATACTTAACGAAGTCGAACAGCGTTTTTCAGTTTTTGATAAGGGAAAAAACATTTAGAAAATGCTGAAAGTTAATTTTTTAATTGAATTTCCAGATGAGACAGCTCGGGAAAGGTCATCATCAATTAGCAATCGCTTATAACTTAAGATATAATACATTTATCGAAAATGGAAAAACGCATTCATTTTCAAATCACTTTGATAGATATGCCAGCAGATTCCATGCTTTTCCGTTTAAAATTCTCGATGAATTATTGTGCGAGGTTTCTTTTTAATACCACCCCCCCCCCCCCCCCCCCCCACACACACACACCTCTTAAAAAATCCGAAACATCTGCATTCCCGATCTACAGATTCTTTTAGAAATGATTAAAATGAGAATTTTTATATCTTATTCAATTGACGAAAAGGGATGTGATAACGTTATTTTATTTGTACATAGCGCTAAATATTAAAAATAATACGTTTATTATCTATTTGTAAATAATTTTAATATATGGCACTGTGAAAATAAATGTCATTTTAGCACGTCGTCATTTTAATATCGTTCAAGCACGCTATTTAAGATACTTAATTAAAGTTGAGATTGCTAACGCCCCATCGTTCTCATGACGCTCTTTAGTGTATAGAAAAGTTTACTCAATTTTAACGGGATTTTTTCTTTTAAATATTATTTATAATGAATTATTAATTTTGAATATCGTACTTACATTATTTATATCAAATTAATAATTTCATATTTCCAGAGCTCCCACTCAACTTGTGTAGTAAAAAGGGGGACCAAAAGGGAGCACATATTTTGTAAAAAAAGAGATCAAAAGGAAACTTATTTTCGCAAATCGTAAAATAAAATAAGCAAGGAAACCCTCCTTTCCTTCAATTGTCACTAATTAATAAATGTTCAAAGTATAATTTGTTATAAAGAAAACGCTTGCTCCGATTCAAATTCTGAAATTCATTATCTTAAAGCTATTGTTATTGGTAGAGGTTACAAACCTTCTAAGACAGATTGAATTTCACGAATTTTTCCACGACTGTTTAAAGAAATTTGCGTGTTTTTCGGGATCCTTTGATGAAATTTATGTTTTTCACTATCTCTTGACGAAATTAAAGTTTTTAAAATCTTTTGACGAAATTAGTTTTTTTTTTCGATTTTTTGACGAAATTCGTGCTTTTTCCGCAATCTTTTGACCATTTTTTTTCCGCGATATTTTGATGAAATTCGCGTTCTTCTCGCAATCTTTTGACGAAATTCACGTTTTTTCGCGATCCTTTGACGAAATTCGCGTGTTTTTTGCCACCTTTTGACGAAAATCGCGTTTTCCGCGATTCTTTGACAAAACTTGCGTTTTATTGAGAGATCTTTTGATGAAATTCGCGTTTTTTTTTCCAAAAACGCTATCTTTTTACAAAAGATCGCGCGATCTTTTTACAAAATTCTCGTTTTTTTCGCGATCCTTTGCCGAAATTTGCGTGTTTTTTGCGATCCTTTGTTGTAATTTGCGACCTTTTGACGAAAAACGCGTTTTTGGCTATTCTTTGACAAAACTTGCGTTTTTTTTGCAATCTTTTGAGGAAATTAGTCTTTTTTGCGATCTTTTGACCGCTTTTTTTTCGATCTTTTAACGAAATTCACGATCTTTTGAAGAAATTTGCACATTTTCGCAAACCTTTGACAAAATTGGCGATTCTTTTCGTGACCGATTAACGAAATATAATGGTATTTTTTGGAATATATTTGCGAAAAGCGCGATTTTTCCGCGATGCTCTGCTAAATTCCAAACATCGGGAAATTTTAAATAAAAGTCGGTTAAAAGTGTCAAAAAACAGACTTTACGGACCTAACAATGAAAAAACGGACCAATACGGACTTTGACCAAAAAAACGGATCTAGTGGGAGCCCTGTAATTTCGGTGCTTGTGGTTTTTAAAATTTCAGTTTAATTAATTTTTTGTTGCAAAATCATTCGCGATATACCAAGGTAATAATGCGCGCCATATGCCGGAATTTAAGCTGCAAATTTCACGCAATTTTAGTGTAGTTTTTCGTATTTATATTATTTAAATTATTTATTTCTAATTAATAATTTCATTTTTATGATTTCTTAATTCTTCTTATTAATGTGTTTCTGTTTAGCACGCCATTCGTGATTACCGCGGAAATTTCACATGCGGCGTAAACCCTGGTCGAAATATACATTCGTAGATGGTGTATAGCCCGCGGGCTATACAACGATGCAGCTCCGCGGCTTATACACGAACTTTTTTATGGTACTGCTCGATTTAGGGGTGCGGGCTATACACCGGATGCGGGCTATACACCCGAAAATACGGTACTTTTATATGCCTAAACTAAAAATTAATAATATATATTTCTAGACATTTTTATGAGACTTTTTTCTGTTATGTCTCATGTGAACCTTATCTCGATTTTTACCCATTTTTTTGTAAGATCTAAATACAGTACCCACCGCTTAATAAAATCAGCCGCTTAGTCTGATCAGATTGTGAGGACCAGAATCAAATCAATACAAACTTCTGTTAAAACTGCCACTTAATAAAATCAACATCGCCGGATAATAAACTCAAAAAATTTCTTCAGCAACAAAATAATCAGTTTAATCTTCACTGAAGAATTTTAATTTTGCTTTTTTTTTTTTTCAGATTAAACGTAAACAAAACAAAACAAAACAAAAAAATACATTTGATATTCCACAGAGTCTCACCTGCTTAGCAACAAACACGCAGATCACATGTCCTAGCAACCAATTTTCCCCTCGGATTTCGTAGAAGATTAGTGTAGAAAGAAAAGGGGGATGAAAGAGGAATGGGGTAACGTGTAGGTAGATGTATGGGGGGTGGAGGATAAATTAATGCATTATTTCAAAGAATATTAGTGCAGTTGTAAGTTTCAAAATTTTGTTACAGTGATCACGTGGCTTATTTTTTTCTTTCTGTAAATTTTAAAAGAGAATTTAGTTCAGTTTGACTAAGTTTTGTTTCATTTGAAACGAGCAAGATCTCTAAACGAAAGGGGTGAAATTTTAGATAATTATGATAATTTACCGAAATGTAGCCAAAGGGAAGCGGTGTCAAAGCTTGTGATTTCCCAATCTGTTTTATGCAATTTGCTTAAGAACAGAGATAATATTAAGTCTGAAATTGTAGCAAATGGAAATTTGAGCCGCAAACGGAAGCAAGAAGGAAAAGCAGAAGACGTCGAGGCAGCCTTTTTAGAATGGTTTAAAAATGCCAGGTTGAAAAAAGTTCCTATTTCTCGCAGAATTTTGTGAATGATGAGTGTTGAAATCTTCAGACCCACTGACGGCTGGTTGTCACGATGGAAAGAAAGAAACAATATCGTTTATCGCAAACTGTATGGCGAAAAGCAGGACGCGGATTTGGGTGGGGAGGTGCCACAACGGAAATATGGCAGATAATTATTTTAAAAGAATACCGAGATACACATAAATAATTACTCATGACTACATTTTATCAAAAATACCAAAAAAATGCTAGAAAACACATTAAAGAAAATTTAACAACAAATGACTCAAAATTATTAATTTAAAATAAAACAAGCGTAGCAAACGTTTTTTTTAAAAAAAGGAGGGGGGGGGGGCGGGGGAGGTTGCCACAACAGAAATATGGCCGATAATTATTTTAAAAGAATACTGAGATACACATAAATAATTACTCATGACTACATTTTATCAAAAATACCAAAAAACAAAATTTTCACTTACCCAAATTATTTAAAAAAGAACGTTTGTTAACCCATTAACCACCAAAACTACAAGGGTTTAAAATTTTTTTATACAAATGATATTGGTTATTCATTTGAACATATATAACATTAATTTATAGTGGAAATAACAAAATGTGTGTTAGCTTACGAAAAATCGAGTGTTGCGTTCACGCAACATCAGCGGAATAAGAATACTGATGTTTAGTGAGTTCAACTGAGCATCAGCGGAGTTTTATTGCATATTTGGACACTGGAAGTTTTTTTTTTAGCTTTGCTACAATTTAGACAGCAAACAATCACATTAAAGGTAATTAATTTATTATTAAAATTTAATTTATTTTTTCTTTTTAAATTACTGATCCTATCCAGAAAACAGTTTCAAATATCAAAATATTCGCTACACTAATGATGTAAAACAGCATCACAAATATACACAATCTGGCTATGGCATTGTTTACAATGCTGTCTTCTACTGCCATCGGAATTGTCGATTAACCCTTTCAGTGGCAGTCGTGTAGTATAGGTGAAAACTGGGAAATTGAGTTAGTAGCCAGTGGCCGGTAGACTCAGTTTCATTAGTGGCCACTTTTTAAAGTTAGTGGCCACTATAATGTTTCAAACTTTCTTGACATCTAGATAAACTATAATCGTTGTATATATACATATTTTTTTATAAATCAGAGTTTTATACCAGACAACTATTCACAATAAGAATAGGGAAGCAGTCGAAATTCAACAAAATTGCTTTAAAACCACAAAATCTGTTATCGTATTAATTTGTTTAGAATTTATTTTTGGATAATTTGTATATGTTCATAAACAGCATTATCAATCAAATTCATTTTACTTTCTTTATATGAAAAATAACTAATTCCAACAGCTAGGTGTATTCAATTAAAAAAAGAAAATCAAATAAAACATTATTTTGATTTTATTTAATAAATGTGTTATTAACATGCTACACACATTACATACAGTTGAAGTCTAAGCTGGTGACTGTATTTCGCAGGATTAAACAGTATCTCTTGAAGAAAAATAATCCAACTGATCTAACATATTGAAGATATTGCAATGTCCTTAACCCTTTCATGTCGGATTTTTTTTCTTCAGTTTTGATAATAAAATTACTTTTATTTTAATAATGCTAATCATAGTTATCCGAATAGATTTACTGAAGTTTAAAGATTATCTCATTGTCTGAATTCTAACAATTGAACTTATTTTGTGTACTATTCAATTCATATTTATATGATAATAGGAAGGAAGTTTTGGAGACGTTTGGAAAATATCATTACAACAGAGTTTAACAGATATTACAACTTTCTAATGTTTTTTGTGTTTTATCACACATGATTTGTTCAGAAAAGTAACCTATACTATTTTAAATTTAAAGAGTGATATATATTTATAAAATAAAGGAAATCGCCAACGGTGCAAAGAGAATTAAGCAAACTTTTATTGTTATTACTAAATGTCCAAACATAAATGAAATCATAATAAGAAAGGCATAGCCATATACTATCATTACCATATGTAGATAGTAGCAAAAGTAATTGTTAAGACAAAACAATACTCGATGAAAAGACATGTACTATTAACAGTACTCCAAACCCGAAAGGGTTAAAATGTACTTGCAATTTTAAATGTGAAAGAAAAGGAAAAGGCAGTGAAAGAAAAGGAATAAATTATTTGAAACGCATGTGGAATCAAAGCTGATGAATATATTTTGCAGAATAAAACTGTAAAAAAAATAATCCAACTGAAGAGCAAGCACTTGGTGAAAAAATGAAATATTGAAAATGCAGCTAAATCATTGAAATCTGCTTGCATCCGGTAGGAAAAAAAATTAACCAGTTTGCTAATTAGATGTAATCAAAGTAGAGATGCATATTTTCATGAAAAAAGTTGTATTTCAGTTGGCGATCGATAACAGATTTTTTAATCGCCATTTGGCTAGTGGCAATCGATGGCCGATTTTTTAATCGCCACTTTTACAACTTTAATCGCCACGTGGCGAGTGGCGACCGCTAATTTACACCTATATCGTGTAGGAGACTGGGGGCTAATGGGACAATTTTGACATTTTATGATATAAATTGAATAATTAACATTTTTTTCAAAATCTCTTTCTACACCATTATTGTGTAATTAGTTAGCTATTAATACATAAAAAATCTAAAGCTTACTTTAATTATTAAATGAGAAATAGTGATATTTTGAACATGGTAATTTTGTCCCATTAGACCCCAGGTCTGGGGTCTAATGGGACATTTGAAAAATATTTTTGATGCAGGTATATAATTGCACATTTATTATTTTTTACTGAAAACTACATAACTGCACATTGTGAAGAAAATTAATTAACATTATACAGCGTCAGACCATTAGAAAATGATATACAAGATCAGAATTATATTCTGGAGTCAAAATAATTTTTATGTCACCGAAATCCACTCAAGAACTATCAACTTTATCTGTGTAAATGAATTTCATGCAGTCAGTTTTTTTTCTTCAAGAAATTGACATTTATTTTTATCTTACGAATTTGATAATGATTTCACATTCAAAGAATTTGAACTAGTATTGACGCGTGACAAAGAATCAGGATTTTCCAGTGAGGGTTTAGGTCAGTCACTAACAAACGATGACAGGAAGTCTTCCTTAATATGTTCCTATTAAGAGGGTTACCTGTAGCTTCAGATTCAGAAATGATATTCTTTGGTGTAAGTATTTCCATGAAAGCTTGGTTCACAAGACTTGGAATTTGGTGATAAGTAACATTTTTTCCAGGGTTGGAAAGAAACCAATCATTTAAAGACCTGTTGTAACGCTTCTTAAAGAGACCATACACAATAATGTCTAATGGTTGAAGCCTATGAGAACAATTAGGTGGGAATGTCAACAAAATCACTTCATTTTCTTAGGCAGGTTGTATTGTTTCCATCACAGTAACATGGCCTTCATGATAAACGAGGAGAAGCAGGGGAGGACTTTCTGTTGAAGCATTGGTGTGTTTCACTATATGTGACATCACTTTATGGAAATTGTTTTTGTCATCCATCCAGTTTTGTGTGTCAAAGCAACATTTCATAGTGGTGCTCCTCGGGGATGTAGTGGAGGGTATACGCCGTATACCCTCTGGGATGTTTTTAAGGAACACCGTACACCCTCTGTTTCTCAAGAAAGCTATAGTATATATACACTTGGATATACCCTCTGCTTAGAACGTATACCCTCTGTTTTTTTTTTACGACTACACCACTGGTGCTCATAACAAGAGAAAATCAGAAACTGATGCTCATGGCAACTTGAAATGCAGGTGGTAGAATTGTTCCTGAAGCGCTTACATATTTTATATGGCTAACCTATATTCCAGCATTCTCTATATCACATATTCTACCCATTAAATCTTTTTATATAAGAAATAAAATGACTTGGAGTCAAATGGGACAAGTCCCATTAGTCCCCATTGGGTATGTCCCATTAGCCCCCCATACTGTCTTGTGCCATATTAAGGCTTACTGTCAATTAAATATTTACAGTTTATTAAAAGGGATGATTGAAATCATATAGAATGGCTATAGAGATTTATAATTCATAGCAAAATGTTTTAAAAGTTACTTGTCAGTTTACGAAAATCAAAGAATCATCAATATCAAAAAATTTTGAAAACTCGATCACCTTGATGACAAAAAGTATATTGTCCTGTGATCAGCAAACAACTACTTGAACAAAATAGTTCAAAGCAGACTGATGTGAAGTACTATTGATGCCATCTATTGACAAAAAAAATCATCTCTAAACTGCATTTGTTTTTAAGAAAATCCATTTGTCCCATTAGCCACCATGTCCCATTAGCCCCCAGTCTCCCTATTCATGAAACCAATTAATTTTATTTCTCAAATGCAGACCTGCCAACTGCTACGAAAAAATCGTAGTTTCTGCGATTTGGACCTATAAACTACGATACTACGAAAATCGGTCTTAAACTACGATTTTTTGCAAAAGACACAAATGCGATTTTTATCCCGCACAGCATATTTTTCAGGAGTGATTCTGTTGCGAAATTTCCAAAATTTCAAAGTATTCATTTCCGAAAGTTTTAAAAAATTGGCCATTAGTCCGAAAATTCTGACATTAAAAAATGCTCATAGAAAAAAAGAAGAAAATCTAGGCTGCAAAACAAACTTCTTAACATAAAACACTCTCTTTATGTATATTAATCACAAGTGAATCGTGTTTCTGTAAATATTTATACAGGAATTCGCTTCCTTAGAAACAAGGTGCCATTTTAAGAATTTCTGGAAAAGAGCGGGGAGGGGGATTTCTGGAAAGGGGTTCTTTGAGGGGCAAGGTTTAAAATAGTGTGCAAAATCGCATGATTTGTGATAAACTACTGCGAATTTCGACAAATGCCCGTATTAAAAAAATCAATTTCGTCAAAGGATCGTGGTAAAAACGCAGTGTTGATTTCAGGGAATGGCCCGGTGGGGGAATGCTGCTCCTCCTCCCCCCCGGAAGATTTGAGATTTTGTGTTTTTAATGGTGTGAATTTTGTCAAAATATCGCAGAAAGAAAACGCGAATTTCATCAAAAGATCAGTAAGAAAATGCAAATTTCATCAAAAGATCGGTAAGAAAACGCAAATTTTCACCGAAAGATCGCAGAAAGAAAACAGTAACTTCGTCAAAAGGATCATGCAAAAAAACGCAAAATTCGACAAAGGATTGCGGTAAAAAAATGCGAATTTCATCAAAAGTTCATGGTAAAAAGTGTGGATTTCAACAAAGAATCGTGATAGAAAAATGTGAATTACGATTGCGGAAAAATTGTGAATATCCTGAAATGATCGCAGGAAAAAAATCCCGAATTTCGTCAATTTACTGCGCTGTGTTAAAAAATTGGAACCAGGCTCCTCTTACAAATGTAAAAAAAAAAAAAAAAAAAAAAAAAGAAAAAAAAAAAAAAGCTGTGAAACGAACAGAAACTCGAAAAACCATATAAAAATTTTCAAAGGAAAAGATTTATTATATTGAGTTGAAAGACTGAAACCTTATTCCTTTTACGAATGTCAAAAGAAGGCTGTGTAACACGAAAAATCAACCAACCAACCTCCAGATTAATTTAAATTTTGTGTGCTACGATTTCTCATTTTCAAAGGTTGTCAGGTCTGCAAATGCCACAATGGTGCCAGAGTTTTGGCAAAGCAATTTTTCTTTATTATGTAATTGTTCGTTAATTCAGATGTCATTCATTCATTTTAACATTTTAGAAATTGAAATGCTTTGCCCCGGAAAGGGTTAAATATTCGCGTTCTGTCTGTAATGGCTTTTGAATGGGGAACTTACTATGCCTGTTTGTGGCTGATCTGTGTATGGCTAACTCTTTACATTCAAAGGGAGTTTGCAAAAGGTACAATGCAGCTTCACATCTGAAATCTAAATGAGAGGTTTTTTTTTTTTTTTTCGAACATAATCATTATGCATTACCACATTTCTCAAGGTTTTATTTTTTCTTCATTTTTTGGCTGAGTCATAATAAATATTTCCATCTTTATCCACTTCAATTCTCCAGTTTTTTTTTTTGTTGTTGTTGTTTGTTTTGTTGTTTTTTTTTTAAGTATGACTCGTAGTATTTTTAGAGGGTACGAATTTCTTTTTTACGCACACTTCAATTTCGTCAGCAGTAGCGCGTGATAAAACATCATTATCATTTTTTGATATATTATCATTTCATTCTTCTTCATCAATATTTTCTCCTATTTCTAATGAAATAACGATAATTATCAGTTTTGTTCCCGTCATCATTACATGAATGTTTATTAAAAATTTTTTGAAGACCATCCTGTAACGTGAAATATCTGGTTGCAAGCATTTCTATGAGTACAAAATAAGAAAAAATTCCACAGAGTCGAACAACACGAGTGAATAGTGGACTACCCCTTTCCCGCTGACGTTGCATAAACGCAACACCTAATTTCTCTTTCTCCCACACTAAAACAAAAGCAACAGATTCATTGAATGTTCTGATGTCTTGACTAAAAATAGATTTACTCTAAAGCTTACATTTGTCTAACTATATTTCTTCTGCGAAAACGACAACGTGAAAGTTTTCCTTTAAAAATGCTTTAAGTTTCGAACTTGTTATTAAATTAAAAAAAATGTTGAATGAAAATATTTTTCTATCGAATTATTAACTATAATGTTCCCTACTTAAAAATTACCATTAATATAAAATTTGTTTGATAGCTAATTTTTTATACGCATTTATGTTGACTGTTGCGTCAACGCAACACCAGCGGTTAATGGGTTAACAGTAAGTGGAGCAAAACAATGTTGTTGTTTTTTTTTAATCAGGGGGCGGAGCTCCCTGAACCCCCGTTTTTTTTTAATTCATAATTTTATCTTGTACTCTAGGATGCCATTCAAAAGCATCACTCAATCTAACATTTTTAGTCATTCATATCATAAAATAGGCCTATTTCCTGACACAAGAAAAAAGCCCCTTTTTTCCTTTTAAATGCCCTGATACTTAATAAATATATCTCCAAGAACAAGTAAACTGACTGCAGAAGCCATAATAAATCAAAAAATACAATGTAAAAAAAAAAAAAAAATACAACCTGGTCAAAAGGCACGTGTCTAGAAGCATCAAGAAACGAGACAACCGTCAGCAACGGGCTCCAGGAATGAAATTAATGTTCCCGCCAAAATGCACACTCTTGCATCGTAAAAAAAAGGTTGTCACTCGATGCCACTCGTCAGGGTTGCCAGAGCAATAAAAACCACAAAAAATCCAAGATGGCAGACCCCGGGATAATAAGACATCTAAGCCGAAAATAACAGTGTTACTGTAGTTAGTATTATAAGGCACCATTGTTGCACAATATATTCACCTGGCTTGGATGCATAAGTACCAAAACTATTTTTTTGCAATACAGTAAAACCTGTCAAAATGGAATATAATGTGTGATTATTGTTTGTTCTCAGGGATATGTTTAAAAATAAATTGGGTCCTTTAAAGGACCCTTCACAAAAATTTTTATTTCAAAACAGGACCCTTCACAAAAATTTTTATTTCAAAACAGGACCCTTCACAAAAATTTTTATTTCAAAACAGGACCCTTCACAAAAGATTTTATCTCAAAACTGAACCCTTCACAAAAGATTTTATCTCAAAACTGGACCCTTCACAAAAGATTTTATCTCAAAACAGGACCCTTCACAAAAGTTTTTACCTTAAAACAGGACCCTTCACAAAATTCTTGGTCTTAAAAAGAAGTCTTTCTCAAAAATTTTCTTGTCCAAAATGAACATTTCACAAATTTAGTCATTTAAAAGTAAAATCTGACCTGTCACGTTTACACACATAAGAAAATATTTGTATTTTATATACATATATCTCCTTAAAAATGTATAAACAAGAACTTGAATATAATGATAATTTCAAATTCACAAAATTATGACTAGATTTTTCACAAATATAAAAAACTTTTCACAATTTCACAAAAACAGGACCCTGGGGGAAAAGTGGACAGACCCCTGGTTCTGGTATACAGATTTGTTCCAATTTCAGAATTTTGTAATTTGATATATTTCCTGATTTCAGATGTTTTTGAGTTATTTTTCTATTTTTAAGCAAAAGCTGTTGTATTGAAGAAATTTACAAAATGTATTCCTGATAATTTTAACAGTTTTTATATTATTTTCTAAAGCCTTGAATGTATTTTACTGTTTATAATCAAATTTAATCATAAAAATTTGAAATTTCAGGATTTTAAAACTAGGGATTTAAATGTTTCTAATAATGAAAAAGAGCCTTAAATGAAAAAAAAAAATTATACTCTTCACAAAAGGTAGGTATATATTACAATTATAATAATTAGTGAATATATAACAAGATGGAAACCTGTTTAAACAAAATATTTTTTTTTTAGTCTTGCAATTCTGTCATAGTAGGTTTTACATAATAAATAAATATATATAATATTTTAAATATTAATCTTTTAACTTAATAAGTGTAAAAAATTAGCAGCTAACCTAAAAAGATCGCCCACCCACTGGCTACTAACTGAATTTTGTTTAAAGTAGCAATTTTTATGTATCATGTATATGAACTATAGGATAGTTATTTTTTTTTATTGTTGTCGTTAAGGATGATGTTCAACAAAATGTTGAACAAACTTGTGTGAAATATTAATGGCAAAATAACTTCTTAATAGTTGGCTGCAAAGATAATATTTGAAAAAAAATTAACCTTCTTTGTGCAAAAGTGATCATTTAAAATATATAATATTTGAAAATTATAAACTTCCACAAACTATTTTTTTATATCAATACAGATATGCACTCAAGAGGCTACTTCACTCATGCTAAAATACCCTTTCGCTGATGTTAATGCTATGGAAGAAACTTTTTAAGATATCTTGTTTGCATTTCAATATTTTTAAAGAATTTTTTTTACATTGGCTAACTGAGATCGATTTGTACAAAGGCTGTTTTTTCTGTGTTTACAGTTTTTTTTTTTTTTTTAAATTAAGCTACTTTATTTTTGGAACCGATTTCGAAAGTGAAAGTATTCTTATTAAAAAAATCTGCAAAGGAAATGTTAAAAAGTAAAAAAATGGCCTTTGTACAGATCAACCTCAGCTGGCCAATGAAAAAAAAAAATCATTTAAATATATTGAAATGCAAACGAGTTATCTTAACAAGTTTAAATTCAAATTTAAATATTTGCAACCCCCCCCCCCCCCCCACACACACACACAAAAAAAAAAAATGAAATTCAATTTCCATTAAGCGATGCTTTTTAAAATATAACTTTGGTTGCAAACCAGATTAGAGATTGCGGAACATTCCTATAATATTTAAATTAATCAGGACATTTTTGTTTTTTAGTAGCTGTGTTAAAATGTCGCCAAGGGCATTTTATTTTCGCCAAAAGCAGCTTTTTTTTTCCCTATGTGTAAGAAAGTTTTTTGATGTTCAAATAAAATCATTTGACTTATGCTATTATCTCTTCATATTATTTTTATTTATTTATTTGTATTTTAAATTAAATGAGCCAAAGCTGTTTTTAAATGAAAAGAATGCATTATGAAAAATGGCGATAAGAACAATATCTGATGATTTTTTACCTGCACCCGGCTAAGTGCCTTATTACCGTGTATCTAATAGCCTTCACAGTACTTTGCTGAATTATATGGACCTTGGCACTTTTTTTTTAAAAGTTTGATGCAATTCAAGCAGGGTTCGTTGATATATATCAATGGATATATATCATGATATATATCTTGATATATATCCGATATTTATTTTTAAAATATCAAGATTTTTGATATTTTCGATATTTTCAAATTCTTGATATTTATTTTCAAAATATTAAGATGTTTGTTATTTTGTATATTTGATATTAATTTTCAAAATATTACTGTGCAAGATAATTTTGATATTTTCTACAGTCAAAGCAAGTGCAAGTGAAATTTCCACCTGTTATTGACCACATATTGTCATTCTGTAGATAATGAACTTTTGCCCCTGACAGTAACTTTTTTAAGAAAAGAAGAAAACAAATCTTTTCCAAGCTTTATGTTTGAAACTTTTATTTTTAATTTTAGAACTAATAATTATGCTAGGCAGTTAATTCAGAACAACCTTTGAAAGATAAAATGTAATTTAGATAATCATTTATATACAGCCAAAGTTCGTTGATATATACCAATGGATATATATCAGATATTTATTTTCAAAATATTAAGATTTTTTATATTTTCATATATACTTGATATTTATTTATCAATTTATCAAGACGTTTCATATTTTCTGCATTTGATATTTATTTTCAAAATATGAATGCCTGCAAGATATTTTTCATATTTTCAGTCGTAATTCATAATATTTCAGTGTAAATTAAATAAATTTTCAACTGTTATTGACTGTGTGAATCTGTAGATAAAGAACTTTTGTCTCTTCTTTATGTGACTTTTTAGCCAAAAAAGGAAACAAATATATTTTTCAAGCTTTAGATTTGAAGCTTTTATTTTTAAATGTTGAACTAATAATTATGTGCGACGTAATTAATTCAGAACAACCATTAAGTGTATAAAGCAAATTGTTACTGTTTTCAATTAGTTCATCTTCAATTTTGTTCTAAGTGAAAAAAAAAGAAAAAGAAAAATGCATTTTTAAAATATTGTTTAAGTTTTCATGTTAAGTACAATATATTTTAGTTTCTAATCTATATTATGTTAGAAAACAATTATTATCAGCGGTAAGTTGGCTACTTTGAAAATATCGGATATATATCGAAAATATCGGATATATATCAAAATATCGGATATTTTTGATATTTTCGAAAATATCATGATATTTACGAACCCTGAATTCAAGTGAAGAAAAGGAAGATGTTTTTGCCAAATGATATAAATGACTATTAAGATAAAACTGAAATTAAGTATTATACTGGTTTATGCACTCCTCATTTAAATCTGATCGAGAATACCTGGAACACACTCAAACAACGCAATGCATGCCTCTTTTGATCTGTTTGGGACTTTGATATATCACTTTTTAAGGAGAGAATTTCCTGAACTCTTATCGACAACCTCATTGTATCTGTGGAAAAGAGATATTCAACAGTATTAATTATTCGAGGGGACCACACACCATATAAGAAATCCTTCATTCTCTTCAAACATGATATTTTTTGTCATTTATAGGAACTCAAATTGGTGCATTCTTCATTTCTTCAAACATATTTTTTGTCATTTATAAGTACTCAAATTGATGCGGAGCATCTTTATGCTTTTGACATCATTTCAAAGAGTTAAAATTCTGATATAAAATATTTTTGTGTTTTATTTTCTGTATTAGTTTTAATGTATTGCATACTTTCAATTTTATGACCTTGCATGGTTTGCTTTCTTTCTCCTTTTTACAGTGTATATGAATTTATATATAGTATGTTGTTATTCTACCATTCAGTTTGCTCATTTGAATTTATGGCAGTATATGGCCAATTAAAGATAGCATCTCATTTTTTTTTTACTTGTCACATGTTATTAAATCTATATTCTCAGCAATATTGCTCAGACTAATCCCTCTGAGGGAAGTTCTAGTTAATCAAAGGATTCTTGATAAGATTTTCAAGGTATTTATGTTTCACTGTGTAGAGTAGTTTATTCTTTGATTAGGTATAAGACATAGCTGTTTCTAATAATGTTTAAATTAGAAATGATTTCAATTTTCTTCATAACTGATTGTAATTATTTAATTTGAATATTTTCAGATTATATTACTTACATAGGGTTTAATCTAGAGCTAGCCAAAAAGCTAACTGAAAGTGCTTTTTGCCCCCAGAGCATTTAGTGAATTAGCCAAATAGCAACAGCCAAAGAAATATGCTATATCATTCCCATTTTGTTGTTCTGTGTTTCGTAAACCTGCTGGTCTTGCACAAAAACGAAAAAAATCTCATACTGCATCAGCGCTGCGGCAACACTTCAAAATTTGTCTTGTGCTCTCTGTGCTAACGTCTTCAGACAGTGTGACGTCATTTGCATCAGACACGAGTCCAGCATATGGCGAAAACGAAAATCTCAGATTGTATAAGCACGGGATATGATGTGCACTACTAGCTTTGATTCATCAATGTGCCAGATGCATGTTGTATAAACTTTTCAGACTTGAATTTATGTGGGTTCTGGCTACAATGTGTAAAGAAATGAAACTAGCTTATTGTATTTTTTTTTTCATAAAAATGGCATTACTGGCATGTTTTCCAATGTGACTTCTTTGTATGAATTTGTAGCATCACTTTTGTTCTCTACAGCAGATTGTGAAGGGGGATTCAGTCTCATGAATATAACAAAAACTGACTTGAAAAACAAACTGACAATCAAGAATTTAAGTAACTTAATGATGATTAATTTGGAAGGGGAATTGTCAAAAGAATTTCCATTTTTAAAAAAAGCATTTGCTGTTTGATATACAGCCAAATTTTGAAGGGTCAATCTTACAGAGTGATATGTATTTGTTTGTATATTGCATAACTAAAAATAATACTCATGTATATAGAAATTTTGTATAAATAAAACTTCTTTTCCTTGGCTAAAGCTATTTTTATTTGGCTAGAAGTTATTGGCTGCAATTAGCCAAAAAGCTAAAAATCCCTTTTTCCTAGATTAAACCATATACTTACATAATATACAACAATGATTATTTTTATCAACAAATATGCATCTATATGTAATAGGAAATGATATTTAAAACAACCCAAAGATATCCAGTTTAAACAAATAAAAGCTGCTTTAAACAGAATAAACTGTTTTTTAACCTCTTTTTTTGTCAACCCTGTATTGAAGTGCTGTGACACTACAATCATATGGCCTAATGTTTTCTAGACACAATCCAGGTGTGTGGAAATCCTGACAATTAGAGTCATAAAAAAGGTTAAGTTGTGGAATAAAAATTTTCTAATAAAAAAAGTACACCCGATCTGTGTTGAATATAAGATCACTTTTGCTACAAACAATTCAGTACAACACTTACATACATTTAGAGGTATTATTTGAACATGTCCAGCAAAGTTATTTCTTTTGCCATAGACACCTTCCAAATCCCACAAATACGTGACATGAAGGAGCCGCAGGGACGGCAAACTTCTATACACGTGCTGACTGTATTTAACAATGTTGTAGCATACCAAATTTTCACATAGAAATATTGCAAATATATGCTGCTTTAATAAAAAACTGGTTTATAGATTCAGTAGCTTTAAATAAATATGGACAAAATCAAAAAAGAGATTTTTGTAGTATCAATTATTAATTTAGTGAAATTTTGATTTGAAAATAGGATTCATCTAAGTTGTATGTACTGTAACATAAGGAAAAAATTTAACCAATTTTTATTTTAGCAAATTTGAACTTATCATTAATGCAAGATCAAAGTTATAATAAACTAAGTTGCATAAAGAAATGTATTAATAATTTATAAATGAGAATATAACTTTTGTTGCTGTATGTTTGAGAAAAATTCTTTAAACCTGGTTCACATTTTGTTATTTTACTAATATACATAACAAAATTGGGTCCACTTGTTGCTTTATTGCAGCAACTATTTTATGAAAATAATTTGAAGAGCATTTTATTAAATAAATTTCATTTCATTTGATGAAATAAGCTTTTCAAATTTTTACAGAAAGGTAAAATATTTACATGTCGAAAACCTTGCATTGTATCACAGAAAAGAAAATTTGGTACTTTTCCGTTATATGGATGACATTGTCGCCAAGTGTAATACACTGGTTATCAAAAATTAAGGAAAAATCACAAAATGCTAATTTTTAAATACGCGAATACTCAAAAGGAAGTAATATAATTTGAATAATTACTATCTCAGCAGAACAGCTAGTCCATATAACATCTCATTCAGGTCACACATGGTCACAAGAGTCACAGTCACTACGGCGAAACAAAAAATAGGAAATTCCATACGTCTCTTTTATAAGTCTCAAATGACTACTATATGTGACTCCACTGACAGGTCACTGTGACTGCTGCTTTGTGATGAGTCACCAGGTGACTTTGCAATGTCGTTTCATTGAGACTCGTGTGACTTTCATCTGGAGATTCAATTTCAAAGTCATTGTGCACGTTGCATTATGATAAATCACCAAATAATGTCACATTAAAGTCACATGGTGACTTTCTGTCACATGACTTTGTCAAATGGTGACAGAGACAGAGACCCTACTGTGAAGTCACCACTGTGAAAAGTGGTGAAAAGTCTCCATGTGACTTTAATTTGACATTATTTGGTGATTTATCATAATGCAACGTTCACAATGACTTTGAAATTGAGTCTCCAGATGAGAGTCACATGAGAGTCTCAATGAAATGACATTGTAAAGTCACCTGCTGACTCGCCACAAAGCAGCAGTCACAGTGACCTGTCAGTGGAGTCACATATAGTAGTCATTTGAGACTCATAAAAGAGACTTATGGAATTTCCTATTTTTTGCTTCACCGTAGTGACTGTGACTCTTGTGACCATGTGTGACCTGAATGAGATGTTATATGGACTAGCTGTTCTGCAGGAATAGTAATTATTCAAATTATATTACTTCCTTTTGAGTATTCCCGTATTTAAAAATTGGCATTTTGTGACTTTTCCTTAATTTTTGATAACCAGTGTAGTTAGCGCAAAATGAAAGTCACGTGAATTGAAACATTTGAAAAATAAAAGAAAAAACATTGTTGATAGTAAAGTGAGCATTTAAAAAATATAACATTTGAAAATTACAGACTTTTACAAATTATTTTATTAAATCACAAATATATACTTAAAATAAGTGAACAAATAACTGTTATACAATAAAGTGACAAAATAAAACTCATATTAAATGCTGGCATAAAATTACAAATATCTTTTAACATTGCAGTAAACATTTGTTAGGCATACTTTACTTATTTTTCAGCAGTTTTTCTTTAAAGTAAATTATTTAAGTATACATAGCATGTTACCCCCACCTTTTTTTTTTTTTTTTTTTTTTTTTTAAATATCATTAATAGCTTGGTTCTATTCAAAATTATTCTATATACAATTTCTTTATTTATAAGATTTAAGTTTATAGTCAGATGTGTATTTTTAAAAATTAAATTAAATTAAATTACTAAATAAAGACCCCCCCCCCCTTTTTTTTATTAATTTCTCATAGTTAAATTATGTTACAACATGTAAATGATATTATTCAAAAACCATCCCTTTATTTTGTTTCTCTAAATAAAACCTTTTACTTTAGGATATTTTCTCACGGATTCAAAAATCCACTGTTTTCTTTCTTTTACAAGCAGGTGTTTGGGTAAATTGCAAGCTATGTTCGAGTACTACAAATACATAGCTTCCGGCAGTAATTGAGGCCACACACCTATACATTTTAGGTACATGGTTATTATGTGTGAAAGTGTCTTTTCCCATAGCATAATAATAGCCCCTTTTTCGAAGCAATTTTATGACTGTGTTTACGACAGAAAAATAGTTTTAAAGCAGGTGCAAGCTTGCTTCTGTGGATGGTCGAAAGGGGAAATTGCTAGATTTCGGAGAATTGCTATACCACGTGGGGTTCCCGTGGATGGAAAATGCATAGTAACAGAGGATGGTTTCATCAGGAAGGGAATTGACCAATGGGGGCAGTTTTCATCTCTGACCCTTTGCTGCCTTCCTGCGAAAAACGCGGGAAGACAAGCAGTTATCAGAGTCCTTGCTAGCGTTTAAGCGTGGTGAAGTGTTTCTTTTAAAAAGGTGGATATAAGTATAATAAATAATGTAGGATAAAAAAAATATTCGAAGGGCTTAAGGGCCCTTTGCCCCCCCCCCCCCCTGTTTGTCCCTTTTTACGTGGATTGATTCACGGTTTTTGGACAGTTCGGTCAAGAGAGTTCCAGAGGAAGCAACATGAAAAGAAAACTTATGAGTGGTGATAATCTGCATTTACTTCAACATGAAATGTTCTCTGCTTTTACTTCAACGTGAAATGTTCTCTGCATTTACTTCAACATAAAATGTTCTCCAGACTCAGCTAGAGAAGGCTGAAAATATTTTAGATTTATTGCGATCGTAGTCGCTAATAATAAGTAAAATAGCAGTTCAACTAAGATTGCTACAAAATGGGGAAAAAGGCCTAGGAAATTAACCCTTGTTAATAAAACCAACACATACAGAAGAAAGTGAGGTTGCCTCATTCCTGAAACCAGTTCATAACAATAGTTTAATTGTGCGGTAGAAGACACTGCCAGTGGTATGAATTATACAACAAGTGTTTTTCATGCCTCAGTCCTGAAACCATTTCATAATAATGGTTAAATTATGCAATAGTGAACACTGCCAGTGATATGAATTATACAACAAGCTAAATCATCATATTTGAATAATAAAAATTGAAAAAAAAAAAATAGTCAACTGTAATGTCAAGAATTTACCATTGTTGCATTGGGTATGTGAAGTTTTTCGTTCTATTATGATTTTGTAATTGTTTTCTATTTCATAATGTGTACTATATTGGCAAGTAAATTTCAATATGATAGAGTTTTCCCTTTTGTATTTGAATGCATGCAATAATATATATAATTTTGAAGGTTTAATGAATAAGTCTTAAGTACCTGAATAAATAATTAAATTAATTTTAATCCTCTTCTCTTGACTTGTATCTATTTTGTACTGCTAAAACTGATTTCAATGAAATAACTTTTCTATATTGAGGAAAGACCGTAAATAAACCCCCCCAAAAATAATAATAGTTATTTAAGTCCTAATTAAATTAAGAAAAATAGATATGGTCTGTTTCTGTTAAGCTAATCATTTTATAATCATGATACATTAATTTAAAATTAAAGTTTAAAATTGTTCACAAATATATTGAATTGTTTATGGAAGATGGATATTTGTTTTTTCTAGTTTTTTTTATATAGTTAAAGTGAACAATATAAGAAAATTAAAACTTTCTAATTAAAAAAATAACAAGTTGTTATAAAAAAAAAAAAAAAAAAAAAAAGAATAAAGTAGAATTTACATGTAATTTTGGAAATATTAATATATGAAAAGGTGTAAAAAAAAATAGTTAAGAGAATTAACAACCAAAAATGAGTAGCCACTTCACGATTACAGCCCATGGAATTGGATTTTGTGTATGACTTTGCAATTTGTTTACATATTTCAGCACCTGATACTTTTTATTTTTAACTTATTCAAAAATCTTAAATTAATATACTCTCTCTGTTTATTTAAATTTCTTCCCTATTGTTTTACTTCTAATTAAGGTAAATTTCTGGTGGTATGTTTAAGTTTCCTATAATTTAAATAAATTTATCTGTCTTTTTAATCAATAATAAATTTATCTGTGTTTATTTCTTTTAAGTCATGCACAAAACCGATTTTATGAATATTGTTGGGGTTGATCTGAGCAGATAAATTGAGAGCCCTGTATTGCTTTAGTATTTTATTCTAATTTTAAAATTCATTAAATGTGGCATTGGTTTATTATTGGATAAATTTTTATCTTTTCAATAATTATGATAGTTCAGCTAGAAGTTATTTTTATGATTTTTATATACAGGTTTCATTTATATGGGAATTTAACTGCTAAAGATCCTAATACATTTCATTTTTTGAATGAAGGCGTCACCACATGAACTGTATGAGATACGACTCTAAATGATGACAAACAGTTCCCCGATGTCTTTTGTTGCAGCATTTTGTGATGCCCCATAATCTCTCAACATTTTGAATATGACATCCAGTATTTGGGTCGACAAAATTGTATTTGTGATTTACTGTGAAATGATCATAACCAGCATCTCGCAGTTCATCTGTTTTATATCTTCTCCAGCAATCTGTATAAATAATACTTCCATCAGCTACATTGTTTTCTACGGCTATCATTAAAGTTTCAGCTGTACGATCAGGAATAGGAGTAAGGAAACATCCCTGTTTTTCATGACATAAACCACCTACCACCCATTGAAGAGGAAGAACGCGTCTTATGTTGATTTTTCTTCTGGTAAAAAGACTTTCATCTACTTTTATAATTTTATTAGGTCCACCTATTTTTCTATTTGGACGTGAACATAAAGCATTTCCACAAACTTCTCTCAAATAACTATTCCAGTCCACTAATGTGGTTCATATCAAGTTGCAGCTCACTAAACTCAATCGATGTCAACTCTTGGCACCATAAATATATAAACCTTAAAGTTTTAAGAAAAGACAACCGCGATCCTTCAAACCATGTTTTCTGTTGTATTCCTACGCTTTCTCTGTATTATTGTAAGCTACATCTCCATTTCAGATTTCTAGAACTCAGCCATAATTTCATTTCATGGATTTTTTAACACAACCCCCGTAGCAGAAACAGTGCAGCACGGCAGTGGTCGCTGCAGATTATTTTAAATCTTGCAGATTAATCCACCAACTTAAAAAGAAATGCTGGGCTTAAAAAATAGCTAAAATTTGCTTTAAGTCTCTAGATTTATGGTATTTGTTGTATCCTTATATTATATTTTCTTTATAAATGAAAATTTTGCTTACTTTAAGTGTTTCTGTTATTTCTTATGATAGTAGGCTTATTGGGTCGCAGATAAATTTTAGTTTGCTACAGACTGACGCAGAAAATTCTGCTTCTGGGAACACAACCTTTTATTATGCAGAGTTCCAAATTCCTGAAACAGTTTTATTGCAACTTTCTCATCATCTGGTAATTGCCAAATGCTAAAATCCATCTCAGCGTCAGCAGTAAAAGTAAATATAGCTTTATAAAAAAAGTATTTTTAATTCAAATAATAACAAATTAAAAAGCTATCCGAGGTTAAGGTTAAATAATAATTCACATTTCATAAATAGCAAATCACAATGTTTTGCATGGTTTACAATAAAAATCCTTTTCACGATCAGGGTTGAAATAATTGGCACATTAGCATACATTTTGGCATGGTGTCCGTATAACAATAAAGTACCGAGAATTTTCTTATGTCTTGATTCATGCAAAACAAAATTGTATTATTTGTGAAGTCCATTCATTTTAAACAAAATTTTATTTATTATAATAAAAAGAAAAATGAATTTATCTGCATAATGATTATCAAATTCAAAATTTTCGCTTTCTAGACAAATTGTTGTATATGTCATCTTGAGCATGCTGCCATAGGTTTGCCATTCCTGCTCTACCATTTTCTTTATTTACTCCTATCACATATGGTAACAAGATTGAAAGCTGTCTGCTTTTAATTTGCATTATTCCTTTATTTCATTTACATTCTTAGCTTTCATTTAATGACGTTATGTGGGGTTATAGAAATGGGCTAAATTGTGCCCATAATTTAAGGTTAAAAATACTGATTTCAGGGAGGTCTGTAACCTCCTCTAAATACATCCCTGTTATTACTTGGAACATTTTTAAATATTTAAATTTTACAACTAAAGTATATTTTATGTATTTTTTAAAGAAATGGTACTGCTTGCTTTCATGTTTCTCTTACTTTAAAGATTGAATTATACTATCTTTGTAATATTTCCTGATAGAAGTTTAAAGTATTGATTTTATTTTCTGTACAGGAGCAGGCTTTATTAACGAGCAAAAATTGCCAATTACAACCTATGCTTCTGATGGAACAGAACCCCTGAGTAAAAGGCTTTGCATTGAACAAGATGGGCATACATATATTTTAGCTTTACAAGGTATGTAGCTAATTTTTAAAAATCCTTAGTATTTTATTTGAATTCTTTTCATTATAAAAAAAAAAGTATAAAATAAAATGGTATCTTTGTATTCATCACATGTCGTTGGTAAACTGCAGATCTCTTTACTATAAAAAATATTTGTTATTTCAAGCAGATGTTTAGCAATTGTCTTTGAGATAACACCAAACATGTTCTTTCCATATGCAGCCTGATTTATCCATACAAACTCCACAAAGTAGAACTCAAGGTGGTGATGAGCTGTTTACAATGCTGTTTCCAAAATTACTGAAAAACAACTCATAGGCTTTTCCATCGCTTTTCTCACTTTTAGTTACTTTTTTCACAGTTGTACCTTGCTTTTATGAATTTGATTTATATATGCAAACTACTGGACTTCTTGGAAACCTCTCTAGGAATTTCATGAAGCATTTCTAGTAACTTAACCCCTTAGCAACGAGCATGCCATATGCAAATTTTAATCTTTTAGCACCAGCATATCCAGATAGGAATCTTTTCTTAATTAAATCACAGAAGTTTTGTGATTAGACAAGATGAAAACTTATTTTTGAAATACTGGTTAGGAAAAATTAAGAACTATACTTACCTGATAGGTCCCGTATATGCGATGCTTATTAGGCAGGGTGTTAAGCCAATATTAGATAGAAACATAGTAACTTTTAGTAATGCTTTGGTAACTGCCACAATAATAGTGACACCGGGCATTGATGTTATATCTACTAAAATTATCCTTAATCTGACTGATATTGTAGTTTTTCCCAAAACAATTACACTTGACATTCTTAATAGTAAGTTTATTGATAAATATAAATCACTACATCTTAAATTTAATATGTTTAAGACAATTGTGCAGATTAATCAATAGTGATGTCACTTGTTAACAATGTAGAAAGCAGCCGCTGATATAAAATATTCTGTAGTAAGCAAAGTTATCAAATTTTCATAGTGTTCATAGAAGTGCAAACTCAAATCATTTTAATTCATATTTAACTATTAAAGTTGCTCACTTTCTTGTCTAATGTTTAGAATTTCAAAAGGCTACTAGTCAAGCGATGTAAAGTTCAAATCTCTGTTGTGGTATAAATGTTCATTGTAGGTCAAAAAATTCCACATTAAATTGAAATTTTGAACAATTTAGCTTTAGCATGCAAAGATGGCCATAACGCTTCAAACCAAACAGCAGAATGAAGACCAAAGTTTGCACAAGTGCTTATAAAAGCTACCAGAATTATTTAAATGTGCAAAAAAATAGAAAATAACAAAAAAATGTGTAACTGAAGAATAGCGATGTCACTATTTATCACTTTTTAATTAATTTTTGGTCACTTTTCATAAAATATCTGAACAGTTGCATGCCTGAACTTATCTTTCTGCCATAGTTGAAAAATGATGTTTTAAAAGAATAAGAACCGTGACTTTTGCAATAGTTGGGTATAAGTAACAAATTTGCTATTTTAAAGAGATTTTCAGGGACACATGAAAATCACAAAATTTTGTCATGAGGGAGTATTTAAGAATAATACTTATTTCTATGTAAGGAGATATTTTTAAATGATAAAATTAATCTTGAAGCAATTTTTAAATGTTATTAACAACTTTCTACTGCATACTTTTAGTATCAGTCTCCTGACAGACTCAGGTGACACTATTTTTCGGGCTCGGATTTCAAATCATCAGAGTCGGGCTATGAAAATAAAGCCCAAACTCATTGCTATGTGTGCTGCGAGTTTCAGAATCAATGAAATTGTATTTGTGTTCACTTTACAGTGTATACCGGATTGTTTCAGTTTCACTGTCTTATAACTTAATTTTAAGTTGAAATAAATAATCTTCTATTTTTTAATCAAACAAAATTAAAAATTTCATTAAAAAAAAAACATGATTTATAATCAAACATATATATAACTAATATATATGTTTAACATGCTATACAATTGAACTATACAAATATAAACAGAATCAAAAGGGGTGTCATAAATCACGAAACTTTTGGGGGATAAACTGCTGGCACATGGCTAATAAGAAAATATCAATAAAATAAAATTTTAAGTATCTTGAGGAACTTTTAATCTTTTGGATTTCCAAGCATTTTAATATTGTTTTTTTTTTACCAGTCGGTTAAATATCAATATTAACTTATAAATAATTTTGTTGATATTTAAAAATTTTTTATAAAAAGACAGTAATCAAGATATGAATATTTTTCTCTTTTGTTGATATTTCACTCTTTTGTGTTTTTCTATATTTGTTTGTCATTAACCCTCTATAAGCATTTAGACTGTCATTTTCAGCAAGCTATTGAAATTTCAATGTGCATATTAATACTTTTCATAGCTATTATTTTATGATTTGTTAAAGAGGTGTAGAAAAGCATTGCTACATGCTTAGAGGGTTAAGGATAAAGACTATAATATGACAATCTTATATTGAATATATTCTTTTAAAAATTTAGACAACATAATCGATGGATTAACTGGAGTTGTTGAAATCCCCCAGAAACAATTTACATCTATTGAAGCTGCTCAGGTATGTTCTGTTTCAAATTTTAAAAGTATCTTTATATGTATTATAAACTTGTGTACTTTTATGTTAGACATGTGCAAATCTAACTCTGGTAGAATCCCCCCATAACAGCTTTCAATTTTTGCCTCTGCAAATTACACTGAAGAGCCAAAACATTATGACTATCCCCACATTTTGCAATAAAGTCACCTGGATGGCATGGAGGGCACATAATCAGCTGGAGATGGTATTTGACTATTGCTAGGGAGTTTGAGGAATCATTTTTGCACTTACTTCTGCATGTGATGGGAAAAGCAGCTGATCTAAGCGACGTTGATAGAGGGCAGAATTCAATGGCCCGATGGCTCAGAACGAGTATCTCTAAAACTGCACGACTTATGGATTGTTCGCGACATATCTTTGTTCGTACATATGAAAAGTGGATGAATAGCGGCGAAATCATCAGCAGATGCCATGATGTTGGACGTCCACGTGTTTTCAAGAAAAAGGACGTCGGAGACTCTCCCACTTGGTAAAGCGAAATCGGCTATAGGTAATGGCTCGGCTGGCAGCAATACAATACAGGTCCAAGGAGAATAGTTTCTGAGTACACAGTTCAGCTGACACTGTCGAATATGAGGCTACTCAGCAAACATCCCACTCATGTGCCTCTGTTGACAAAGCATCATCTCCAACTACTCCTACACTACACCCGGGAACATCGTGACTGGACGATAGATCATTGGCAGAGGGTTGCCGGTCGGATGAATCACGATTCATTATTCAACACGTCGAAGGCAGTGTAAAGGTACGCCGCCTTTCAGGCGATCTGTTGCTCTCCCTTATGCAGCAGGTCATACACAGCCCGTTGGAGATGTTATACAGTGTAACTTCAAAAATCCGGCATAAAAACCATATTTTCCCTTTTCTGAGTGATGTAAAAGATATATATGCCACATTTCAAGAAGATTGGATAATATTTAGAGGTTGCACACTTTGATCACTTTTATCTCAAATTAGTGAAATTTCTAATATTGAAGTACTTTGTACTGATGGACTTCACATGTGTTTCTATCATCTTTTGAAGGTAATTGAACTTTAAAACGGGAACCTTAATAGGAATTTGGCGGCTAGGAAAGGTGCCTAAAGATGAGGTTTTATTAGCTGGATTCCCTGCAAAGGAACAAATACTCTTAGTTTTATTTACTATCACAAGGAAATGAAAGAAAGACTTTCGATTTCTGCTAAATCTACCAGTCCTAAACTAGAGGAAGTGTAGAAGAAAGTAAATATTCCTGTTAAGACGGCGGAGAATATCAGTGCTGGTTTACAGAATATGTACAAAGACTAATCAAACCTCAGTAAAGAAAAATCGAGAAACACGGATAAAGCAAATATAAAACAGCCAATTTGGAGAGGTGACCTCATCAAGTTATTTGACATTTCCTGGCAAAATGTGTTGGGCATGACTAGCATATCACACGAAGATAAAGAATTTCTTAGGTCACAAAGAGAAGATGATATGAGTTCGTCAGTTAGTGGAGTTGAGAAGGTTTTCATCAGAAAAAAAAGAACTAAGGGTACAAACGGGTTAACTACCTCCAAAATGTCATAAAAGGCAGTATTAATCTAAGAGAAGATTACAAAGAGTTATTACAGTTCTTACTCCGGTACCTAGAAGGTTGGCAAAAAACGACTTCAGTTTCAGGGTCCCAGAGCTTCTGAATCAAGGAAGGTGGATGGCAAAGGCAGTATATGCAATAAAAAGTATACTCTTCTCTAGGCCTGGGCCTTAAATTGATTTAAAGCTTACATCGGAAATCTGATTTAACCATTGGTCTTAAATCGATTTAAGCTAAAATCGGAAATCGCGATTTAGCCATTGGCTTTAAATCGATTTAAAACAAAATACTGATTCAGAGCTAACATCGAAAAACCGATTTATCTACTTTGATGTACAGTCGGACCTCGTTCCTCCTCCCTCGGACCTCCCGACACCCGGTTTTCATGTCACTCCGCTTATCACGTCAGTTTTTCAAAGTCCCAATTTTCTGTATAAGATTTTAATGTAAATAAACTCTGGATTTTACGTCGTTGATTGATTTTCAGCTCCGGGTATCCCGACGGTTTAGGAAAATTGACCATTTTTCACCATTCATCTTATAAGCACGAAAATTAAGCAGTAAGAAATGTCTTAGACAAACTTTTTACAAAAGTGTCTAAAATACTCATTGAGATAAATGAGAAATTTTTCTTTAATTCTTTATCTGAATAAATAAATCTACACACTATGAATGACCCACTTAAGCTCCAGATAGACGTATCAGTCTACTCGTGGTCTTTTTGTTCTGGTCAGGCGGCACTTTCGTGTGGTTACATGGCGTTATTCATCCCACTAAAACCGTAGCATTGCATTGCATTGAAATGATCAGAAATTATCCAACTTTCATTTCTTAATTAACAAATATTTGATCATGATTCGTTGTATAATATTGAAAAAAGAATTGTAGGAAGCACATCTATGGATAAGCAAACCTTAATTCGTCAATATTTCATGTAACAATAAAAAAAAAAAAAAAAAAAAAAAAAAGTCATCATAAAACTGATTTTTATTCTTTTCAATTTTGTTTTTGTGGTTATTTTGTTTAATAATAATGTTTTATTGCTTAAATCTGTAAGAACAGTTGTGAATTTAAAATTGTCTTAAATTAATTAAAAATACAGCTTTTTATAAACATATTTTTCTCCAACTCCGGTTACCGCGACACTCCGCTTATGACGACACTTTTTTCTGGTCATTAGAGTGTCGTGATAACGAGGTTCGACTGTATCTACCACTTACATGGCAAGCTGGCGTTAAATCGATTTAGGAGGACCGATTTAAGCAAACATCACAAGTGTCCATGCTTTTCGATTTAAGAAAAAGACGATTTAAGGAAAACAAGGCAAGCTAGTGTTAAATCGATTTAACAGGATCAGATTTAAAAAAACATTGAGCCTCAATCCTCTCCTATTTAAGAAAACGATGATCTAAGTAAGAATTGATATTTATTTATTTATTTTGTAAACAAGATTCAGAGTTTACAACATTGGAATGCGTATTTTTCAGAAATTAAGAACTTATATAGTGGAAAGTTGCAAGGAAAAAGTAATGTTTAAATCTTAAAATCCAAATTCATCGAATTTCAATTTATATGCTAATGCAATCTTTTGATGATAAATTAAGTTTTCACATATTTGATTAATATTGCAATATGTATTTTTTATTTTCCAATATTCTGTAATTAATTAAAATGTTTTAAAGTAGAATCCTGCATTGTTTCAAAATATTGTTTTCCTGAAATTCATTCAGCATTTATATGAATAAAAATAATAATAATAAAGTTTTATATTTAAAATCCAAACTCATTGACTTGCAGTTTATACTTTTATGCATTCTTATGAAGAAAAATTCATTTTTTACATGTTTTAGTAATATTTTAACATTTATTTTTTATTTTCCATTATTTTGTAATTAATGAAATTATTTTAAAGTATAGTCATGCATTGTTCTGTGTATCACTATTTGGCCGTGATCCACATGAAATATTTTTCTTTTACTACTAATATTTTTTTCCTGAAATTGATTGAGTATTTATGGTTGGAAAAAAAAAGAATAAAGTTTCATATTTAAAATCCAAATTCATCGAATTTCAGTTTTTATTTTTATGCATTCTTTTAATGAAACATTCATTTTTCACATGTTTGGGTAATATTTTAATACATATTCTTTATTTTCTATTATTCTGTAATTAATTAAAATATTTTAAAATAGTCATGCATCAGGTTTGACATCAGATTTCAATGCCAGTCACCTGGATTGAGTATCTTGCTGAAATTGTTTCACTATTTATATCCAAATTCATCCATTTTTAGTTTATATTTTTATGCATTATTTTCACGAAAAATTAATTTTCATATGTTTGGGTATTATGGGAATATTTTAGTTTTAATTTATTATTATTTTGTAATTAATTAAAAATACTTTAACAAAGTTCTGTAATGAGTCAAGTAACTTTATTTTTTCAGCAGAATGAGGGAGGGCTGGAGGAGGCATTCATTAGATTTTTTTGCAGATCTGCAATTTTCTGCTTTTTTGACATTTTGTTATCATTAAAGAGAGATATATTTTAAGATTATATTTTATTACTAATCTTAAAGGATGGCAACAGCCGCGAAAAAAAATCAGCAATTTCAGTAATGTGCTCCAAGGCTCACACTTTCAATCCTTCTCCATCCGCTATATAAATGTCAGCATTTATGTTAAACAAATCTTATTATAATCAAAAAGTTAAAAAGATATAAATTTGCACCTTATTTCTCACATCTCCCCCCTCTTTTTTTTACTACTTTTCTCATCATGGTAAATGAATAGTTAATTTCATCATTGAATTCTTTTAATATGCTTCTGTTTTACCTCAATAACTTTTTAAATCTGTGTCTGTAAAAAAAAGTGTATGTAGGCTGTTAACAATAAAGTGCTATTTGGGTTGGCTAGGGGAAGCCCCCCCCCCCCCCCCCTTAAGGAATTTAGATTGTAGCAGGCATAAGAAGTGAGACAAAAAAAAAAATCATTTTCTTTTATATTATAAAAAATGGGAAAAAAAACTAGTGTTTTGGGACATTCAAAGTTTTTTTATGTGTAAAATATACCTCTTTTCAAAATTATTTGAAAAATTAAAAGCTAAGTATACTAAATAACACAGGAGAAGGGATGGGGGACATAAAGACTGTATTTTGTTACAAAAAATTAAAAAATAGGCTTCCAGATTCTAAAATGTCAAATCGGTGTTAAATTGCGATTTAGCACTAAATCGCGATGTTAGATGGATGATAAATCGATTTAAGAAATTTCTACATCGCCCAGTCCTATGTCTTCTCTAAACAGTTCTCAACGAGTATTGAAAGAAATGAAAAGAGTAGCTCATTGTGTCAGCATAATATGTGTTCACTTTTGGCTTGAGGCAATTATAAGTCGATGGGTTCCAAAGAATGATTTGGATATGCTATAGCTTCTGAACACTTACACAAATGCAGATGTTAAAAAAAGTGCTCTCAAAGTTGTTAAATTGATACAGATACCTTTGGCATGTTTTGGAAACAAACGTAGGATTGACTTTTTTAGACGTGCATATTACTGCGGCTAATATGCGAAATATGACTCTAAATTTAGAAACCAAACCTGTAAAGAAAACGGAAATGAAACTATTCGAGGTAAAAACCTAGTTTTTGAAGGAAAAGACCTGAATCATTTCGTTACTAATAAAAAAGACGTTTTTTGAATAATTTGGGATCCAAGATGTGACAGAATACTGCAGTGATTCTATAAGAAGCCATGTGAACGCTCTTATTGTGGTCAATGATACAGCAGAAAGAGGAATTGACCTGATTAAACGAATTGTTCAGAGACAAACAACAAAAACAATTCTTGTTGAGGGTAGCCGAGCACAACAGACAAGTCGTCACCAAGCGAACAAAGAGGAGATTGCATCGTTCAAAATTGATTAATATATCACATGTTTTGTGTATTATGCTATCTAATAATCTTAGTGTCTAGTTTTAGTATTATTTGAAAATTGTGATTTCTAGTTTTCCCAATAAAAGTAATTAACATTAAAAATCGTATTTTTTGCCTACTTTTGCAAAACTGATCAAAGTGTGCAACCCCTAAATATTATCCGATCTTAATGAAATTTGGCATATATATCTTTTATAACACTTAGACTCGGAGCGTAAGCAAAGTCTGCAAAAAAATTACATTTTATTTTTTGCCTTACAAAATGAAACACCCTAGTAATTATGTTATCTTCTAAGCTCTAAAATTACTCAAGACTATAAAATAACATGCTATTTATTATGTATTTAAAAATCCTTCTATATATTAAAAAAAGTAACGCTTTGGAAATGGACCAATGAAAATCTGCGTAGACACCACAAAACGCATTTGATTGACCAGAGCTTTCTGACGCTATAAGGGGGGGGGGTGACTCTGCCGACAAATTCGTCGCCAAGTTTGTTGCCAAATTGGCAATATATCACCAAATTTGGCAACCAAAAATGACGCCAACTTGCCGTTATTTCCAGTATTTCGCCAAATTTCCATAGACTCTCATTGAAATACAATAGGGTTTACTTGCTTGTGGAAAATCAGCAAATTGAGATATTTTAATGCAACAAAAACTAATATTAGCTTATGAATAGAGCTTAATTGAACTATTTACGCTATTTTTAAGCACAAACAATAATCTGGGGTTGTCAGGAAAAAAGGGATTGCTTCGCGAAGCGATTACGCGGGGCTGGCAAGTGTAGCGAGCAGGGGGGCAAGAATAAAAAATATGTTGCTATGTTGATTCTGAAGTTGTAGATTCAATTACTTAATTAAAAGGTTAACTTATTTAGATTGTGTCATAACCAGGCATGAAAAAGTTCCTTCAAAAGGTGGAATTCTACCTTTTTGAATATAATTTTGGACATTCTCTGAATTCATCCTAAGAAATTATTGGAAGCATATAACGGGAAAGGTTGGGGGGGGGGGGGTGTCCTTTGAAATTTAGTCCTCCTAAGACACCTTGTATACTCAAACACCTGGAGTTTGTCACTGAACTGTGGTACAGAAAAGCTAAGTTTAGCTTATGTTATGATCATCTGAAAAGGATGTAAATGAAGTTGTTTAAAAGTGTTTCTCCTGTGTGAATTTTCTTTAGACTTTAAAAGAGGAAAAAAGTATGCATAAGTTTCTTTTTGTAAAATAATTTGTCTCATTTATACAATATTTTTGCATATCTCAGTGATGTATTTCTGGAACAAATATCACTTTGACATGCATATATTTAACCTGGAGCATTTTTTTTTTTTTTCTTAAAAGGTTGCAAACCATCCAGAATAATATTCATTTTAAAAATTTAATCACTACACTTCTCATAAATTTATCTTAATGTGTCTAAATTTGTTTGTCATCATTGTATATATAGAACATTGTTTCCATCTTGTTATTCTATTTCCCACTTTTATGCCTGTATTTATGTTTGGAGGTGAAACTAATTCTAAATGTTTCAATGCTCTGCATTTTATATAATCAAAGACTGCAATATAAGTTTCTTAATATGCCAGCAATCCAATAATATATCCATTGTTTCAATTATAACACTATGATATTTTATATAATCTAATTGAGATAAAATCCAGTTCACTTAATAGCAAGAGAGTTGATCACTGAATGTACGTATTTCATGATTGTAGCAGACTTTCTTTACTTACCGTGATCACTGAATGCATATTTTATGATTATAGCCAGACTTGTATAAAACCAAAAACTTTCTGCGCACATAAATATTGGGTCGAAAACTTTCTGTAGATTAACTTAATGTTTAATAAAATAACGCGTTATATTATTTTGATAATATGAATTAAAAATAGTAGTTTTAAAATAATTACCATTTAAATTAAAAATTAATTAATATTAATTACAGAATAATTATGTTGGTTAAAAAAATAAAGCTAAAAGTCCATGATAAGAAGTGAATTTTTATCAATTATTTTGTCAATGCATTTAGAAACAGTCCAATCCTTGTATTGTAACCTCTTCGCACAAAAGCCAGTGACTCTGTTCACAGAAATAATGTGACATTGCGTCTGAAACAACCGAATCATATTTTGTAAGGAGAGGTCCATTCATAAATCATCATTAAAGAGACCGATGAGTTTTTATTGCGGCCCTTTGACGAAATTTCCGTTTTTTTTTTTTTTTTTTTTTTTTTTTTTTTTTTTTTTTTTTTACGATCCTTTGACGAAATTCCCATTTTTTTTTTTTTTTACGATCCTTTGACGAAATTCCCGTTTTTTTCACGATCTTTTGACGAAATTCTCGTTTTTTTTTTTTCCCGCGATCTTTTGACGAAATTCCCGTTTTTTTTCTGCTATCCTTTGACGAAATCGGCTTTTCTTCCGCGATCTCTTGACGAAATTCCCATTTTTCTGTGGCACTTTAATGAAATTCGCGTTTTTTTTTCTTCCCACGATCTTTTGACAAAATTCGCGCTTTTTCTGCGGCGATTTGACGAAATTCACATTTTTTCGCGATCTTTTTACAAAATTCGTTTTTTCTGCGATTCTTTGACGAAATTTGTGTATCTTTTGTGATCTTTTGACAAAATTTGTGTTTTTTTCATGATCCTTTGACAAAATTCGCGTGTTTTCCGCTATGCTTTTACGAAATTCGTTTTTTTTCCTGTGCTCCTTTGATGAAATTTGTGTTTTTTTTTGTGATTCTCTGACGAAATTATATTTTTTTATGATTCTTTGAAGAAATTCGCGTTTTTTTCACGGTCCTTTGACGAAATTCGCATTTTTTCCTGCGAACGATTGACAAAATTGCTTTATTTTCGGCAACCATTTGTTGAAATTCGCAATATATTTCAGCAATATTTTTTTTATGTCTTAATTTTCGGACTGATGGCCAATTTATTTCAATTTTTAGAAAATTCGGAACAGAATCACTCTTGGCAAACAATAAATAAATGATACCTAAAATTGGGGAATATTTTTAATTCTTCAATATTTAAAATAAAAAAGTTACAAGGACAAAAATTACGTTTTTTTTTTTCTAAAAAAATTTCCGCAAAGTTCCGAATTTTGTGGAAAATTTTCCGCGCACAGCGTGCAAGCGTGCGTCTGTATTATACAGCTCTGATTATAGCAGACTTTCCCTGAAAAAACTGATTGAAACTTAACATAATTTTAGACAACAATTTATTATAGCCGGATGCTTTTCTATTCCATAAATTAGAAGCTAAATTTTGCATGAAGATTATATGAGATCAAGATCAGATCTAAAATTTTTTATGCTTCAACTGGTAGAATCTGCTGTGCTTTATTGTGCTTACTTTTCTGTGTTGCCTTTTCTAACCTTAATAACTCTTTTAACAAAACAAGATATTCATAAAAGAAATTTGTACCTAGATGAGGGAAAACAATTGATATTTACAGAATTTTAATGTAACTTTCTCATCTCTCATCATTTTATAAGGTGGGTTATTAATTTAAACACACACTTATGCATATGTACATTTTCTTTTTTTTCTCCTGCTTTCAGCTTTTAAACTATCAGGATGTTTCTGATTTACAAAACAAGCAAGGTATAAATCAGAATTGGTTTACTAGTAGAGAAGAAAAAACTACATTGCATAGTAAAGGTAAGATTTTTATTAAATTTTTTTTTTATTGATAATATACACTTCTCTAGAGCTTTCTTCTACTGTTTGTTCAACTAACAAGGAAGGTCTCCATATGGGCATACTCTGAAAAATTTGAGAAAAATATAGAATGTTCTACTCGTGAGGTTATATGTTTATAAAAAAAAATTCGGCAGAAACTCGATAGAGCATCCGTAAAAAAAATAATGAAAATATCGATATTTGGCGATTTATCAGCGGTTGGCGATGGAATAAAATTTCAAAAAATACTTTTTTATGTTAAATACTCTTTAAGATAAAAAATGTTTCATATTGAACTTTTTTATATAAATTTAATGTAAATGACTTAGTTTTGTCAGATTTAGTTTGATCTAACTATAGTTTTGTCTATATATACACTTATAATGAAAGTTAACTATCAAATTTTATGAATTAAAACAAAATTTAAATGAATTAAAATTGTTTCAATCTCAAAATTAAGTCCAATTGAGCACTGCCAATTCAATTTTGTTGCTATGGAAACAACTTTTTTTATATTGAAATGAATAACTGCAGCATTCTTCATCTTGCTTTTATTTTGGAATATGCTCAACTATATGAAAATATTTTTAATATATGAAATTGTTTTTAAAGTAATAAAATAACAAGCAACATTTTACACGCATTCTAAAAATCAATTAACAAGCAATTTTCAGGTGCATTAAAATTGTTTGCTTTTAACAAGGAAAAGTACTGCTCACCAAATTGCGTGACGCTTTCGTCTTTTCGCACCAAATACTCGAAAGTATTTAATTTTTTTACAGACTTTCTCTTTCTAATTCTGCCGCTAAATTTGACTGATCCTTTATTACGTACATAAGTAGTTTAATTAGTATTTTTTCCAAAATATTCTGAGTATGCCCGGTAAGGAGACCTTCCTTGTGAGAAGGAAAGAACAAAGTTTGACTATTTTTTTTCCAATTATTTCTAGCAATGTTTTAATTCTTAGAATGTAAAAGTGACTTCAGTAAAAAAAATTTCACATGAAAAATCTTGTAAATTTTTTCATGTAAAAAATTGTGCTAAATTTTCTTCCTTTAAATTACTGTTATAGGTGAAAACTGGGGAAATGAGTTAGCAGCCAGTGGCCGGTAGACTCAGTTTCTGTGACCACTTTTTAAAGTTAGTGGCCACTATAATGTTTCAAACTTCCTTGACATCTAGATAAACTATAATCATTGTATATATGCATATCTTTCTATAAATCAGAATTTTATACCAGCCAACCCAGCCAACTATTCATGATAAGAATAAGGAAGCAGTCGAAAAAAAAAAATAAATAAAAAAATTACTTTAAAACCACAAAATATGTTATTAATTATTTTAAAACAGATTTTTGGATTATTTGTATATGTTCATAAACACATTTATCAATCAAATTACTGTTACTTTCTTTATATAAAAAATAACTAAATAAAATTCCAACAGCTAGGTGTATACAATAATAATAAAAAAAATCAAAACACAATAAAATGTTATTTTGATTTTATTTAATAAGTAAATGTGTTATTAACATACTACACACATTACATGCAGTTGAAATATAAGCCGGTGAGTGTATTTCGCAGGATTAAACAGTATCTCTTGAAGAAAAATAATCTAACTGATCTAACATACTGAAGATATTGCAATGTCCTTAACCCTTTTGGGTCTGATTTTTTTTTTCAATTTTGAGAACAAAATTACTTTTCTTTTAATAATGTTAATCGTGGCTATCCAAATAGATTTACTGAAATTAAAGGTTATCTCATAGTCTGAATTCTAACGAATGTACTTATTTTGTGTACTATTCAATTAATATTTATATGATAATAGGTTAAGGCCAATGTCAGATGAACATCTTTTTGCACGCTTTTTTACTTACGTATTATCCCTACACAATGCTAGCGGCATTCTGGAGGGATAATACGTAAGTAAAAAAGCATGCAAAAAAGACGTCCGTCTGACATTAGCCTAAGGAAGAGTTTTTGAAGACATTTGGAAAATATCATATTACAACTGGGTTTAACAGATATTACAACTTTCTAATGTTTTTTGAGTTTTATGCCACAAGATTCGTTCAGAAAAGTAACCTATATTTTTAATTTAAAGAGTGAAATATATGTATAAAATAAAGGAATTGCCAATGGTGCAAAAAGTTATTATTATTGTTATTATTAAATGACAAAACATAAATGAAGTCATAATAAGAAATGCATAACCATATACTATCCTTACTATATTAGAATATAGCCCGTCAGAATCACGTGTTTGCATTTTCAAAAAAATTATATAGCATTGCATTATAAAAAGAATTGTGAAGTAATAAATTTTGTCTTATATGACTAATAGGGTCGGGTGGGGTACAGTAAAAACAGCCCATTTTTCATTGAAACTTAATTTGCAAGAAAATTATTAATTGAACTGGTAAAATACTGACATGAAGTATGCAAATGAACTTCACTCCCAAAACTTGAAGAAATATTTCACAAAAACATGCAAATTAGTACTAATAATGCTATTTTAAAACATATTGTGAATTAACTATTTTACCCCATGGTATGGGGTAAAATAAAAGACAATTCCAACAGAAAGTTTATTTGTTTTTAATAATTGCCAAAATAATAATTATATAACTTAAATTTTAAAAAGTTGAACAAAGAAAATCCCGATTTTTTTTTTTTAAAAACATGCATAAAATAAACCTGTAATAAATTTTGATAATTAAAAATCATCTTTTATCACATAAGTAAATTGCAATTATTAATTGCATTAACAATTTTTTTCTCAAATTCTGTTATTAAATTACAAATTTATTTTCCCTACAAAATACAAAATTTTATTTATTATAATAATGCATTGATATAATGTAGTACACAGCATTATATATTCCTGATATTCTAATTTCATTTTATAAGAAATATTCATTTTTTTCCCAATGTCTTCAGAATTCAAAGAACATTTTAAAAAGAAAATTTCTTTTTTTTATTTTATCTACCGACAGATGGCGCAACAGAAAATATAAACATTTGTTTTAATATTTTAAAAGTTCATGACAAATGAATCAATTGGTTGTTTACTTTCATATAGGGATAGATAGAGCTGCCAATCTAATTTTAACTGAAGTTATCGCAGCAGAATATATAGATAATTGAATGTAAGTCCTCGCTTAAATGTTAATTTATTTTGAATAATCTTTCTAAAAATGTAACTTTTGCGAATAGTGGAAAAGAAAGCACGTTTTAAGATTGAAATCAAATCAACATTCACTCGTGATACCACTTATACAACACAAATTTCAAATCCAGAAAAAAATGAATGACTCTTTGAACGAATCATTAAAAAATACGATTGACATCCGATTTTGCTCTTAAAATATTTATAAAAGAATGATAAAGCCTTTAAATAATTTGAAATACGTTTATTTTTAGAAAGGGAACATTAATAAGTACAAAATAATTCACAGGAATGAATCAGAATACAGCTATATTCACTGAACACTATGAAGCGTTCTCATTGGTCAGAAAATAGATAGCCTTGAAAAACAGAGGTAATTTTTCGCGATATTTTTAACATTGTATACGGAATTTAAACTGCAAATAAATGTAAACAAAAGTGAAAAACGTATTTCAAAATATTAATATGCTTTTGCAAAATATTTTAAGAGCATTTAATGAATAGCTGAAAGAGTCATTCATTTGTTTTTGGATTTGTAATTTGTGCTTATGAATGACAGCGGTAATCGCTTGTATACATCGGAACCCTCGTCAGAACCCTGTTGTTTGTATCTGGTTATTTTAAAATTAGATCTTAAAGCATTATAATTGTATACTTTTTGAAGGTTTTAGAAAAATTGAAGAAGAATATGTTACACAACGAATAAATAGACAGATTAAATGAGGCAGTCAGCAAATACGACATCGGAATGCTTAAGCCTAACATGGCCGATTTTTAACGAAAGATTAGCAGGAAACGGATGAGTTCACTCCCGGAAGCGTTATACACTTAGTGCTTTTATATATATAATGTGTAAGATAGTAACAAAAGTAGTTGTTAAGACAAAATAATACTCGATGAAAAGACATGCACTATTAATAGTACACCAGACCCGAAAGGGTTAAAATCCACTTGCATTTGCATCCAGTGAGAAAAAGGAATAAATTATTTGAAATGCATGTGGAATCAAAGCTGATGAATATATTTCGCAGAATAAAACTGTATTTTTTTAAAAATAATCCAACTGAAGAGCGAGCACATGACGAAAATCCACAACATTGAAAATACAGCTAAATCATTCAAATCTGCTTGCATCCAGTAGGAAAAAGAATTAATCAGTTTGCTAATTAGATGTAGTCAAAGTCGAGATGCATATTTCCATGAAAAAAGTTGTATTTTAGTTGGCGATTGATAACAGATTTTTTAATCGCCACTTGGCAAGTGGTGACTATAGGGGCGATCGATGGCTGATTTTTTAATCGCCACTGTTACAACCTTAATTGCCACGTGGTGAGTGGCTACCGCCAATTTTCACCTATAATTACTGTAATGACTTACCTCTTCTTTTAAATAATGATTTTGTCACTTAGATTATTCCCTTTTCCTAGGCCACATATGGAAACAAGGAATGTGGTCCAAAGAAGAAGTAGAACTTCTGGAAAACAACATTAGATTATATTGCGATGTAAGTGATTCTATCTTTTTTATTGAAAGTAATTAGTGTGTTATTGTTCTGATCAGATAGTTTTTCTCAATCTATTCTGAGATTTGGATAATGATAAGGACAAAAAAAAAAAAAAAAAATAGTCCTTGTAACTAACCCCCCCTCCAAATCTTTATAGTAGTCAAAATTTACTCTGCTTAGTTAAGAAACATACAATTGACTTAATTCTTTCACACTTTCTCACTAGAATGTTACTTTTTTTTTTTTCTTTTTTCCAGTAAGTCATATGAAATTTGGGTAATTCAAATATTGTTTCAAATGTAAAATATTTTTTTAAAGATACATTGAAAATACGTTTTTTTTTATTGACTTTCTTAAATTTTATTATTCTCTATATTTTAATTTGAAAGTTATTTCACCAACTGTTCTATAAACGTGTAGTTATTAATTTATTATGCCAGTGAGATTTAGGGGCAAAAGTACCTGGATATAGTTATAATTAATAACAGAAAACTTAAATATTTATAAAAATTAAATTGATATACAGTAAACTCCCTCAAGTCCGCACTGCTTGGGACCAGATGTTGCGCAGATTTTAAAATTTTGTAGATTTCTGGTCATTGGTTTGTTTACATTTTTTTAAAAATAATTTGAATGTAATAATGCAATCAAAATTATATTGAATACTTACAATATAGTAGAATATTAAAATAATTAAGTACTGTAATAAACTAAAATAATAAAAATTTAGATGTTTTTAAAAATGATTAAATTATTATAAATAAATGTCAAGTAAATGTCAATTAAATAATTAATGTATAATTAAATATGCACTATAAAGATACATTTTTCTTGAAATTTTCTATGCAACTTTCCTGAAAATAAAGAAGTTTTTTTATTTTAAGGTTTTGCCAGTCTTAATAACCAAAAAGCTTGATTAACATAAATATATTTGATAAAAAGATTGTGATTACCAGTGATATCAGCAATATCTTGATTTTTTTCAGAAATAAATTTATACTTCCTTCCTGAAACAGCATGAATTCAATAATATTAATCAGAATTATGTTTAAAACATGTATAGAATGATATAAAAATAAAAAAGTCTGTAATTTTGATCCTACATCTGAACTGAAAGTTTCATTGTTTACATCTATGATGATGAGTGGATTTTAAGCGTTTGTGGATTTGAGGGAGTCTACTGCCCAGTAGCAGAAAATTCTCCAAGTGTCTATGACAGATACTTCAGGGACAAAAAATAATCTGCAGGTAAAATATTTTTACAATTGAAGCGTCAATTAATCAAACAATCACTTACCTGTAGTGTTTTTAGGCATTTTACAAATTGTTATTAATAATAATCTTAACTTTTTGCATTAAGTAATAAAGAGCTAAACATAATATGAAGCAAAATAAAGGTTCAATGAAAAAGAATCTGCAAAAGAGTAAAAAAAAAAAAAAAATCTGCAACTCCCATCTCTAACTTTCTGCTACTGGGGTCTACTGTATTATATATATATATATTGTATATTAATATTGAAAGTTTTTTGGCTTGAAATTATTTGTTATTTTTAGTATTTTAAACATATGCTATAGTTACAGCCATCTTCCATTTTATTTTTTAGGAGCATGATACAGATCCTGCAACAATTGTTTTTGAAATGTCCAAAGATGAAAGAAAAGATTTTTATAGAACAATTGCTAAAGGTCTGAATCGTCCATTGTTTTCTGTATACAGGAGAGTTATTAGGATGTATGATAACAAGAATCATGTGGGAAAATATTCTTCTGATGAGTTAGAAAAATTAAAGAAGTAAACATTTTTTCTCAGCTCTTTAACTCAGAATTCTAGTTTTCCTATTTTAAGCTCAGTGAAATAATCTAGGATAAAAAACTTGGCTTTATGATTTTAAACACAGATTACCATTTCCGTCACATTTAGTGCTAAGGAATTTTGCTTGGATTTTGTTAGGTCATGATTATGATTTAAGGGCTTATGTGTGTTTTTTTAATTAAAAATAAGTATATTAAGTTGCCTTGATGCCTGGTGATAGGATAGAATTATGTAGAGTATGCATTAAAAAGTACATACTTTAAAATAAAAATCAATTTTTTTTAAAAAGTATTTAGGATTTGTTTTTCCTTGATATTATGTACTGTATAGCATTTTGCAATACCCAATATTTCTCTGAGTGGTTTCATCTGAAACAAATGAAATGTAAAGCACATTAATATATTTATATATATAATTGTCTTTGACTGATGTTTTTGTATTTTTAACGAAATGGCACACTATTAAGTTTAATCTACAGTTTTCAACAACAGGAAAATTCTAATTTGATTTTTTTTATAAAAAATTAATGAATCAAAAATCGTAAAAAGTCATCAGTCAAGGACTATGAAAATATGTAAGCTTTCATTAAAAAAATTAAAAAAAAAAAATCAGTCAAGGACTACGGAAACATGTAAGCTTTCTTTAAAAAAAAAAAAACAAGGTAATTGCTTCATTCATTGCCGGGTATTGAGTCCAACTTAAAAAACATTATTTTCAGAAAATCTTGTTTGAAGTTTTGCGATTAGTACCACCTGTAATCACTGAAACAACCATATTTCTTGCAGTTTTTTTTTTTTTTTAAATAGCTTTTAGAGAACATTTATGAAATGTCAGACACTCAGAAAATGCAAAAAGAATAAAATGCATTTTTTGAAGTTAAAAAAACTACCAATAACCCCCTGAATACACTACTAAACATTTAAATTTATATTAGTTCTGAATATTACTGTATGTTATATTTTATTTATGGTTAACCCTTAAATGCCTGATTTTTCAAAAACCATTGTAATAATGTTTTTCGGCTTTCATTTTTTAAATAAATCATGGGAAAAGTGCTTAAAAAAATCATATTTTGCTTTAAGTATGGTTTACGGCTAAAAAACAGTTTGTTACTAATCGGCAATACTGGTCTTTAATTGAAAAGATTATTTTCCTTGATAAAATTCTATAATATTAAATACACAAGAATTTTAGGAACTATAATAAGAAATAAATTTTAGTTGTTCACTGCAGAACAAAATAGGGTATTTCGCAAGCTTCCAAACAAAACAAAAAGAGCAAGTACCAACAATTGAAAAAATAAATCTATCTTTATTATTAAACAGCACAAGTGTTGCCATTGAAAATCGATTTAATAATATTTTCAGAAGGTATTTTATTGGCAACATTAGGCATTATAGTTTCAATATTATTCTAATAGTATTTTAGAGCCTAAATTGGGTATGTTGCCGAAAAGCAACACGCAGCATTTAAGGGTTAAGGTAAATATGAGGGCTGTTCAATAAAGAATGATCATAATTTTTTATTAGCATACTTTATTGCTCACAAATTTACTTTTATGTGCAAAACAAAAAAATTACCACATATTCATTGCACATTAAGCTAACTATGGAACATAAAAGTAAACTTGTGTGCAATAAAGTATGCCAATAAAAAAATTATGATCATTCTTTATTGAACAGCCCTCGTAAATACATGACAAATCTATATGTTTTTTTAATGATCATGACTTTTCCAATATGGCTAGACTGAAAATACCAAACTTATCTATATTTGATTCTAGTTACTAGAAGATAAATTTTATACATATTATAAAATTTCTATTTGTAAAATTGTAAGATTTTATTTAAGCTATCCAGAAATCCAAAGAAAGGAGAATATGTTTAAGACTCTTCCTTTATTTATCCTTCAGACTTTGGTAAAACTTATTCATTTTATGATGCTTGAAAATAACTTTAACAGAATTTGCTATGTTGTATAGACAAAGAAAAAATCTGAAACTTTGGGTCAAAGCTATTGTAATCTGAAAGACAATAAACTATTTGATTTAATAATAAACCTTTTTTTCCTGTAGCTGCCATGTGCATGTGCAACTTCTAAAAAAGTGTTGCACAGAATTTTCTATTTTATCTTTTCAAGGATGTGAAGGGTTTGTGGGTACAGGGGTCACAGCTTTCTGTAGTTTTCTGCAACTATTTCTGAACTACATTATTTAAGGTTGTAGATTTCTATTACAGGTTTTAAAGAAATCTACCACAGATAGTATTAGGAAATAATGATAGAGAAAACATAGGATGCTGCTAGGTGACCCCTGTAGATATACTAGCTTTCTGTGTACTTCTAATTTCACTTTATCCACATTCAAATTTCTAGACGGCGTATTTTTTATGCTCATAGTGTATGATAGTCCAATTTATTTGCTCTTAATTGTATAATAAATTGTTTAATTGTATCAGGTTGCGTTCAATTTATGGAAATGATTGGCAAGCTATAGGAGCTGCTATGGGAAGGAGTGCATCATCTATTAAAGATCGATGTCGCTTAATGAAAGATAACTGTAATCAAGGTAATGTTTATACTCATTATCTATTTTTATTTATTTCCTATACTTCCTTGATTATTTTATCTGTCTATCTCTAATGTTTTGATTAGTTTTTTAATGTTCAAATCAATAGTGGATCTATTATATTAAAATTTGACTGTCTGTATTTCACATAGAATATGTAAAAGAATATTCGGTATTTGGCCATTCTACTGAATATTCACTTTGATTGAATATGGAATTATTCAGTTGCTGAATATCAAAACATTCAGTCAAGCCATTAAAAAAAATTCCAATTTTTGTTTAATTCGTATATGTGTATAGCCTTTAACTGACAATAAATAAAGATACTAATTTAGAATAGCTATCAAATAAAATCATATAGAAATAAAAAAGATTACTTTAACATTTATTTTATTGTTCGAAAAGTGCTATTTTAGAAAATAATTATTAATGATGATATTAATAGCGATTAATGATGTTTAATTTTTTACATAGCAGTAATTCAACAAAGGCAATGGATGAATAAATATAATTGATATCGTTGGTTAGCAATATGTTTTTTACTTTTTCATCATGCAAGATATTACTAATAGAACAAACTTTAAGAGATCATAATACATATCTGGGCACAGATACTTTGCATAGGAAACCAAGATTGCAATCCACTTTTTAATCAAAAATATATAATATCTCACTTCAACACTGAGCTATATGCTCCATTATTAGGGATCTGTTTAGGAAAAAATTAGGTTCTTTAAAGGACCCTTCAAAAAATTTTTGTACTCAAAGCAGGACCCTTCACAAAAAATTTGGTACTTTTCGGTTAGCCGGGTGCCAGTGTTATATATACATATATATATATATCTATATATGCATATATAGAAGCTATATGTATCATACATATATATGTGTGTATATATACATATATATGTATATACAGATATACATACATATGTATATATAACACTGGCGCCCGGCTAACCGAAAAGTACCAAAAATTTTCACTCAAAACAGGACCTTTCACAAAACTTTTCTACTCAAAACAGGACACTTCACAAAATTCTTAGTCTTAACCCTTAAATGCCTGGTGTTGCTTTTCGGCAACATACCCAATTTAGGGTCTTAAATACTATTAGAATAATATTGAAGCTATAATGCCTAATGTTGCCAATAAAATACATTCTGAAAATATTATTAAATCGATTTTCAACATGTAGATGGCAACACTTGTGCTGTTTAAGAATAAAGATAGATTTATTTTTTCAATTGTTGCTACTTGTTCTTTTTGTTTTGTTTGGAAGCTTGCGAAATACCCTATTTTGACCTGCAGTGAGCAAGTAAAATTTATTTCTTATTATAGTTCCTAAAATTCTTGTGTGTTTAATATTATAGAATTTTATCAAGGAAAATTATTTTTTCAATTAACACCAGTATTGCCGATTAGTAACAAACTGTTTTTTAGTCGTAAACTATACTTAAAACAAAATATGATTTTTTAAAGTATTTTTCCCATGATTTATTTAAAAAATGAAAGCCGAAAAACATTATTACAATGATTTTTGAAAAATCAGGCATTTAAGGGTTAAAAGTTGGCTTTTCACAAAATTGTTCCATCTCTATACTGAGCCTTTCACAAATTTCATCATTTAAAAGTAAAAGCTGATCTATCACTTTTACATATATAAAGAAAATATAGGTATTTTTCAAATAACTTCTTAAAAATGTATAAACAAGAACCAGAATAAAATAATGATTTCAAATTCACAAAATTATGAATAGATTTCTCACAAATGTGAAAAGCTGTTCACAATTGCACAAAAACAGAACCCTGGGAAAAAAGTCTGGACAGATGCCTGATTATTTGAAAGACACCTGACAAGCTGACAGTGCTGTGTCACTGACCAAAATTCAATGCATTTCTCATTTGTCATTATATTTCCATTTATACATAGTTAATCTAATGAAAATCTTGCTAAAAGAGGTCCAGAAGAGGGTCGAAACTGTTGATTTGTGTATTTTATTAAATTTTTAATGTAATTTTAATATTTTAAAGTTAATACATCATTTAGCAATGTGTTTTATTGCATTGATCAAGTTCTTTGAATGTACGTGATATAATAGTCCACGGTTTTATAATATTTTCATTATTATTAAAGATGTGAACAAAACTTTGTCTATTATGCATGTCTTTGTATGTTTGTTTCCATTCTTCAAACTCATTATTGTGCTGGCAGTTTTTTTTTTTTAATCCTAAGAATATAATTACTTATCAGATACTACTGTTTGTGTGCATTTTTATTTACCATATTTTCCGATAATAACGTCGCAGGTAAATATATATTTTTTAATCTAGAGAACTAGTTTAAAGTCACACCGAGAAAGGCGGCGCATTCCTTTCAAAGTATCATAAAAGCAAGCTTGTCAAATTTAGAGGTCTTAATTTAGGTTATATAAAGTAATATACGGATTTTTATAAAACCAAAAACTTTCTGTGTACATAAATATTGAGTCAAAAATTTTCTGCAAATTAATTTAATGTTTATTAAAATTATGTGTTACGTTATTTTGATGATATGAATTAAAAATCATAGTTCAAAATAATTGCTATCTGTATTATAAAGGACAAACATATCTGTGTGTAACACATATATCATTTTGCGAACGGCAGCACTTTGAAATTTGAAATTAAATATTGGTTTTGCAATTTTCTGTAATGCAAATTTTTAAACTTCTAAACATCGCACATTTTAAATTTTTACACCGTTGTATAAGGAAAAAAAATGTTCTTTCAAATGCAATTTGTTTGAAAGCTGTATCTCAATTTAATTTTAAGATATTAATTTTTTTGTAATTATGGCAACTGAAGTACTCCATTTCTATTGAAAGTAAAGGGGAAAAAAGGAAAATAGTAGGTTTCTGTATCTTTTTGTTGCCATTTTCTCATAAAAACTGAAATTTTTTTTTAATTAAAATATGTTGCTATGTCAAGCATATCGTCTGTTATAAAACCCGATGAGTTTTGGTTTTATTTCGTTTTTATTTATAAATTAAATTATTTTAATTTATTGCAATTTAACTTTACAAATGATACAAGATAAAACACTTTTCCTTTACAAAAATGTATTTTAAAGAACATTTATGTGACTTATTTTCTCCGCATTTACTTAATTTGTATCAAAAATCTGAAAGAATGCAATTTTATTAATCCGTCTGTCATAACACTTTCCAAATTTTGAAAAAATATAAATGAATGACTTCTGATAAAACATGGAGCTATTATAAACAAATAAATGAAGTCACATAAATTGTTAGATACCCGATTGTTTGCCGAGCTTCTTAAATGACGTCATTGCTTTCTTCATTAGTTTGTGTATTATTCCGCGATAATGGTGTCATATGCATACCTTTCTATAGATGTTGTTTAAGATCGTAAAAGTGGAATGCTTTAGCGGATGCAATTGACGTCATATTATTTTTAAAAAAAGTGTTTACTTTAATTCTTAAAACTGAAATATGTTTTGTAGAAGTGCGTCATTTTCACCCCAGCTGCTTTGAAATTTTTCACAGGTGAAAATGCTTCATTTTTGAAAATATCATAATCGAAATCACACACTGATAAAATGCAATGTTTTACAAATATTTAGAGTGTATTTATGGAAGAGCAGTAACATACAGGGGGAATGCTTTTTGTCCGAAAAATAGCGATTTATATTACAGAACTTGATGATTCACTCTTGGATGAATTCTCTTTGCTGAGTTGGACAAGCAAACAAAGAAGATCTTAGCAATAATTCAAGGTTTAAAATAATATCAGGTTCCCCAAGTTTTTGTCTTAAATTCTCTCTACTACTAAAATTTTATTGCTATTCTTTAAGACATGCTAATGTAATTTTATCAAAATAACATAGCTTGCTTAATTTAATTTTTCATAATTTTATATAATCTATATATTTAAAACACAAGACTGTTTTTTAATCATCTGCCCTGAGCTTTCTCCTGAACCAAATTTACTAATATTTTTTTTAACTGAAAGCTGTTCATTTTTAGATGTGCCCACACTAGCTGTTTGGTTTTTTTTTTAAATATCCCATTATTATATTTTAATTTTAAAAGTGTTCTGTGAAATTTCTTCAAAATGATGGTAATTAGATAGCTTTCATTATTGCAGCTAGAGAGAAATAATGAGGTTTATTTATCTTTATTCATGCTATTCTCTGATAAAAATACAAAATTGTTGTATAGGTTTAGTGGTGCAAAATCTCATTAGGGACATAATATTTTGGACGGAAAATTATGTACTGCCTTTGAAAACACGCATTTTCCTCATAAAGTTTCCATGGTTTTTTTTCCTTCTGTATGTGTACTAAGTTTCAGACACTAGGTGAAATGCTTAAGTAAGTGAAAATGACATCATATTTAAAAGAAACTGATGATTTTCTTAGATAAAACTAAGCTTTTTAACACATGCGTCTAAAAAACATAAATTCAGTAATTTTTACTCTCCGCTACTGAGATTAGAATCTTGAATTAAGAGTGCGACTGTTCAGATGCAAAGATTTTGCTGACAATTGTTACTTCAAGTTTTGAGTTAAAATGATTTTAAAATGATCAAATTAAAATACCAATTTTTCTAAAATGGTGAATGCGGATATGAGAAGTGTGTATGTAAACTTTGAGAAGGTGAAAATGATGTCAGGTTTAGATTTCATATTGAAAAAATTCTGTGATCGTGCAAAGTGGAATAAATTTTGCTTTTTTTCATTCCGGGATACCAAGCATAAGAGCCTCAATTGATAACTTCATCATAATAACTGACCTTTATTATATTTTACTGATTACGTATCTTGTATATTATAAAGGGCAAACGTATCTGTGCATAATGCTAAAGTCATTTTGCAAATGGCAACAGTTCACAATCAAATTTCGGTTTTGAAATTTTTGCTATTGCAGTTTTTTAATCTTTTTACCATTGTACGTTTTCAATTTTTAGAAAGTCGTATAGGGAAAAAATATACTTTCAAATGCAATTTGTTTAAAAAACTGTATCATAATTGACTGATTTATTATGTTTTTTAAAATAATTTTCAAGCATGATTTTTTGTAATTTATCTTATCGCTTGCTGTCTTCAATATATATAATAATAATAAACATTTTGCACATAAAGCAACAACAATTGTTCAGCATTTATTTCTGACTAATTTTCCATAACGTAATTAATACTTTATTTATAAATAAATAAATAAAAGAATAATATTAAAAAAACGCAAATTTAACATATTTGAAATTGAACAATTTAAATTTTTTGACAGCCAAATAAGAAAAAAAACTTTCAAATGCAATTTGTTTGTAAAGAGTATCTCAGTTACTGATTGTCTATGGCTTTAAAAATAATTTTCAAGCCATTTTCAATTTTTCATTAATTTGAAATATTTTTAAATTTATCTCTATCACATGGAGTTCGATTAAGAAAGATTAATCCGTTTGCCCTTAGAACAACATAAAGAGATCATCATTTTCTCACGACTAATATTCCATAAAAAAATCCTCTATGAATAAATAAATAAAATAACATAAATAAAACACAAATTTAACAGACATGTAATTCAACTAAGCTCATAACACGTTGAGTGCCACGTCAGTCACTGGGGACTGACACTGAATTTTCCATTTAGGCCACGTCAGTCAGCAGTGACTGACACTTATAGATTGTGCAATGGGAATCTTATTTCATGGCCCGAACTGAAAGACAGACAAAATGGACTTGGCATTCAACGTGTTAAAGCTCTGAAATTGTCAGAAAATAAAAGGATGCCGTAAGCAGCAAAATCTTGGGCTACTAACTCTTAGCATGCGGTTAATACAAAAAAATTGCTTTTTATAAATTTCAAAAGTTTATTTGATTCTATAATTCCTATTTTTCATATGAAAAATGCTTTTTTATTTTTAGTGGGCTATCTAAAAAATATATTCCATGTAAAAAAAATATTACTTTTCATTAAAAAAAAAAAAAAGTTTTCACCTATATTCTGTAACCTGGGAAGCCCAGGTATGGCCCCCTAGTTTAAATAAAAAATTAATTAATATTAATTAAAGAATAATTATTTTAATTAAAAAATCATAAAGCAAAAATCCATGATAGGAAGGTGAATTCTTTTCAATTATTTTGTCAATGCATTTAGAAACAGTGAAAATGCCAGTCACTCTTATAATACTATGAAATTATTCGCTTTAAAACCGCCGTCGTTGGTCTAAAAAGTCACTGAAGCCACCGATAGAAAACGGATTGGCGACAAGTTTTAGTATGCGGAAAATAGAAGTAAAAGGGTCTGTGATGTCACAACAATGTTTTGAGTCTTTATACTTTGAATTGTGGACAAACAATATATAAATCGTACATGAAATTTGGGAATATTTTAAATTTTCAGCATTAAAAAAAAACAAACAAAAAAAACCACGTTTTTCTTTTCTTGACTTTTTTCCGCAAAGTTCCGTTTATATTATACAACTCTGGTAACACAGATAAAATAAATAATCTGAAATTAAATAGCTTACCTTGTAATATAAATCATACATATGATGATCATGGATGTCATTATCAATATAATTTGTTTTATGAACAAATAAAATATAAAAACACTACAGATTAATTTTCTATGTCTGAAAATCCTTCGAAATCTTCACTTCTGTGTCACTATGGAACAATTCCAAGAGTTTAGGTGGTAAATATTCATCAATATCGGCTCTGGTACTCTCGAATTCTTCGTCATCGGAACGACTGCTGGATAAACAGTCTTGATCTGAAACCACATGAGAACTTCTGGGAACCCCGTTGGCATTATTTTGTGCATAATCCGTAATCTCAGCTTTAAAAAAGGCTCTTTTCAGCATATCCTTTGGAATTCTATTCCAAGAGTTCAAAATCCACTTGCTAACTTCTGAATAAGTTGCTGTGTGCATCCAGCCTCCTTTTGTGAACGTATGGTTTTCTGCTGATATCCACGATTCCCAGTGATGACGCATGTGAGGTTTAAATGCTTGATTTATGCATAAATCCAAAGGCTGCTACTTTTTTGTCAATCCACCTGAGACTATCGCCAACCGTGTCTTTTCTAACCCAAGACTTTTTTTGTCTCGTCCGTAAGGGGCTGTGCATATATAACGTTATCAACTTATTGGCAATTTTGGACCCCCCCCTCCTTCAATTACAATATCATACGTTATCATCCCTCGAACCCCCTATTTTTTATTTTGTTTCAAGTGATATACTAGCATTATATGGTTTTACATTTATTTTTCTCACCCTTTATTAATTCAAATGAAGAGAAGTCAATAAAATAACACTATCAAATAACACTTAAAAGAAATAATTACTACTTATTTAAAAGTATTTAAAAATAGCTTTTTGTTAGATAATACATTCAACAGTAATAATGTTTTCTTGCACTTGCCCTCGGACAGGTAGTAGGGAGTGGAGTGGAGAAAGAACAACAAAACAATTCTTTCTCTTTTATTTACTAGTAAACGGAACAAGTATCATTTCAAACATGCCACGCACTTGGTTTCTCGAACAGAGTAATATATATGCATACACATATGACAGAAGAATAGGAATGTCAAATGTTGGGATATTCCATATTTTTGAATTAAATAATTTTATAATCATTTAATAATTTTAATAATAACTTTGTATTTTCATAACAATAGATAACAGATGAAAAAAGATAACATACTATTTTTATCTGAAGAACAAGTTACAAATAAAAAGAGAAAATTTTGGTTGGATCAAAAATGCTAATGATATCAAGACACCCCCCCCCCCCTACCCCTAGAGATATCTTATGCTATCATGTTCCAGACTCCCCCCCCCCCTCCCCCTAAAATGATAACGTTATATATGCAAAGCCCCTAACGTGCATTCCCATTGAGTCCATGGCAAGTAAACATTTTTTCTGAAAAATGGAATTCGGTCTTTTTCTCCAACATTTCTCGACCCACTCCTTGATAATGGTCTGGTTCATCCAGCCTTTGTCATTCGCCAGTACTATTACCCCCTTAGGGAAGTTTTCTTTCGGGATTGTTTTCCTCTTGAATGTAACCATCAGAGTCAACTTATGTCCTGAAAGCTGTTTTTCTCGTTCAAAGTTGTTACTTATAGGGACAAACTTTACAAAGACAAAATCTGTTGAATGAGATGCGGGCATGTCGGACGATACGGGGACCTCATCCGTATTTCCTACCTCAGAGGACTTCAGTGCATATTTTTTTATCTCTTCTTTTACAAACTTCAAGAACAATTTTTTTTTCTTCCCAGCTGTCCTTCAATTTCTGGCCGAGAGTTGTCCAGGCTCTCATAGTCATCTTATTTTTTTTTTTTTAAATCAGTTGCACCATGGTGCAACTGATGCAACTTATGTCGCCATTTGCTTTGCTTTTATTCTGATTAGAACAGTTAATAAGGATCAACCATTTTTTCTCTGATGCTCAATCCAGTCACAAAGTTCTTTTTCCAAATCTGGCCACTGCTTTAGGCCTGCGACATTGCGCTCATTTCTCTTTCGGCATTTTCAACAGCACTTCCTCCTGCTTTTGCCACTCTGTTATACGTTTTTCATCAGCATTCAGATCTCGTTCTGTGCTTCTATTGCCATTCACCTCTTATAATCAGATGGCATTTAATTTAAACTTTGCTGTATAACTTCGATGCTTCGAATTTATTGAAAACACAACAGTAAAATTATAATCAATAAAAGGGCAATATAGCTCCATGTGCTAATGTGTTCTGTCTTTTCGTGATAGAATAGAAGCAAAGCAAGGATATTAAGTAAAGGCAAGTTGAGCTGTTGTTAAAATTTCAAACATGGAGTAAAATAGTTTCCCCCGTAGATAGGATTAGCTCCATGGATTAGCTTTATTGCACCGGTGACAAATGAAGGAGGCAGAAAATGGGACGAATTATTCCTTATATGGCATGCAAGAGGCTCTGAGACGAACGTTAGGAGAGCCATTGTGATTGGATGCGATGCCTGCTCAAAGGACAGTTTACTGCTCCTGAAAATTGCATTGTTTGTAAACATGCTGTAGAGATCTGCACAGGCCGGCCCATGGCCCGAAGCCGGGACCGATTTTCATTCACGGCACTCGGGCCGGGCCTGCTCTCCACTCTGTTCAGGCCGGGCCCAGGCCATACTTTTTTCTGAAGGCTCGGGCAGGGCTGGGCCTAACTTAATTTTTTTGTACAGAGCTGGGCCTGGTTTCATTCCTAGTCTTCACGGCCTAAAATTTTCAGTCCTAGTTTTGAGCCAGCCCATATGAAAATCATTGCCTCAGCATGGCCTGGTCCATTTAAAGGTCAGTTAAATTAGGCCTTGCACAAAAATTTTTGCAAAAAATGCATACATTTTTGAATTGCCATTGTTCTACACTTAAACATTAAAATTTATTATTTTTAAAGAATAGTAGGTTTCTATGCATATTAAAATATAGCTATGTGTGAAAAGGAACCTGCCTATGACGGAATCCTGTTTTAAACTGAAAAACGTGTTGATCCATGCAAAATTAATATACTAATAAGTAAGAAAAGAATATATAATACATTTACACTTGCTAAGAAGGGAACTTGTCTATAAAGCATTTTTTTTTTTTTTTTCTATGCAATTCCGTCTTAGAAGATTTTACTGTATAGCATTTTTAAGATTTTTAACACTTTGATACATGGAATATGGATTAACAATATTAATGATAACTGAAACATTTACATACAAGAAATAGATTCATTAAAAAAATAAATATTGCAGCCTGCGGCACTTCGATAAAATGAAGATTATATATATGAAAAAAAAAAGTTAAGATAAATATTTTTGGTCAGAACTCCTCGTACAAGACAAATCTTTAACCAATTCGATGTAAAAATCAATGTTTTGTAGAAATTCACTCAGGCCGGGCCGGGCCTGGGCCAAACTTTAAATTTTTGTAATGGTCCGATCCCGGGCCTGGAAATGTCAGCCTGTGCAGACCTCTAACATGCTGGTATGTTTCTGCCATATGAGACATTTTTTTTTCTTTTCACAGGTACAACATAAGATCATGGATTAATAATTTTTTTTTCTAAACAGATTTTTAAATAAAGATCGGCAGTAAATTTGGTGCTATTTATAAGCCACACCTAGTTATTTGCTGCATTTTTGTTTTCAAACCAGAAAAATCTAGTTTAACGCTGCAGCGTTATTACCGGAAAATACGGTATATTCAGTTATGAAAGTAAAATAAAAAAAACTTTTTTTCTTTATGCAACTGTGATTTAGAAATTCAGTTGTGATTACAATTCAAATGATTTGAATTTACTAAGTTCAAATTAAACATCTACTGCCAGCGTTGATATTTTGCAAATCAGTTTGTGTATTATTATGTATTTTATATTTAATTTCATGTGAAATCTGACAGGCAAATGGTTACCTGCTGAAGAAGACCGGTTAACGAAAGCTGTGTATCAGTTATCAAATGCAGTACCTGGTGAAATGGTTTCAACTGGTTTATCATGGGCCACTGTGGCAGATAGAGTTGGAACACGCTCTGAAAAACAATGTCGTACAAAATGGCTCAATTATTTAAATTGGAAAGTTGCTGGTGGAACTGATTGGACAAGAGAAGATGATATTAATTTGATATGTAGGTAAGTTTATTTTTCATTCATTTTATAAATTATAAAACCTATATATATATGGGGTATAATGACACTAGATGTTGGTAAAAAGCATGTTTAGTTGGGTTTCTGGATTAAATGCACTAGCATTTTTGGCCGATTTGGTTTGTTGAAGAAGAATTGATGAAGATGAAGAACACAAACGATGCAGTAGAATGAGACGTTATCCAGCTTTATTTACACAATCAGAAACAGTTGTAGGTGGAATGCTCAGTTTGAGGAAAAAAAAATAGAATTCACTCGCATCAAACAATTCACTTTAACAACGTTCCATCTCTCTGCTGCTTTCCACACAATAATCTCATTCTCCTCTTACTACCATTCTACTCATTCTGTTTCTTACACCACTACATTTCACCCTTCTACACTTATTCTGCTGTTTTTTACACATATTTCTGCACACAGCTCTACACCTTTTTTCTCTTTGTTCTGCACACCATATCTGGCTGCCACATCAGTATTTAAACTACATCAGTGCAAAGTTACAATAAAGATCAGCTGATTCCTCTCTCCCAATCATAATCACTTTTTAGACGGTTTATTAAAATTTCCAGTCGGATTAATATCAAAGTAAATAAGCTTCCTAGCACAAAAACATTGTTCCAGAACTTTCTCTAATCTTGAGAACCAGATGCACAAGGCGTAAATACAGTTTAGTCCCTGCTGTCAAGATTGCATCTAAAAATAGCTTTTTTCCCTGTCAGATAATAATTTGAAAAAAAAAATGAATTTATTGCCGCGAAATAAGTTTTAAAAGCATTGAAATATTCTAGTGGACACCTTGATATTTTTTAATAAAAGAATAATTTTAAATAAATAGGTTTTTTAGATGGAATAAATTATGAATTATGGTATTTTAGCAATTAAATAAAGAATTTAGAGGGTTTTGATTTACCGGGAAATAATAGCGAATTTTAATAAGGATTTAGATAATAAAAAGGGTTTTATTAAAGAAATATAAGTAGTTATCGCCATTTTTAGATTTACTCAATTTAGAATAAATATTATTAGATGGATTAGGGTCTTATACCTTTACATATGGAGATAATTAGACTAGTTTAAGAATAGGCTTTTAACTTAATAAGCTGGTATAATATATGGAATATTATTAAAAGGGAAATTTATATCAAATAATTATAACCTTGGTAAAAATTTTAAATTTTGTAATATATAGTATATTCCAGTTTTCTTTTTTCAATGAATAAGTAATTAAAAAAATAATATGGTTTGCACAATTTGGCAATTGCCATTGATGAACACTCTATGATTAAATTTTTCCAAGACAAAAATGTAATTCATATTGTGAGATTTCTTGATAAAAGTGTATGACAAAATAACGTGTTCTTGATTCCAATATAACCAAATGAAGAAGATATTTGCTGAGAAAACCTATTTCAGGATTCCTGCATTTCGTTAATAACTACTTTTCAATTTGTATATTTCTTTGGTACATCCATAGAGTCCTATGAATATCCTGTGAATCATACTTAATTGAATTTACAGGCATCGCCCGACTTATGTAAGTAATGCGTTCCGTAAACATTTGCGTAAGTCGAATTTGTAAATTCCTTAGGTAAAATTTCATCAGAAACTAGAATATTTATTATATATATACATATATATATATATATAATATATTATAAATAAATAAATATATATATATATATATTTATAATATAATATATTATAATATATTTACAGAGTATTATTTTATAAATAAAGTAGCATGCAGCAGTATTTACTTGGATATAAACTAAAAAATATAAAAACAAACTGAAAGAACACTTTTAAAATAAAAAGTATCTTGTGGAATATGGGATTTATAAATATAACATTGATGTATTAATTTATATCAATTTTGAATCTACATCAAACGAACAGCTCTGAAGCTGGAAGAAAAAATGCACTTGTTCCTTTTCAACGAAAATTAGGTTTCATTATGAATTCAGCTAACAAAATTGTAACGGTTAAACAGAGTTTTTTTTTTTTCTTCTTTTTTGGCTTATTTTAATCAGATTTGTGTTTGTTTTGTTGAAGATTTGATTGTACATCCCAATAAAAATATAACTATATCTAATATATAAAACTATATTATTGTTGTGGTTTTTATCTGCCTATTTTATTTACAAAACAATTATCAAAAGTATGCAAATGCGCTAGTATGTTAATAAATGTAATTTTCTAGATTTCTTACATAAGTGCGAATTTACGTAAGTCAAGGGATGCCTGTATATGGTCATTAAAATCAATGGATATTTTCAGCAATGCTAGATGAAATTATCAACTTTATGCCAGCTGTGTAATGTATGTTTGTTTTTTAATTTCCTCTACATGTTATATCTATAATAATAAGGAAAGAAGTTTGTGTGTGCGTGAGTGTGTCGACGGTGTTCTGAAGGGACCGCTGTACGCAGAGCTACAAAATTTGGGGAAAAGGTACGTCTATATAAGTTTTGCACCTCGAAGACCGATTTTCGATTTTTTGATTAGATTTTTTTAATTTAATTTTTTATGCGATTTTTAGCACTTTTTTAAGTTTCGAGGTGATTTTTCCGCATTAGTGAAAAGAATACGGTTTCTTTCTTTTAACCCAATATAGTAAATTTTGTTCTCTTTTCAAAAAAGTTTATTTGGAATTCGTACAGCGATTTTAGAATTTTTATCGAATTTTTTATGCGATTATTGAACAGCATTTAATGCATCTTCATACTTATAAGAGGGTTACCGTAGGGGGACACAGTTCTGTTGCCGAATGCTGTCAAGTTTGTCGCCAACTTGGCAATATCTCTAATATTTCGCCAAATTCCCATAGACTTCCATTGTAAACCAATAAGGATTACTTGCTAACAGAAAATGAACAAATTGAGATACTTTATTGCAACAAAAACTAATATTAACTTAAGGGGTTATATTAACTATATTTAAGGGAATGCAAGTAAATTAAATTATGAATAAAAGTAACATGATACAATGCTTAGCATGCTTTCCCAAACATAAATTTTAAGAGAGCCCGTAGGTCAAAGGAATTAGATTTGAAACTTTTATCCAATTACAGTAAATTTTGACTTTTGTGATTTTTGAAGTTGATTTTTAATTCGATTTCTACGTTTCTTTGCAATCTGCTGCAATTCTTTTGACATTCCATTTTTGGCCTATAATACTAAAGTAATTTCTACCCTTATTTCAATAAAGTCTATTCAAATTTCGTATAGCAATTTTTGAATTTTTCGAGAATTTTGTATGTGATTTTTAGCGATTTCTTACCATTTTTCCACATTGGTGAAAGGAATCAACTTTCAATCTTGGAACACAATATATAATTTTTTTTCTCTTTTCGAAATTTGTGCAGCAATTTAAAAATTTTTCACGATATCTTATTGTGATTTTCAGAGCTTTTTTGCAATTCGAGCTGTTTTTTAACGTACCCGGGCAATGCTGGGCAAGTTAGCTAGTATTTAATAAAATAATTATACTTTTCATTAAATTATGTATGTGTCATTAAGATTACCATTTTTATCTTCTATCTAACAAGGGAACCACTTTTGGTGTTGCTCGCACCTAGCATCGAGACCTGGTGTGTTTTGTAGCCCTATATATAAAAGTTAGAGAACCGAAAAAATTCTCTGTTAAAATAATATTTTATATACTTTTTTATTATTACATATTTATTTGTTTATTTCACACCAAAAGTGAGTTAAGTCGCCAAATATGGCGATACAATTTTTCCGCCCGCTTTATCCGAAGAGGAAATGTACAGGACATATTAGTACTAGAATTATATCAGATTGCGATTTTTTTTTTTTTTTTTTTTTTTTTTTTTTAAATAATTGATAGCATAAGAAACAAATATTAGGTTTTTATTTTTTTTCTATGCAGACTATAAATATATAAGTAATAAATATAATTCTATAAAAGCTTTGAAGATCATTGAAAACTATTTTTTAGTGAAATACAAAATAAGCAAATTATTTCCTTTTGAAATCGAATGAAATAAAGTTTCAAATGTTTAAAATGAAATGTTGCTGTATTAAATGATCCTTCGGTAAAAGTAATCCTAAAGTAAATTAATATTTTTACACAATTTAGAAAAATTACTGTGGCGAAATAGGTCGGACATTGCAATTTCTAGCTATTACAAATTCAACTATGACATTTGGCTAGGGTTTCCAGTAAGCTCAACTTTTGAAAATAAACGCCAACTGTTTCCCCGCCAAAAATATTAATATAAAGTTGCAATTTTTTAAAATCAAATTCGTGGGTTTTTTAAGGAATATTCAAACTTTTTTCAATATTTTATACATATTATTAACTAATTTTTATTCTTAAATGCTTTTCTTTAAAAAAATTCAATGTTAATAGTCCGATAAGCGGTCTCGAAAATTGTATTTTCAGAAAGTTATGCTGCTGTATAATCAAGAAATATTATTTTAACAGAAAAATTTTATTGATTCTCAAACTTCATAATATAAGGCTTTAAAATGTACCAGGTCTCAATGCTAGGTGCAAGTAACACCAAAAGTGGTTCCCTTGTAAGTTGGCTACAGCATGTACGTTTCATAATATTTGAAAATGGTGTCCTTGTTAGATTTCATACCAAGTGCAGAAGTTGGCCCAAAACTTAACAGGGACAAGTAACAATGGTGTCTAGCAAATGGAAACATACCCAAATTAAGTCGAACAAAATAGTTCAGTTGAAAAAGTTTTATACAGTGTGTCCCAAAAGTTTATAGGCAAGAATTTTTTGATTTAAGAGCTAATGACGAATAAACAAGTAAGTAAAACAGAATAAATTATGCAAATATATAATGATGAAATAAAAATAATAAAATACTCAAACAACTTTTAACAGTCATAGATTTAATATAAAAAAGTAAAAACAAAAAAATGCTGTCCCAAAAATATATAAACAACCGGTGTTAAAAGCTGATTTAAGTACTGACATCCAAAATTTGCATATCATGTACTTGTGGTGCAATAGTTTCCTGAGATAAAAGCGAATCTGTCTTTCCGTTTCCATCTGATTATAAAGATGCTTTGCTATGTGCAGTTTTCCAAACAGGAAATTTTGCAAATCTATGTATCGTTTAAAAGCTCATAGATGGAAAGTTGTGGACATTGCAAGGAAAATTAAATGCAGCATCGTTGGTATTTACCGAATTCTATCAAAAGGTAACAATTTTGAAACAAAATCTCATTCTGGATCACCAAAGAAAACAACTAAACTGCAAGACAGAGAGATTTTGAGATTAGTTTCAACCCAGAACTTGTCTGTATGCTTAGTTTCTAAAGAAGTAAGCGTTCCAGTATCAAAATCCACAGTACATCGACAGCTGCAGTATATTTCTTGATTATCGCAAAATGTGTCGTTCACCAGCGTTTAACAAAACGGCATAAAGACGCTGGTGTTCAGTGGGTCTGAAATCACATGAATTGGACAGATGAATGGTTGAGTGTTCTTTTCAGTGATGAAAAGAAATTTAATTTATTGGGCCCGATGGTTGGGCTGATTATTCACTACTGGCATGATATTTTTCAAGGAATCGTGAACTTTTTCAAGATAACAATAAGGAGGTGGTGGCTCGCTCATGGTGTGGCGAGCAATTTCTTATAATGGAACAGCCGATATTGTTTTTCTGAAAGCTCCTCAATGTTCCAGAGATTACCAGAAAATGCTTGAAATACAGTTGCTTCCATTTGGAAAGTTGATAGGTGGGGACAAATGGATATACCTGCAAGACAATTGTTCCATTCACATGTCAAACTCTACAATACAGTGGTTTAGACAAAACCAAGTAACTGTTATGGACTGGCCAGCCATAAGTCCTGACCTGAATTCAATAGAGAACCTCTAGGGAAGATTACCTAAAGACGTATATGCTATGGGCATCATTTTGCTATGATTCAAGATCTAAAGTTGCAAATTGAATGAAGTTGGTTTTCTTTAAAACCGGAATTTCTTCAAACTCTTGTTTTGAGTATGCCTGATCGAGTTTTTGAAGTGATTAGAAACAACAGTTTAAAAATTTGAACGTTAAAGGGAAAAAAAAATTAATTTTCTATAAACTTTTGGGACAGTAAAATTTAAGTTTTAATTTTTCTCACAAAGTCTATGATTGTGTAACATAATTTTTATTTAGTATTATTATTGTCTTGATATTATTTATAAATTGTTTATAATTGTTTTATAATTGTTTATAATTATAAATTGTTTTGAAATTGTTACTCTTCTTTTTCAATTGTAAAATTAAAAAAAAAAAAACATTGCCTATAAACTTTTGGGATGCACTGTAGAATCAAAAACTCTACATATTCATTTAACCATCTTTCACAGACTATTTTGTGGCTTGCAGAGTGCAATAATTTTTTAAAATTTGTCTAAGTTATTGAACTTTTTTTTTTTCAATTTTTTATTAAAAATTTCATTATCTCAATGATGATTTGTTTCATATTTCGAGAAAGTCATTTTTTTTTTTTTTTTTTTTTACTTGTTGTTGCTAGATTCTAAAAAAGCTCAAATAATATTTCCAACCATTTTTCAATTGAAAAAATATTTACATCACAATGTTAACTAGATTATTATGTGTGAAAAGCATTTTGTGAAAGTTGTCATATTTAAAAAGCTGAAATAATATTTCCCAAAACTTTTCAGTTGAAGAAATATTTATACTTGAATATTAAAAGAGAAAGAAAAATTTAAAGTATTTAATTACACACAAAAAGCATTAATTGGGAAAGTCATGTCATATATAAAATCTCATATTTAAAACTATTTTCTTATAGTGTCTAAAAGAAAACTTTTCTACTATACAATTATTGAGACATAGCAACATTTTTTACTGAACCATTTTGTATAAATTGATTTTAAATATTTGATAGATCTTTGACAGCATTGGATGTAGCATTAGGAATCAAAAAATCCCCTAGTTCAAAGTGGAATGAATGGTGACCTGATTACAGAAGTTCTCCTATGTTCATGATAATATTATTCAATCTTCTGTAGTTGGAGGATCTCCTTAAAACATAATAAATTAGTCTATTTTTAGAGCCTGCGGGGTCTGGACAGTGGTTGCCGAGCATAGTTCGTATGGGGACAGAGCCCTAGAGCCTTTAGTCAAATTTTTAAAATAGGAGCTTGTATCTTGTTGGTTGTAACAGTTATATGTATACTTATCACATATATACTCATAAAATGTTCTTCATATTAAAACTAGATCAGTTTTACTGAGCCATGTCAAGATGAGACAGTTGTTTATTAGTCTTTTAAATATGCTATGGGTTCCAAATGTAAAAATTTAACTCAGAGTTATTTGTAAAAAGGAGTGTATTCACATATTGATATTATAAAGAACATACTTTTGCATTTACTTTTATTACATGTTGACAAAATTCTTTGCCTATATATAGAATAATAACATTATATAAATTTTCAGGGTTTATGCATTGAATGCCACGGATGAAAACCAGGTTGATTGGGCTGAATTAGGTAAAGGTTGGTTAAGGTAAGTAGTTTTGAAAATATTTCAATATACTGAGTTTCATGTATTTTTTGCATCATCTAATTTATTTTTGTCACTTTCAGTAAACTGATTATTTTCAAATTTTGGGTCTTTAATCAGTTCTTATGTCTTTTGGTGCATGTGTCTGTAGAATTTTGTTAGGATAGCGTATCATGCACAGTGCAATATAATATATTTAAGTTTTAAAAAATGCTCTCCAAATTATATATGCTTGATGATTAGAGAATATAAATATAAAATTCTTACTTAGGCTAGTTTCATACCCTTCTCTGCTTAGGCGTAAAATATAGGTGCAGATTTACAATCGCCAGTCACCACATAGTGATTAAATTTTTTGCTTTGGCCACTAACTTTCAATGTCTAAGTCACCATGCCCCTTTTCTGCCAAATTACAGATTTCTGTTTTTTAATCAAATCCACATATTCTCTTCCGTAAGCCCATGAATGATATTTACCATTTTTTAATTGTTTATTACTAAAAAATATGATTAAACATGGATGCCACATTTCCACGGACCACAAATTTTCCGTTTTCTTCTTTAAAAAATGTAAATAAAAAAACTGAAATCTCCGTAGATTCAGGAAAAAAAATCACGTTGATATGCGCCACGAATGAACACAGTGGTGGCGGCGTATTGGAATTAGCCCATGATACGGAAAAATTCGTGCCGAAAAGATAATAATTTTGGGTCCCACCCATTAAATTTGTATCTCTGGTATTCAGATATGTTCTTCAATTCATCAATCGATCATGAAAATAAATTGGGAATTTCTCCATCGGCCGGAAACTTTGTGAAAATGGTCAAAAAAAAGCATGAATTTTGTCAATCTGTTGAGGAAAAATAAAGCAAACTTCATCAATTGGTCACGGAAAAGAAATCGCAAGTTTCGTCTAATGACCAAGAAATAAAACCACGAATTTCGTCAATTGCTCATCGATTAAAACTGCGAATATCATCAAGCATTTGCAAATCGAAAAAAAAAAACCAACACTAATTTCACAAATTGATTGCAGAAAAAATGGTGAATTTCATCAATAAGTTGCGGGAAAAAATTGCAAAATTCATTAATCGGTCGCAGAAATAATAACAAATTTTGTCAGTTAAGAGTGAATTTAATCAGTTGCCAGAAAAAAGATCCTTAATTTCGTGACAGAAAAAAATCAAGAATTTCATTAAAGAGTCGCGATCGATAATAAAACATGAAAATAGGCGATTTGTCATGAAAATTGCAATTTATTGTATCCATAGAAATTTAAAACCAAAAATCCCCTTGCCAATAAAAGTTGCAGCAAGGCTTATAGGGTTCGATCTTTCTCCATAATCCCATACGCAAATTCATCTCTGAATGTTAGAAATTGTTAAATTTGTTTTATTAAAATCTAATACATAAAAGTAAATAATTTTTTTCTATTTTTTTCATATGTATTTTTTATTTTGACATATTTTTTGATGCAATTTATTTTCAGCTATGAAAAATACTTTTAGAGGAAACATTAGAGAATCGTTTACTCATAAAATGTTCAGGCCTTACATTATAATTATTTCTACAAACTGCATACAAACATAGTGGGAAGATTTTATTACTGAAAAATGATAGCATTTTAATGGATAGAATTTTTAAAACTTTCGCATAATAGTTATTTTTCTGAAGAACAATCTGGTTTAGCTATATACAAAACCAATATCTATACTGTCTTTTTTAAACATACTCAGGAAGAAAGATTAAGACTAAAACACATAATAAACTTTATTATTATTTTTTTTAAATAGCATTTCAAAATGATCTGTTTAACACAGCAAACTTGCTTTAAATATATTCAAGTAGCAGTGTTCTTTGTAACAGTTTGAGCCTGACAATTTTACATAGTCTGTGATAAGATTTTTTTTTTAAGATAATTTTTCTTATAGAAAAACAGATGAGTGGTGAGTTTTGATTTTTATAGTGCAAAATTATCTCACACAATATGAACTTTAAAATGTTTTCATTTACTTAAAAGGTGACAGATAATAATACTACAGATGTTACAAGTTATAAAAATATACACAATTTATTTAAACTTCCTAGTACTTTAGGTCTGCAAAACCATGCAGCCATCGTCAGGGAATATTTTGATTAATTGCTGTTCTGTTCATTTCAAATACGTCACTTTTGATTTTATTTAATCTCACACATTCACAATGTTTTGATATGTTCTTTTGTATGACAAAATAAAAATAAGAAATATTATTTTCCTAATATTTCCCACAATCATAATTGTTAACTTTATACATATTATTTTTCAATTTACATAGTTAAAGATTTACACCGAAGAGCCAAAACATTATGACCATCATCACATATATTGCAATGAACTCGCCTGGATGACGTGGAGAGTACATAATCAAGTGGGAATGATATTTAAATGCTACTAAAGAGTCTGAGGAAGCATTTTTGCAATTCTGACTGTGATGGTAAAGGCTGCTGATCTAAGCGACTTTGATAGAGGGCAGAATTCAGTCGCCCGGCAACTTAAAACGAGTTTCTTCGAAACTGCACATCTCATGGGTTGTTCATGACATATCACTGTTAGTACTTATACAAAGTGGATGAATGACGGTGAAACCAGCAGTAGAAGCCATCGCATTGGATGTTTACGAGTTATCAAATAAAAAGGATGTTGGAGACTTACCCCTCCCCTTGCTAAAGCAAAATCGGCCCAGAGACTGGTTCAACTGACATCCTAATACAATACTGGTCCAAGTAGAATTCTTTCAGAGCACACAGTTAAGCTGACACTGTTGAATATGAGACTATGCAGAAAACGTTCAACCTCTGTTGACCAAGCATCATTGCCAAATACTCCTACACTAGGCCCAAAAACATCATGACAGGACTATGGATTATAGGGAGAGAGTTGCCGCGTCAGATGAAACACGATTCATCCTTCAACACGTCGATGGACGTGTTAGGTATGCTGTCTTCTAGGCGAACTGTTACTCCCCCTTATATGACAGGTCATATACAGGCCAGTGGTGGCGATATTAAGCTTTGGGGAACATTCTCATGGGTCTCTCTGGGACCTGTGGTTTTGGTAGAACAGTCCATGAATGCCACGGGCTATCTGAACATCATCGCAGACCATTTGCACCTTTAAATGGTATTTGTCTTCCGAAATGGAAATTGAATCTTTGAGCAAGACAACACTCCATGTCACAGGACTCAAATTGTGCTCAATTCGTTGCAGGAATATAATACTGAATTCCAATTAAGGTCCTGGTCGACTAACTCGCTGGATCTTAATCCAATAGAGCACATTTTGGGTGTCATGTAACAGCAGCCCAGAGCTCAAAAACAATCATTTTGGAAATGCATGACCACTGCTTGAACACCTGGTACAATTTGTCTCTGGGCATCTACCAAGGACTTGTGGCATCCATGTCAAGGCGGATTGCAGTTGTTTTGCGGGCCAAAGGTGGGCCAACGCATTATTAGGTAGGTGGTCATAATGTTTTGGCTCTTCCCTGTATATTATAATTAATACTTAATATTCAACTTAAAAAAATTTTATGATTAAATTAAACACACACATTTGATGTAATTAGTCTGTGTTTTGTTGCACATATGTATATATTAAATAAATTGTTTTCACTTAGAATTCCTGGGGATTTTGTTTAATTTTTCTCCATATAAACACTGTTTTTATTCGTTTGTTTCAAAATGTGGCCACTGGATTCTTTGGGTTTAGGAGCCACTGGCTCCTTCCAGATTTTGGGATTTTTTTATTATTCATTTCAGATTTTTCCTCTTCAGTTTTGGGACACATATCTTTAGTAAGCTTCACGTTATTATCAAAAGGCATAGATATTGGTTTGGATTCTTGCATATTAAATTTGCTCAGAATATCTTCAATGTATTTCTTTTGTGTAATTAGGTGCGTTCGTAATTATATAAATACGTAGCACCTATAGTCGTCGTTCAGTCCGTCTGTCCGTCCGCATATAACAGAGCAAAAACTACCCGACCGAATGATTTGAAATTTTTAATATATAATTGCTGCAAAATTTTGTCGAGCCATTTCCAATTTTATGAAAATCGGATGTATAGTTTAATTACAGGGACAGTCAAAAGTTTTTCTTTACATTACGGCCAATGGGAAAAATTATTGCAAGTGAATTTTAATGATGTTACAGACTTCCGAATGGTCTGAAATTTTTAATATATAATTGCTGCAAAATTTTGTCAAGCCATTTCCAATTTTATGAAAATCGGATGTATAGTTTAATTACAGGGACACCCAAAAGTTTTCCGTTACATTACGGCCAAAGAGAAAAAATTATAGCAAATGCATTTAATGATTTTACAGCCTTCCGAATGGTCTGAAATTTTTAATATATAATTGCTGCAAAATTTTGTTGAGCCATTTCCAATTTTATGAAAATCGGATGTATAGTTTAATTACAGGGACACCCAAAAGTTTTCCGTTACATTATGGCCAATGGGAAAAAAATATTGCAAATGCATTTTAATGATTTTACAGCCTTCCGAATGGTCTGAAATTTTAAATATATAATTGCTGCAAACTTTTGTCGAGCCATTTCAAATTTTATGAAAATCGAATGTATAGTTTAATTACAGGGACAGTCAAAAGTTTTCCGTTACATTACGGGGAATGGGGAAAATATTATTGTAAGTGCATTTTAATGATGTTACAGACTATGCGCTTATGAAGCGCAAAAAAATATACATTCAGTACAATATGGGGTGCAAAAAATAATTATAAAACTAGTTATAGTACGAATGCACCTCATTTGCCACGTTTGACGAGCAATTTCCAACTTGTTTTAATATTGTCCCCATTTTGGATAAATTCTATGCCCAAACAATAGTGTAAGAGACCTAAATCTTTCATCGTAAATGATTTTGCTAATTCATCTCGAATATATTGATAATCTTCTTTACATTTATTAAGAATTATGAGATCATCAACATAAACAATGATAATAGCTTCAATGGGAGATTTAGAAAAATACACACATTTATCAGCATTAAGTGATTCAAACTTCATTTGTTTCAATTTTTCATCTAATTTTTTTAACCATTGGCAACCCGATTGTTTTAATCCATAAAGGGATTTTTTTAATAAGCAAACTTTTTCAGCATTAAATTCATTTTTAAAACCTTCAGGTAATTCCATGTATATTCTTCAGTTAAATCACCATTTGCATAAGCCATAATAAAATCTAATTGATATGCAGTGAACCCATTTTGGATGCCATATGCGATCGCAGTTCTTATTGAACTTAATCTAGTTCCAGGAGAAAATTTTTCGTCAAAACCGATACCAGGTTTTTGTGTATAACCTTTTGCGACCAATCTCGCTTTAAACTTTTTGATTGACCCATCTGGCTTATATTTTGTTTTTAAAACGTACTTAGATCCTATAATTTTGTTATGTTTTGGCCCATCTACTATTTGCCATGCATTTTCTTGCATTAATGAATTAAATTCTAAATTTATCGCATTTATCCATTCGTTTTTATAAGGACTATTTAGGGGTTCAGAAAATTCAGGACAAGAGTCAAAAGAATTATTTACTGCAGTTTGAGATTTTTCTTCTTTCAGAATAATTGTTTGATATTCCTTTCTAGGTCTCTTTTTTACCTGTTTTTATTTTCCTTGGCCTTCCGCACGTTCTGAAAGAAGGGGTGTCAGAAAATTTCATCAGATTGCGAATCAATTTCTCTTTCACTGACGCCATCAGAGCTGTTTTTTTTCTTTTTCATGACTGGAAATATTCCTGACTGTTGCGTAATTGTGTTTGTGCTTGTATTTTCATTATTTTGAGAGAAAGGAAAAATTAATTTTATTTCGGTCTTACAGGAGGGATCATTTTCAAATTCTTTAATAAATCGAACATCATGGCTTATAACAATTTTTCTAGATTTCTTGTTCCAATATTCTTTTGAATTATTAGAATAACCTACAAAGATATGTTCTTCTGATCTAGGATCAAATTTTCCCTTATTTTGCTTTTTATTAAGTACGAAACTTTTTTGCCCAAATATTTTGAAGTATGATAAAAGTTGACTTGATGCCAAAGAATACTTCATATGGAGCTTTATTTTTGCTTAAACATCGTGTCGGGCAGCGATTGCGTATGTAAGCTGCACAATTTATAGCTTTGGCCCAAAAAGATTGTGGAAGATTACTTTGTAATAGTAAACACCTTGCCATTTCAGTTAATGTTCTATTCGATCTTTCAGGGGTGCCATTCTGCAAAGGGGTTAAAGGGGAAGAAAATTCTCGTTTTATACCGCATTCTTCGATATATTTATCAAATTCTTCACCGTAATATTCTAAGCCATTATCTGTACGAAGAAATTATTTTTTTTTTTCCTAGTTGGTTTTTCGACTACTGCTTTGTATTTAACAAATGCATTGTTAACCTCATCCTTGGTTTTAAGAAAACTAACTTCAATATAACGTGATTTATCATCAATAAAAGTAACAAAATATCGCGATCCTCCATGGGAAGGGACCCTCATGGGCCCACACAGGTCTGAATGGATCTGAAACAATAGATCATTACTTTGAAAATTTGATTGTTTAGGAAAAGGGCGGACAGTTTGTTTACCTTGAATACAAACTTTGCAATCTTTAAGAGACTCATTATCATTGAAATTTAAGTTTCTAACCATATTATCAGATTTAAGTTTCTTTAAATCAGACTCATTTAAATGTCCTAACTTTAAATGCCATTTTACAAAATCACTTACCTGTGCTATTGCAGCTCTTTCGGTTATTGGATGTACATATAGTAAAACCCTGATAATTCGGATTAATTGGGACCAGACCCAATCTGGATTATCCGGAGAATGAGAAAAAAATGAGATAAAATAAAACATACTTTCTTTGATACATACTTTCTTTTCTTGAGATAAAATGTCAGTGAGGGGGTTAATAACTGATATGCTGAATGTAAATGAAAAGTTGAGTAAAGATAAAATGTCTATTTTCTTGAAAGTATAACAACAAAAATAAAAGTCCAGCATTTATTGAATCAAAAGCAAAGTTCTTCAAATAAAAGATAATCAAACATAATAATGTAGATATAGATGAAACACTTTTAAACATCATTAATGTCCAGGTACTATGGCAAAAATGAAAATCTTAATTGTTACTTTAAAAGAGATCACTAATTAATTTCAAAACTGAAAGAAATATATTTACCATAATGAGATTAAATATTCATGAAAAGATCAGTACTTTAATTAAAACATTTGAGGAAAGCATTGGACACTTTTCCCATTTCATGAGAGGTTCGGGATTAAACCCTTTAAAACAAGCGAAGACTGAATGAAATATCTAGCTATTTATGCTATCAATGATCATACAAGCACTACGACAGCGCCCTCATTCTAGAACAATCAGGAATAATCCATTGCAGAAAAGGGGTGATGGGGATGACGCGATCCATGACGAAAAACGGCACGATCACGATGCCATCTATGAGCGTATCAGCATACTACGTCATAATAGAAGAAAAATTTACAGAGGTAGGATCGTTTTTAGAAGGCTATTGAAAAATGGCAATTCGATATTTACGTTATAGAACAGATGAAACCAAGTTTAAATAAAAACGGAACCTGATTAAAAAGGTAAGTTTTATTTTAAAAGATATTTGAATAAAGTATGATTTAATGATTAAATAAAAGTAAAATAACAAATATTAGAAGATATATTATAGGACTTTAATGAGGCAATGAGATAAGAAATGGGTTTAAAGCCTGTTTAAACAACACTGTAGAGTAGAATTGATAACAAATCATCGGCAATTTCTATTTCCATTTCTTTTAATTTATCAACAATCTCAGAAAAGATATTTAAATGTTCAGACATCATTTCACTGAACCTCATCTTTCGAAACAGGAGCTGTTTTAACAGAGTTGCCTTCTTTGCGGGACCTCTCGATTCATAAACTTCTTTCAATTTATTCCATACAGAATTTGAAGTCACACAATGTTTAATGTGACACAATTCACTAGGATTTATGGCCAGAATTATATCAGCGTGAACTTTTTTATCAGCCTTGAGCCATTTCTTTTCATCAGCGCTACCGTCGGCTGGTTACATAATCCCAATGGTCATTTTTTATTAATACTGCTTTAATTTGAAGCTTCCAGCTATCAAAGTTGTCTTTACCGAGCTTTTCAATTGTCATAACATGAGACATGATTAAATAAAATATCTCGCAGCCACAAATCAAAACAGTTAATGACAGAATGTAGAAGAGTTCTTAGTTTCGGTTTAGGCTTAGACTTTACAATTCGAAAGTTCAAATTTAAAATAATTACTGCTATTTATAAGCGCAGTGAGTAGCGTCTCTGGTTCCATAACCTTTGTTGGTTTTGGGGGCACACAGAGTTAGCAGAATAGCTCGACATAAACATTTATTAATACTAACACGAAGACAAAAATATATACATAACTTAAGTGCGACTAAGCACTGACATGTTTTTTAACAGAACTGAATAATCTTGCTCGCAGAGCGGATTTGGAGAAACGTCACTGTACGCGCATGCGCTGAAAGAAAAGGGTAAGATAAATGGACGTTGTATTCCAACAAATTGTAAACAATTTTGATCACATGACAAAGATGTTTTTAACCTTCCTTAAGTGGTTATTCTTCTTTCGTGCGGAAATTCGGTTCATTACATTATGATTTTGATCACATGACAAAGATGTTTTTAACCTTCCTTAATTTTTTGTTATTCTTTCGTGTGGAAATTCTGTTCAAAATGCCCACTTTGACAATATTTTCTGAAAGATCTATTGCGTTTGGAAAAAAACAGAAAACACAGTTCCATTGCATAGTTTCTGAACAACAGCATCTGTTAGTTTCATGCATTTCCAAACAAAAATAAATTAAAACATATGTCATAAAGTTGCCCTTTTGGATATGGGAATAGCCTTAAGAATAAAAAAGAAACTCACGATATAAAGTCGAATAAGAGGACATTGAAAAATTGGGTGCTAATGAAGCAGTTGTTTTCTTTTAACTAAAATATGCAATAAGATATAGTTAAATCGTCTATTGCATAATCGAATCCACTATTTAGATCTAACAAAAAAATAGGGGGAAATTGAGGTAAGGTCCGCTTGAGACATACCTAATAGAAAAAAATCTCATAAAACTGCTTAAAAAGATATATTATTAATTTTTAGTTTAAACATTTAAAAATAATACGTATTATAATATAGCTTAGGAAAAAAAAAGCCTGTGTATTACGTCTGATGGCCGTTTAAATGTTTTAGTGGATGACAACTTTTATAAATCAACTTTCCATTTTAAGATCAATGTTTTCAGTAGTTTAAAAAGCTGGTAAATAGATATTTCTGTTTATTTTACTGCCGCCTTTTTTTTTTTTTTTTTTTTTTTTTTTTACCCGGCAGTTTCTGAGGAGAAGTGTCAAAGGACAATACACAATACTTCTTGAAATGTGTAAAGACTTGACTGCTAAAGTCAAATCATTCCAGGAACTCTTTGTAAAAAGCTTTACTTTCAATAAAAGATAATAATTGTTCATGTAGTGTTTGTTCTAACAGAAAAATCAGATATCTCAGATTGCAAATATTTCAAAGAAATTATTTTGAATAGCCATGGGAAGTATATTATATTTATGAAACTACACCATATATTTATTTATAGTACTAGTAATCAAAAGATTGTTTATTAAGATTTTCAAGGTATCAATGTTTCACTATGTAGAGCATTTTATTCATGGAACATAAGACATAGCTTTTGCTAAAAAATTTTAAATTTTAAATGATTTCAATTTTTTACATAATTGATTGCAATTATTTAATTTCAATTATTTTTAAATGAAGTTATATTACTTATATATCCAACAATCTTTATTTTTATCAATAAATATGCATGTATATGTAATAGGAAAATATATTTTTAAAAAACCCAGTTTAAACCAAAAAAACCTGGTTTAAACAAAAAAAACTTGGTTTTTTGGAAAAAAAAGTGTTTTTTACCAACCCTGTTTTCTTCAATCTACGTCATATCATAACGTTAAATAATATTTTCTCTGGTGTATATATAGTGACTTGTTTACTTTCCGGATCTGGTAAATGATATTAGAAGTGTTTAATGAAAATAATTTCTTGTGAAACTTGGTTTTGATAATTTGATATGTGAATTTATCTTCTATGTGATTTTCAGCAAATAAGGGGTGAGTAATATACTTTCCTATTTATGTATGAAGAGTTCCAGATTCAAATTCATTTGGTTTTGACGAAATGTTTATGGCCACCATACGAGGATCGGCTGTAATGTGATTTTGGATTTGTGAATTGGAATTATTTTAGTTGAATTTGAATTTTTCAATTGGATTTCACACTCCAATTTGCATAACCCAGAGTCACAGTACAGTTGGTTTTAATATTTTTTCCGTTTTATTTATTTATTTTTTTTTTCAGTTGGATTTCACACTCCAATTTGCATAACCCAGAGTCACAGTACAGTTGGTTTTAATATTTTTTCCGTTTTATTTATTTATTTTTTTTTTTTCGTGTTCTTTGTCTTTCATTGCTTATATTCATAAACATTTTGGAAGTTTGTCATTGTGTTTCTAAAGTAAAGATCCTAAGATACACTTGTTCAGCAAAATGTACAAGTCAATAAGACATATTATGATGTAGTTTTTGAAGGGTGATATCATCTCTGTCAAAGTAGGTACTGAGTTGAAGGATATTGATGTTGACAATGGCAACAACTGGAAAAAAGTTGATTTCTATAGAAATTGGCCTATCAACTAAAGATCTTTTACTTAAATTAACTCAGAATGATAACAAAAGTTTTTGTTAAATAGTTGTTCGCCACTTATTAAAACTGTGAATTACTTAAAATCAAATCTGCTTTTTTCTATTAAAACTGTGAATTACTTAAAATCAAATCTGCTTTTTTCTGACCAATTCTTCAAGAATTTAGTAATTTTTCAGCTTAGAATAACACTTGATGGCTCCAAATGTAATAGTGTGCATGTAATTACAAGAATTGCTCTTTATTTGAATTTTCTGAATAATGTTATTGATAGAGTTAGTGTATCCATTTTTCTTTGATATTACTGCTCATGAAAAACTATCTGAATTATCTGAAACAATACATATAGATGGATATTGGGGAGAGCTGTTTCTTCTCAAGGATAATTGCAGTTGACTGAAGTATGCAAACTGTTTTTTTTTTAAATTTATTAATTTTACTGCGTGGCAATTATGACCCTGAAAGGTTTTTTTTCCATAAATAGAGAAATGGTAAATGTAAATCATAATGAAGAAACTATTGTATCATTAAGATTAGTTAAAGATACTATTCAAAATATTGGAAGAGTATTAAAAATGCCTATTACTTTATCACTGTTAATAACAGTGAGAGATTCTGATTAATCATACCTAAAATATAGTAGAAGGTTAAAAGAAGAAGGAAAAAGAAAGAATAGAAAGCAAGTAAAGAAGCAAGAACATAAAAAAAAAAGGAAAAGAAAAAATGATCTTGATTTACAGATTAATAAAAATAACAAAATGATCAGCAAGTAAAAAAAATAAATAAATAAATAAGGAAGTTGCGCTGTGATCAGTTAGATAAGGAACAGAAAGATTGACAAAAGCTGCAGTAACACGAAAAAGTGCAGAAATGACTGTTGCATAAAATTTTATGTCTAAAGGAATTGAGCAATTACAGAAATTAGAAACAAAATTATCTGTTTTTGAAGCAGAAAACAGACAAAATTTTGAAAAAGCGTCTCAAAAAAATTTTTTTTCGTTTACTATTTGTGTTTTTTGTAATGTAGTAACTACATCAGTAGATATATGTATGTAACGAATCCTGGGTCCACGTGTATTATCCGGTGCGACTATTAGCATTGTTGCGATTCAGTGCGGGAGACTGTGACGGCAGATCCCGTTTTTATGTTGCATCTTGGCTCTGTGTTTAACTGGAGTTTTAATTTCCGTTGTGAGAAGTAGACGTGGTTGATCAGAGACTCAGATAAGAGACTTAAAGTTCTTGGAACCTGGTTTATTGTCCTTTTTTGTACATGATTCCTTCTTAAACCAGGACCAGCTGTGTTATTTGAGATCTTCTTGGAATGCTCAGTGAAGCGACGTAGATTTAGCTAGCAAGACATGGTGAGTAAAAAGCCACGTAAAGCCGTAAACCACGTAAAAGCTCCCGACTATTTAAATGGAGTAATTAAGATTATTTCTAGCTGAGGGCATTCTTGTTCTGATAGGATGAAACTTTAATTTTATTGAAAGTTGAACTGTTGAGTGACCTGTGATCAAGACCCGTATGGTTCCCGGTTTCGCTTATGCACCCAGCCCTAACCACAAATGCCGCAAAAGTCGCTTAGCCGACACTTTTACTCTTTATGCATATATATATACAGTGGTGGCCAAAATTGTGGACACTTTTAGGTAGCTTTCATTACAAAAAGTAAATGCTACCTATTGCTGCCAGCTGAAGGAAAACACTTCGTGAAATTTTGCTATATTTTCGCCGCCGATCATGACCCCCAGATCCTAAAACCACCCTCCGTTGAAATGTTGACTTATATAGACAGATAGATATTTATATCTGAATTTTGTCATGCTGTAACTCTCGAACTTTTGAGCGGATTTGGATGAAATTTTTCATATGCATAGTGCATACTAATGTCTCGACTGAATTCGTTGGCCAGTTTCATCCGCCATCTTGTTTCAAAATGGTAGCCATTTGAATTTTTTAAAAATTTTTATGTTTTCTAACATTGTATACTTATAGAAAATGTTACGTTTCACAAAATGCAAACTCTTATGTATGATTTTAAACAGAATGTTAGAAACATTAAAAGATATTTTAAGGAGTCACACAGTGTAAGTTAGCAACATAGGTCATTTTAAAGAGCAAGTTAGGAAACCTAAAAATTTGCAAAAGTGTCCACAAAGTTCAAATGGCTGCCATTTTGAGACAAGATGGCGGATGAAACTGGCCAACGAACTCGGTCGAGACGTTAGTATGTACTATGCATATGAAAAATTTCATCCAAATCAGTTCAAAAATCCAAGAGTTACAGGATGACGGAATTCAGATATAAATATATATATATATATTGAATTCTGTACTCTTGAAAACGTAATTCAATATATAAGTTTTTCAATTCTTTTCGGTATCCATATTCTTTTTTTTTTCTTCCATATTAATTTCTTGTAATTAAGTATAAGGCACTTTTTTTATTGTCATTTCATTCACAATATTGCGGTTTTTGATGATGGTCGGTTATGTTTAATTAATGGCTATATATAGATATATATACAAGGTGTGGCTATTAATTTCCTGGACTGTAACAACAATTTATAGAATTTAAAGTTCGTTATTTGGTTAACGATGGTACTTCAAAGACCACGTATCTGCACACAATATCTGCCCTGTGCGTCATTCTGGTTTCACTTTATGCTGTTGAAATATGCAAACAAACTTTCGATATCAAAGCATTATTGTTCAAGTGAAAAAGCAGAGAATAATGATTAATTTTTGTTCCAAATTTTGAAAATGTGCTAGGGAAACACATAAAATGCTGCACAAGTCTACTGCTATGACGCATTATCATGTTCTCGCATTTTTGAATGATTTCGACGTTTTCGACGATTAACTGAATTTCGATAACATTAAGGAAAACCTGACGCCCTAATTTAGGAGGATTCCCAAACATGTCTTTGCAAGTCATTTCAAACAATTGTACAATCACAATCAAAAGTCTATTACGTCAGACCGAAATTATTTCGAAACATATTAATGAGTTATGTACTGTACATTCGTATTTCAGAAGATATTTCATTAGTCCTGGAAATTAATAGCCACACCTTGTATATATATATATATGTATATTTATATATATGTCAGCATTTCAATGGAGGGTGGTTTTGGTACCTGGGGTCGTGATCGGCGAAAGTATATCAAAATTTCCCGAAGTGTTTTCCTTCGGACAGCTGCTGTAGGTAGCTTTTTACTTTGTGTAATGAAAGCTATCTAAAAGTGTCCACAATTTTAGCCACCACTGTATATATGTATAATTTACTCCCACAAATAAGTGGATATTTCAAAATTTAACATTCAAGTTGTTTTTAATAGCAGATGATAAATTTTTGATATGTTATAATAATATTTGATATGATAGAAAATAAGTTTCCATGCCATCATCAAATACAAGAGTAATATTTATTTTATTTGATATTTTACTGCATGCAGTTATAATTTAATGCATTTCAAATTGGAAAACCTTGGTATTTAAGGAAGTATCTGAAATATGGTAAAATTTATGAAGTTATGATTAAACCTAAAGTTTTAACTGAATGTTTAATATACACCAATTAGAATGGCTTTCACAAAGTTTCATGTAGTTATCACTATTAATAAATGCTTGATAGGATGTTCAGTTTAAACTTGAAGGATCAAGTTAAAGCCAGTTTCCACTTTTTTATAAAGGTATAATGTACACCATTTATTATAATTGATTAGTGTTAATATATTTTTCATAATAAATTTATCTACCTTTTATTGGGGTTAAGAACTGATGTTATCCCAGTACAAATATCAACAATAATTTTTTTTTTTCTTGCCCACTTTTATTTTCTGTGCATCTAAGTTAGAAACAATACTTTGGTATTGAATTAAAATATCTTAGTTCAAAACATTATTTTTCTTTTAAATGAATGGGTCCTAAACCATCCTCTAATCCGACATCCTATGGTCCGGCATGCTGAATAATCTGACATGACTTTCGGAAAAATATCGTATTTCTTGTTTAGCCATTCCTGATGTTTATAATAATCTGATGGAACTTGGTATGTGAAATAAAATAGGAAACTTTGAAAAGTCATGGCATAAACCTTGGCCTGAAGTAATAAACAAAAATATTGAAGTTACCGAGAGTGATACAGTTGGCGATGAACTAGTTTTAGATTGTTTGCCTTTAGAGAACACGATGTCACAACTGAATTGAGAAGAAATAAGAGTGGGTTGCAGCAGAGTTTGATGAGCCGACAGAGGAAATTTTTACAGATGAGGCCGTCATTCAGAGTATTATCGACCCAATAGCCCCAAAGACGTTGACTCTGATGAAGATGGTGTGGATAAGACAAACAACTTCAGTCAGAATCAAGCAGCTAGGGCCTTGAATATATCTATCAAGTTTTCTGAGCATAGTAGTTCGATCAACGATAAAGAAATTATGAAATTACACATCATGCGAAATGACTTCCTAAAAAAAAAAAAGAAGAGAGAAGACTACTACAAAACAAACTGACATTTGAGATTTGTTTAAGATGGCTTCTATGAGTAGAAACTGAATATTTCTAACTGAGTGAAAAAATGCCCAGGCCGGGAATCGAACCCAGATCCTTGGCTTACAAGGCCAATGCTGTATCGTTTAAGCTAACTGGGCAACCAATCGGTGAACATGTTTCATACAGATGATTCGCTTATATGATAACTTTACCAATCAGTTTGATTGTGTTAAAATAATAGTTTTTGTATGAGTAGGCCTACTCGTTTGCTTTACATTATTGAGTATTTTTTTAAATTCTATTTAAGCTGTATAAAGAATAAAAAACATGCTTTACTGTCATTTTTTGTTTAATTCAAACTTCTACACATTTTTCTAGACATTCATTCTGTAATCTGGAGCACTTCAAGTCCCGAACGTGCTGGATTAGAAGATTTTTACTGTACTTGTAATGTTAAAAATATCTTCAATTGCCCCTAAAATTTTCATAAAAATCCTCCCTAGAATTTTGAAAAATCCTAGTTCTGACCCTGCAACTATATTACTCTGATTTTTTTTTTTTTTTTACCCCCCACAAACAGTACAGTGAGTTGCCATCTCCTGTAAATGTCTGTCAAATAACAAGTGCAGCAATACAAAACTTGAAAGAAAACTTCTCTGTTGATGCATATCAAAGGATTATAGTAAACAATACAGAACAAATTAAATTAAGCTCACCAATATCTTACAAACAAAGCTTGTCAAAAGGTGTTGTACAGACATACAATAGTATTTGCTAGACTTGTGGTACATTTAAATTTGGAACTTTAACAAATTACCTATTTCCCATACATGAATAATTTCCTTAGAATATGCTTAAAATGGCCTGGTTCAGAATATTTCCCCAGAGAAAGTTTTTGTAGATGTTGACAATCGTTTTAAACATTCTGGAGCATATGGGTTTGAAATTGAAGGTGTATTAGAAAAACTACTCATTATCTACTCAAATGATTTGAGTCATAATCAGTGTAGGACAAAGTGGTTGAAGAAAATGAAAAAAGAAACACATCTTAAAATTGTATGGAATTCATCTAAAAATAATATATCACTTAAATGAGTAAATACCATAATATTGTGATATGGAGAAGATACTACAGGACAGAAAACAGAGTTCATTCTAGGCGTTTTTCGCAGGGCGGGCCGCCCTGCCTGCCCTTCTTTACAAAATTTGACGCCCCGATGCCCCCACTGTCCGAAATCCCCGCCCCGCGAGCCCTATTACTCGAAAAATCGATCGAAGGAAAAATATCGCCCTTTAAGTTAATTTCATCGCTTATTTCAAGCAAACTCTAAACTATTTGTAAACATTATATAACATCCTAGCCCCATTTTGCTCCTAATCTGTTCCTTTTCACCCCCCCCCCCCCCACACACACACCTCCCAAACATCCTCATACAGACACCAATTATTTTCAGTAAAATTCCAGCACTGACGCAGTCATAAATTTCTCTCTTTCTCTCTGTCTCTATACCTTGTTTCTCGGCTACCGTGAAAATTCAAACGAAATAAGAAAGATAAAAAGAAAAGTGCCCAGTTAAACTGATGGCACTGAGCTCACAGGCTGTTCACCCTAATTTTATATTATACTCTTATTTATATCTATTATTCATAAATTCGAACTCACCCTTTTTAAGCAAAATCATAAAAAAACAGCGTTTTTTGTTGTAATACAAAACAATATATAGTTAAAATGAGAAAAAAGAACCTCCAAAACTAATAAGGGATGCACCTTATCAAAATAAATTTGTATACCAAATTTAAAGCAAATCGAATAATTCTGCATGAAACACCCGTTTAGCTAAATTAAGGGGGGTTTAGCCCTCCGTTTCTCCTCCTTTATACTTAACCAATGAACCTCCAAATCTAATCAGGGAAGCGCCTTATCAGAATGAAGTTATATACAAAATTTGAAGCAAATCGGATATTTCTATCAAGAATTATCGCGTTACGTACATACATATGCATGTACAGAACCTGCGGGCACATTAGCTCTCAAGCTTTGATAGCTTGTGAGCTAAAAACCGGAAAGGTCCTTTGACAAAATTGGCGTTTTTTCGTGATTCTCTGATGAAATTGGTTTTTTTCAGCGAACATTTCTCAAAATTTGCGATATAGTTTGTGTCCAAATTTTCGGATTTATGACTGATTTTTTTTTTAAATTTTTGGATTTATGACTGATTTTTTTTTTTTTTTTTAAATGTTTGGATTTATGACTGATTTTTTTTTTTTTTTTTTAAATTTTCGGAAAAGAATCACCCCTGCACTGCAAAGTGTCATGAATGGTGTAAAGGGGTAGTAGCAAAGACTTTTTAGGGAGGTGGGGTCAGGGGGGGAGAGTTATTAGTTGATTATTTATCATTACATTAATGTGCCCTTTTATGGCAAAGTGCACCCTGCCTGCCCTTGATCCTAGAATGAACTCTGCAGAAAATTTCTTAATTTAAAGGAACAGTTGAAATTAAAATATGAATTCCAACAACTTATGAAGAAATTAAAAAAGTTGTCAAGCAATTTTAAAATGAATGTGAAAAAGGGTTTCCTAAAACATTAATAAGGATAACAAAAAACAGATTTCAAAAATCTAATACAAGAACGTTCACTTTTCAAACAAAGAGAATTAATTTTTTTTTTAATGCTGAATAATTTAAAGCTTATATATTATCATAAAAGTAAAAGAAATTACAAATATTATTGATGATTTAAGAGCTGTGATAAGTGAAAGTGGTTCATTTATTAAAAATACTGCCTTTAGAAGATGAACCACTGCCATTGCAGTCTACGCCTGAGAATGAAATGGTTACTACAGTTTGGGATGAAAAATGCAGTGTTGGACAAATTACACTTGTCGGCATCAAAACCCTCCCTGTAAAAATAAAGAACACTATAAAGATTTAAAGATACAACGTTTAAATATGGGAATCAAATTGCACCATTATGTATAATTTTTTTAGTGGGGGTTCATCTTTAAAATTAAAATAGCTTTCCCTTGCTAAAACAGCAACACATGCTATTCTTTTATTTTTAGATTCTCAGGCACTTTTTTTTCCCACCCTCTTTTGAAAAAGATTTCTACCTTCTTCTGTATGTCAACAATCTGAATTTGCACATATTCAATTTTAAATGACACTCTATATTTTACTCACTGAGTTAATTTGCATAGTATCACTGTTGAGAGGATGCAGAATGTATTGTTTAATGTAATAACTAACTAGTACTGTTAACTGAGTTACATAAGGCTTTAAAAAATGGTTTAAAAAAAAATGTGAATTAGACAGATGTCTGCATGAAAACGTAGCTATTGTGAAAAGAACACATTCTTAGCATGAAAATTGTTTCATACCAGTATTAGTTGACAAGACAAAAACATATTTACCCTCTCAGCACATAAGACATGAACTCATTTGTTAAAGTGGTGAATAAAGATGGTAAAAGATTTGATTATTAGATACACAACTTTCAAGGTTTTCCAATTTTAAGTACTTTAAATTGTAATTGCACGCAGTAAAATATCAAATAAAATAAATATTTCATGCATGTGCGAGGCCAAAATAAAAGAAGCCATTTTTGTTGGACCTGAAATGGAAAAACGATTTGAAGATGCTAGTTCAAAAAATAAACTGGATGCTGTCAATAAAATAGAACAGGATGATTTTGAAAAAGTATGTAAAAAATTGTGTGGGAAACAGAAAGCCTCAAAAATTACAAAGAAATTGTGGGATAATATATTTTCTTCATTCAGGGTATTGGGGTCTAGTATGTCTCTAAATTGGCACTTCATACTTTCTCAATTGGATTTCTTTCTGGATAATGTGGGAGCTGTTTCTGATGAGTATGGAGAAATCTTTTACAAGGATGTGGCTAAAATGGAAAAGAGATACAGTGGCAAATGGAATAAAAATACGTTAGCAAATTCTGTTGAATATTTAAACGGGAGACACTAAAACACTATACAAGAAAAATGCCAATGAAATGACTTTTTCATAATAGATTTTGTTAATTTCTTAACAAAGGTAATGAAAATAATTTATTTTCATGTTTTTATTGTTTTGTAGCCTAGTCAATGAATGTATTAATTTTTTATTTGATACTATAGCTTTTATTATTTTAAAACTGTCTCTTTAAAAATGATATGTGATGGAGGAATTTCATATTTAGAATCCAGAATGTCAAATTCCTAAAGTTCACTCCTTTTTTTTTGCTGGGAGGATTTTTTTTAATGCCAAACAGTGTTATCAGCAAAATAGTTTGTTATTGGTGCAGACAGAATAAAGTACATGAAAATTATTAAGAATGATTCAAATTTATATTGAATATAGCTTGTACAAGATGATGTTCACTAAATGAAGCAGGAACAAATTGTTGTTATACATCCACTAATAAGACTTTTCTTCAACAATTATTTTGGAATTGTTCAATTAAGTTTAATATTGTTTCAGATTCTTAACAAATTGGTTTAACTTAAATTGTAAAAAAAAAAAAAAAAAAAAAAAAAAAAAAATTATTGGAACAGTTTTATTACCTCATTAACAATACACATTTTTGAAACACAGCAGACATTGAAAAATAGTGACAGTTTGGACAAATTAGCGTTTTCATGTAAATTTGCATCTGATGTCATCCTCTTTTATATAGTTTAAATTGAAGGCATACAAATTCAACCCCCCCCCCCTTACTTAAATTTTCTTAAATTTGAGTTTATTTTCAATATTTTGAGATTAGTCAACTGGCAAACATGGTAATTTATGATAAACAAAACTTTTGTACAAATTGACAAATTGCTGTTTTAAAATTTTTTTACCAATAAACAAAAATTTGTCTGAAAAATATTAGGCAGAAAAAGTATCAGGCGCTAATGTTTAATGTATCATGTGAGGTTGACTATCATTACTGTTTTTGTTGTATTGCCATAATATTATTATCAATTCACAAATAATTTGGAAATTTATCATAATGACGAGCTTGATTTGTTTCAAATATATCTAGATGAAGATATATCTAAAATGTATCTAAGACGTGTTTTTAATTAATTTTTTTTTGCCCTCAGTGTTCGATCTCCCCAGTGGTTAAGAGGGAAATGGTGGAGCCTTAAACGTCATGTGCCAAATTCAAATGACATTCCTTTTCAAGGTCTGTATATTGATTCATATTTTTATGTTTTTATTTACTAGAGATTTCAATTTCTTTTCTTTTATGTTGAGGGATTGTAGTGTAGACTTTAATAAGAAAACTGTTTTAAAATGAGAACTGGGAAACTGAATTATTACTACCCCATTACAATCTTTTCAACAGTATGAGATTGAATGTAAAACTGCCCTGTATGATTCCTTTTACAGGGTCCTTGAAAATTCTTAAATATTTGAAAAGTAATTTTTGGTTCTTAAAAGTGCTTATTTTTATGCAAAATGTCCCTAATTTTACTCTTCTATTACCTGTTAATCACGGGTGAAAGCCTCTTGTGTTTCATTGAATTTCTCATTTAAATAAAATCCCCTAAATCCCCTTCTTAATAAATTCTGCTTCCTCCCCAGCACCAAAGTTTAAAATCTTTAAAATACTTAATTAAAAAAAAACTTTTCTGCTCTATTTTTACTTTATGGTAACAATGAATAACCGATCATAAATTTCGTTAAAATTTCATGTAATTCCCCCCCCCCCCTCCAAAAAAAAGTGATGGGAATTAAATTAAAATTTCATTTACACCTTTTGCCCCCACTACACAAAGTTTAAAATCTTTAAAACTTTAATTTTGCTTTATTGTAACAATAAATAATTGGTCATAAAAATGTCTCCTACATCCCCACCCGAAATTGCCTCTTCCCCTTTGCCCCCTCTCCCTCCCCTCTTACCAAACATATGAAATTGAAAACTCCAACGTTTATTTTTTTTTTTACCTATTTTTAAATCTTTATTAAGGTAAATAAATAATAACTCCATCAATCCCCCACCCACCACCAAAAAAATTTTGCTTCTACCGCCACAATTCACCAAGTTTAAAATCTTTAAAAGTCTTATTGTCATATTGTTTTTTAACTTTCTCTGCTCTATCTGTAATTTTATTGCAACAATAAATATTGATTATATAATTTCCCCCAACGCCGTCTCTCCAAGCACACAAATTTAAAAATCTTTAAAACTTTTTAATTTAAATATTTTGTCCTATTTGTAAGTCTTTAGTAATGTAAATAATTAGTCATCTCTTAAACTCTTTGTCCCTCCCCATCCAGAGGACCTTACTTTCCGTCCTGTTTGTCCCATCCTCAGCTCACAAAGTTTAAAATCTTCAAAAGTCTTTTTTCTTTTTATTTTGTTGTATATTATTACTTTATATTAACAATAATTAACCACCTGTAATCTAAAATCGCCACTTCCCCCTCACAGGGGTAATTCTGTTCCGAATTTTCAGAAAATTTAAGGCATTCATTTCCAAAAATATAAAAAAATCAGTCAGAAAACGCAAATTTCATCAAAGAATCGTAGAAAAAACATAAATTTCATCAAAGAATTGCAGGGAAAACGTTAATTACATCAAAGAATCATGGGAAAAATGCAAATTTTGTCCAAGAATCGCGAAAAATCACAAAATTCGTCAAAAGATTGCGAAAATACCACTAATTTCGTGAAAAAATCAAGGAAAAAACATAAATTTCGTCAAATAATCGTAAATAAACCACAAATTTTGTCAAAAGATCATGAAAAACTGCAAACTTCGTCAAATGATCATAGAAAACCACGCAAATTTCATCAAAAGATCGCGAAAAAACCGCCAATTTCATCAAAAGATTGCGAAAAAACCGCACATTTCGTCAAAGGATTGTGAAAAAGAACACAATTTTCGTCGAGGGATCACAAAAAACCCCCCCGCAAAGATTGCGAAAAAAAAACGAATTTCATCAAATAGACGCATAAAAAACGCATAGTTAGTGCAGGGAGGGGTAAAGATTCCCCCCCCCTCTGCTGTAACTTTTCAGAAAATTTGCTGTGAATTTCAGAATTTTTTTTTTCTGACTCAGAATCACCTCTGCGCCCTCAACCTATCCCCCAAAATTTAGAATCTTTAAAACTCATTAATTTAATTTTTTTGCCTTATTTGTAAATGTTCAGTAAAGTAAATAACCAGTCATTTAATTAACTTCCTACTCCCATAAAATTCCCAGCCCACAAAATTAAAAATCTTCAAACTCTAATTAAAATCCCCCCCCCCCCCCCCCCCCACCCGAAAAAAAAAAAATAATAATCTTTCATTTTGCACACACACCCTCCTTAGCGTACAAAGTTTAAAATGTAATTTTTCTTTTTTTTTAATTTCTCTTGTGTTGCTTTATTGCAACATTAAATAATCCCTCATCTAAATTCCCTCTCCTTTAAATTTTAAGTTAAAAAAATTTGAAGATCTTTAATTTTAATATTTAATTATTTTTCTGCCCTATTGTAGCTCTATATTAATGATAAATAAATATTCATGTAATCAAACTCTTTTCCCCAAAACTTTTATTTTACTTGGGCCCTTTATCCCCCCCCCCCCTTCTACACTTTGCAGTGGCAATATAGTTAAATAATTATCAAAATTCCCTCAGCCAAAATTTTGGATGCCCCCAACACACACATACCTTTTTCCTCTTGCACACTAAGTTTATAATCTTTAAATTCCCCCTTTTTAATGCTGTATTTGTTATTCTAAATAACTATAACTGATAGTCTTCAAACTTTTTTTGCCACATGCTGAAATTCCCCGCTCCTGACCGTTTGAATGTTTAACACTTATATTTATAAAAATTAATCCTTTAAAATACATGTTTTAAAGTACATGTTTTAAAATACATGTTTTAAACTCAATTTGTAGGTCCTTAAATTTTCCTGGTTTTGATCCTTGAAAGTACTTGATTTTTATTTAAAGAAATGTATTCAAACACTGTTTTGCATCTTTTTATGTATAGGCTATAGGAATAAATTTACCTAATACTTTTATAGCCTCATGTTTATCCAGTTTCTAATTTTCTTTTAATTTTTAAAATATAGTTAATGGTTGGTGTGTATGGCATTTTGCTAGTCTCATTACGATATTTTAAAGAACACAGATTTCTCTTTTTATAGATAAAAGAATTCATTTATTTAATTACACTTTCAATAAGTTTGACAGTTAAACACAATTGAAAGATATGTGTCATATAAAAAATAAATACAGGCATAGGTTATTAATTAAAATAAAAAAAAGAAACAGACATTGATGTTTCCATTAAATATCAGATGGGTGTAAATTAGGATGTAAAAAAAGTAAAAATAAAATAATCTAATTTTTTATTAAAATTGGATTTTTTTAATTATTTAAATGGGTTTTTTTATGATTTTCTTTCCTGCGTTAAGATATTGAATGGCTACAAAGAATTCTAAGCGTCCAAAACAATTAAACTTCTAATTTAGATTTTATTAAGTAGCATAATCAGTATTTTTATGCTTTAATTAATAAAACTATAATTATTAATTACAGAAATAATAAAAACTGCAACTAAGTAATTTCATTAATTAATAGTACAAATAACAAGTCAAACAAATATCACAGCAGTTTGTGCACTTATACTTTCTAAAATTACTGTAATCATATAAATCTAAATTTACACACACATGTGTGTGCTAATAAAATAATTATGAAAATTAATTACATCATCTGTCAATTTATACTTACACTCAGATTTAAGTATAATCATAAGAATGACCAGTTATATCTTTTATCCACATTAACTTTTCAGTTTCTTAAATACCAGCATTATTGTCATTTCTACTCAGTGGACATTACTATTGTTTAGTGCTCCAAATAAATAAATAAATATATAGTTGCCTTTTCCATCCATAATTGATTTCTTAGTTTGTTATATACGAGTCCAAATGTATAAAATATTCTTTCAACTTCTGCTGAAATAGATATGTTGTAGGCTCTTGATATGCTTAACATCTTAATGCTAATTAGTTTTTCTCCCCTCTTATACACTTTTTCACTATATCTATTGGGCAGATGTTATCATTCTTTCATTCTCCTTTAGCTCCAATTTGTTGTTGCATATTTGTTAAAGTAGAATGAGAAAATAAGAGAATCATTCTTTTATCAAAAGCAAATTATGTGCATGCTTATTTTTATAGAAAAAGGAGTGAATAATTTGATTACTCAAAGAAAGTTATTACAACAATGTAAATTAATTATAATATATTTAATTATATATCAATTTTAAAGGAAATATCTTTTATTCTGATATAAACTTACTATAAAAATCCCTCAATAATGACTCATTCGAATATATTGCTATTTTTTTTTTGTGTTGCCACGAAGTAATTAAAAGTTTTACCTTTAATTGCAGTTTAGGTTACTGCATGTGCATATTTATATATAAGTAAATGCAATTCTATCATGTTAATTTATTATGAAAATTGCAATATGCATATAAAGTTTGGAGCCAAATATAAAATATATACAGTCGAACCTGCTTATAACGAAGTCGCTTGGGGACGAATATTATATTATTTAACCAATATTTGTTATAAGCGATCAGTTTCATTTGTAAGCTAATATGTACTTTAAAACGCTTATTAGTTTTTGTCAAAACATTTAAAACTCTTTTTTAAACATTTATTAAGCATATTTTAGCAACAAAAAAATAATTTAAATTATATTTATTCTGAAACACGGTTAAAAATTTAAGAAGAACCTTTATAATTTCATGTATTTCAACAAAATAGAGCACAGAATACAAAATTAATGCATACCTGCAAAAAAATGCTTTACATGCAGGATTCAGTTAAAGAGGGAAGAAAAAATCCATTATGATCTTGTGCACATTAGAATTTAGTATGGATACAGACAAATTCCTCTCCAGTTCGCCTAAATTTTGGCATCCATCAATGTCTTGAGCAAAAAAATGTCTGTGAAGGTTATTTATAGACTTTGACTAGCAACAACTGCTGAAACATTGCCAGCTGTGGTTCTTTCTTCCTCCACATCATTGTCTGATTTATCACTATGTTGAATTCAGTGATCCCAAAATTTCTTCATCAGTGCCTACATTCTCTGTAATAATATTGGCATCAATTTCAGCATATTACATGAATGTTACTTCCGATTCCGATGGAATAATTTTGTTTTTACTTAACTGTACCCATAAATCATTTGCTTCATGATCATGATCAAGTGATGTACCAATGTCATTAGTTATATCAACAGCAAATTCAGCATGCCTCCCGCAGTTTTTAATTGTTTCCAATTTCACATCAGGCCATGCATAATTTAGCATCCCGCAGGCCATTTTGATATTGATAGCTGGTTGTTTTTCTTTTTCTATACTAAGTAAAATGTGGTGCAAAACACATACTCTATAAGATCTTTTTAAGATGATAATAAATCCTTGATCATTGGCTGCAATTTTGAGGTTACATTGGGGGGAGGGGGGCGGGCAGGAACTGGCAGATTTTTATGGATTTAAGATTCTCTCTTGTTCCATGCGAAGTGCAATTGTTGATTAGCAAAAGAGTTTTCCTTTCCTTTTTTTCATTTCGGTATCAAAATCCCTTAGCCATTCTTTAAATAAATCTGATGACATCCAGGCTTTTTGATTTGTACAGTATGAAATGGACAATTTTTTGCGTGCTTTAAAACCTCAAGGATTTTTAGAATTTCCTATAACCAACAGTTTATGTTTATCAGAACCACCCATATTAGCTGTGACCAAAGCCGTTAGCATAACTTTGGAGCGCTTACCATTGGTTCAGGTTTCATATTTTAGAGCAGGTGACAACTTATAAATTTTGGTCTCTACTGTTCTTCAGGTCTGTACAGATTAATATTTTTTTGTGGGCATCCAGCCAATTACTCAGCACTGTCTCGTCCACCTTGCCACTTTGACCACAAATTGCTTTAAAAACACTAGCATTTCTATCTTTAAACTGTTGAGAGCTACCCATTTCCATGTTCGAAATCCAGTTTATTAGGGAGATTAGAATAATGTTTTGTTTTCCTTCTTAGTATTGGTCTGTTTATTAGAACATTTTTATTTCTAACACTTTCAAACCATGTAAATAAGGCTTCATTGATATCAGCATTCACCACAGTTCTAAATCTTTTCTGCTCTGGATCTGAATTGCTTGTAAAAAATTAGTTAAAGATTTTATTCAGATTCTTTAAAATCGTTGAAAATGAGTCCTGTATTGCTTAGCAATGTCACATTTTTTCGTAGTTCTACCATCCACTAAATAAATAAATTCAACTTTACTTTGAAGACTCAGATATTTACGCTTATGCTAGCCATCGTTTAAAATTTAAAATAAAGTACCCTGCTTGTCATGAAGTCAACAGCCGGGCGCCTATAGATCTACTGCATCTTTCACATGAACATTTATTTCTAGCCAGTTGTTAATGACAATGCCATGCAATTTCCTTTCTGTGTGTTGGAAACCTATCTACCTCTCCTACACCAGTGCAACAGAGATCCTACCAGAGCTAAATGACTACAATTTTTTTTGGAAGGCATTGTTAGAACCTTTCGCTTTACTACTGTAATATCCTGACTTTTGTTGAAAAGAATGAAAAGCATAGAGACAAATTTCTGAGTGTGGGAGAAACCTTAAAACATTTTATACTGTCATAACACTTTTCTGGGAATCTATGTAAGAAATTTTCGTATACCTACCTGCTTACCCCAAAACTTCGCTTTAACCGATAAGTGCAATTGTTATATCCGGTTTCTTTACCATATTTTAAGTACAGGAGTGTCAAGGAGAATTAAGACATTGTAATAAGCAATAAATCGTATTAAATGGTATCGTTATAAGCAGGGTCAACTGTATTTGTAAGTTATCTTTTTTAATTTTTCATTGCCCTCTGCTATACTGTACATTTGGATAAGTCTCACTTATCTTGTCTCATGACAAGCACAATGCAATGAGTTTATTGTATTTTATTGTTTACAACCTTAACAGATTTGTTAAAGCTTCATTTCTTTACTAAACAAAATATTTTTAGAAAAATTGCAAATTCCTACCTGCTTACCCCAAAACTTCGCTTTAACTGATAAGTGCAATTGTTATATCTGGTTTCTTTACCATATTTTAAGTACAGGGATGCAGGGTTTGCACAGACTCCTTAGACTCCTTGGAAACTCCTTAGAAATGAAAACATTCCCAAGTAGTACTTAGAACTACTTAGATAAGCAAACCACTCCTTAGAAACTCCTTAAATTGTATTGTGGCTTCGGACGCAAGCGATATTGCTGCCGAGGGGAAAAAAATCGTGATTGTAAAACGCACAGTAAATTCTTTATGCACGTCATTCATCTGAAGCATAGCATTGATTGGGTAGGATAATATTGATAGCAGCGCTCCCACTAGGTCCGTTTTTCAATTATTAGGTCCGTAAAGTCCGTTTTTCGACACTGTTAGCCGACCTTTATTTTAAATTTTATCGATCTTTGGCATTTAGCCAAGAATCTCGGAAAAATCGTGCTTAATGCAAATATGTTCCAAAAAATACCGTCAAATTTCGTCAATTAATCGCGGAAAAAATTCGTAAATTTTGTCAAAGGATCGTGAAAAAACCCGAATTTCTCCAACAGATCGCGGAAAAACTCGAATTTCTTCAAAAAACGCGAATTTACTCAAAGGATCGCGAATTTCGTTAAAGATCGAGAAAAAAAGCAGATTCCCTCAAAAGATCGCATAAAACGCGAATTTCCTCAAAAAATCGCGAAAAACACGCGAATTTCGTCAAAGGATCACGAAATACACGCGGTTTCCATCAAGAGATCGCGAAAAAAACGTCAATTTTGTCAAATGATCGAAATAAAACGCGAATTCCTTTAGAAGATAGCGAAAAAACGCGAATTTTCCCAGAAGATCGAGAAATTCCTCAAAAGATCTCGAAAAACACCGAATTTCGTCAAAGGATTGCGAAAAACACGCGAATTTCGTCAAAGGATTGCGAAAAACACGCGAATTTCGTCAAAGGATTGCGAAAAACACTCGAATTTCGTCAAAGGATCACGAAAAACACGCGAATTTCGTCAAAGGATCGCGAAAAACACGCGGTTTCCATCAAAATATCGCGAAAAAAAGTAAGATTCGTTTAACAAGCGAAATAAAACGCGGATTCCATTAAAAGATCACGAAAAATGCGAATTTTCCCAGTAGATCGCGAAAGAAAACGCGAATTCCTCCTAAAAGATCGCGAAAAAAAACGCGAATTTCATCATAAGATCTCGAAAAAGAAAAAAGCTAATTTCATCATAAGATCGCGAAAAAAATGTGAATTCGTCAAAATTTCACCTTCAAAGAAAGCGATTACCGCTGTTCTAAAAGAATAAATTCAAAACTTGTTATATTTTTTCTTGTATGTTGCGTTTAGCATTCTTTTTTTTTTTTTTTTTTTTTTTTTTTTTGCCTTTTAAAATTTTCTTTAAGATGTATCATGTATATGATATACATAAGTGTTTGGGATTTGACTAATCTATATGACCTAGGAGTGATTCTAATCCGAATTTTCCGAAAATGTAAGGCATTCATTTCCGAAAAATTTAAAAAATCGGTCACCAATCCGGAAACTCGGACATATGGTCGCCGAAAAAAATTAATTTTGTCAATCGTTTGCAGAAAAAACGCAAATTTCGTCTAAAGATTGCGAAAAAACCCACAATTTTCGTCTAAAGGTCGCGAAAAAACGGCAAATTTCGTCAAAAGATCGCGAAAAAACGGCAAATTTCGTCAAAAGATCGCGAAAAAACGGCAAATTTCGTCAAAAGATCGCGAAAAAACGGCAAATTTCGTCAAAAGATCGCGAAAAAACCACAAATTTCGTCAAAAGATCGCGAAAAAACCACAAATTTCGTCAAAAGATCGCGAAAAAACCACAAATTTCGTCAAAAGATCGCGAAAAAACCACAAATTTCGTCAAAAGATCGCGAAAAAACCACAAATTTCGTCAAAAGATCGCGAAAAAACCACAAATTTCGTCAAAAGATCGCGAAAAAAACCACAAATTTCGTCAAAAGATCGCGAAAAAAACCACAAATTTCGTCAAAAGATCGCGAAAAAAACCACAAATTTCGTCAAAAGATCGCGAAAAAACCACAAATTTCGTCAAAAGATCGCGAAAAAACCACAAATTTCGTCAAAAGATCGCGAAAAAACCACAAATTTCGTCAAAAGATCGCGAAAAAACCACAAATTTCGTCAAAAGATCGCGAAAAAACCACAAATTTCGTCAAAAGATCGCGAAAAAACCACAAATTTCGTCAAAAGATCGCGAAAAAACCACAAATTTCGTCAAAGAGTCGCGGAAAAAACACATATCTAGTGTCGGGAGTGGATTTCTCCCTCCTCCCCCCTCTGGTGTAACTTTTCAGAAGATTTGCTGTGAATTTCAGATTTTTTTTTTTTTACTCAGAACCACCCCTGTGACATGACTATTGGTCACTGCTTAAAAAAATTGGTCGTCAGTTTTGTATTTAAACTTACGAAATCAGTAAGCAATATATTGTGAATACTGTGCAATTTCAGCACTAACAATTAGATTCTAATAAGGTAAAATTTGTTTTTGAAATGTTTTTCTCTCCAAATTGGCCAATAAAAATTGGAGTGTGCATGCCACATAACGATGCAGCACATAAAAACATCGACAACAAAAAAAAAAAAAAAAAAAAAATGGCAAATCCATAAAACTTTTTGGACTCCTTAGATTTTTTGAGTACTCCTTGGATTTTTTCTTCCCAACTCTGTATGAACCCTGGGAATGTCAAGGAGAATTAAGACATTGTAATAAGCAATAAATCGTGTTAAATGGTATCGTTATAAGCAGGCTCAACTGTATTTGTAAATTATCTTTTTTAATTTTTCATTGCCCTCTGCTGTACTTTACATTTGGATAAGTCTCACTTATCTTGTCTCCTGACAAGCACAATGCAATGAGTTTATTGTATTTTATTGTTTACAACGTTAAGAGATTTGTTAAAGCTTCATTTCTTTACTAAACAAAATATTTTTAGAAAAATTGCAAATTCCTACCTACTTACCCCAAAACTTCGCTTTAATCGATAAGTGCAATTGTTATATCCGGTTTCTTTACCATATTTTAAGTACAGGAATGTCAAGGAGAATTAAGGCATTGTAATAAGCAATAAATTGTGTTAAATGGTATCGTTATAAGCAGGCTCAACTGTATTTGTAAATTATCTTTTTTAATTTTTCATTGCCCTCTGCTATACTGTACATTTGGATAAGTCTCACTTATCTTGTCTCCTGACAAGCACAATGCAATGAGTTTATTGTATTTTATTGTTTACAACCTTAAGAGATTTGTTAAAGCTTCATTTCTTTACTAAGCAAAATATTTTTAGAAAAATTGCAAATTACAATCATGTTAAATATTAATACTTTTTTGCATCTTTGAAAAGAAAACTAAAAAAAAAAAAAAAAATGATTTTGATCATGATTTTGATTCATGATTTAAATCACTGATTTTAATCATCTGATGAAAATTGTTGACATCCTATTGTCAACCATAATTTTGATCTAGATAATACTTTGCTGATACAGAAAGAAGTATAACAGTTTAATCTAAGTATTATAATACTGGCATTTTTACCCAACTCTCCTTTTTGAATTGAGACAGAAATAAATAAATAAAAAACTTTTAAAATTGTTTAATTACAGTTAAACATGTGTTCTTGAGACAAATGGTTCAAGTTTAATCTCAAATGAAAAAGCCAAACTAATAAAAATATTTAGAATTAGAATAATAATTGAAGATCTTTGGCACTGAATGTGTTACTGTAATATGGGAGGATTTTCTTAAATACATTTTAATGTTAAGTTTATTATTTTAATCACTTGTTGAATACCATGTTTTTTCAGTTTTCAAATAAAAAAAATAACTAGGAATGACAAAATTATGCATTAAAATATAAGTAAAAATAGAAAAAGCTGGTGCAATTTTTATTATTATTATATCATGAAAAATATAATCATGTTGTTTAACTGATGCATTAAAAACATAAACTTTTCTATAAATATAATACATTTAGAGAAATTAAGATCACATTGTTCAAGATGTCAAAAGTTGGTTGCATTTTAAAAGCTATTGCAATTTTTAAAAGTTATTCAGAAGATCATAAGTTACTAAAACAGAAATTTCATATGTTTTTCATTATGCAGAAAAAAGTAAGTTTTTTTTATAAATATGCAGATTTTTTATTTATTTTTTATACACTATTAAATGTGCTCACAAAGATTACATCTGAAATGGATATGTGTATAGTGTATAGTGGTTAGTGTATAGCGGTTAAAAAAATATTAGCCAAACTAATAAATTTTAAAATATATTATTAATGATCTTAAACTGAATTTAAATGTATTTCTTATTACAATTTATTTTATAATAAATGTATTTAGAAAAAAAATTCATATTTTTATGTTGTATTATTAAATATAAAAATATGAAAGGCCTGGGCCATATAAGTCTATTAAACTCGCTAAGGCTCCCAAATTTTAATCTTCCTAAAATTTCACGATTTCTGATTTTTATAGTGTATTTTTGTTTTGAGATGATAGACTGAAATTAACCCATCAAAATGAAACCTATGGCTTATCTGAGCCTTCTATGATGCTCCTACATTTTCTAAAATACAATGTTTTAGGAAAGGCTTTCAACTAAATTTTATTTTGAATAATGTCTTTTAAACGTACAAGCCTCATTTAAGGCATACATTTTTTATCGCAATCGTTAATAGCATTTTGATTCTGCTAAATTCAAAGAATGGTTTTTGGAGGGAGGGGAAAGGGAATTGTGAGCGAGAGGGTCGAGATTATATCCTGGGTTCATTAAATATTCTGCCTACAGTAAAAAGTGAAGTGTGTATGTGAGATAAATTAATTTTGAATGTTAATATTTTTGCAACAAATTAGGTTTTTGAAATTTTTAATTTAACCCTCTTGTTCATAAATAATTTTATTGTTGTACTGCAAGCTAGGTATTCTGTCCACAAATCAAATCTCTATAAGTGAATGTTCAAAATTTTTTTGCTTAATAACACAATAATTATACGATCTCATATGAGGTCCGTATGCATGAGAGGGTTAATATATTTTTTAAGTTTTTGCATTCTATGTCTTGTATGTGCATCAAACAGTCAGAAAATCACTAAATGCCAAAGATTCATTCCATCTCTAATTGATACAACACATTTTATTTAAAAATTAATTTAAATAAGCATATTTATTTTTTATGTTTCAGAAATTTGTGAGCATCTCTATCAACATTTTGTTCTCAAGATGAAACTTAAAGATGAGAATGGTGATTCTATAACAAATGTAGACATCCAATCAATGCTTAACCGCCCAAAAGCTACTGTTATGCAGCCAGTAGCAATTTCAAACAGTCCACCGCCAGGAATAGTTGTTACTGCTGCTGCTCAAGGCATGTATAATAAAGTTTCATGCATTTTTCCTGCAAACTTCACTAATTCTTTTAATTTTTATGAGCAGATTTTAGTGTTGCTAGAGTTTTAAAAGTGGCTGTTACTTTTGCAAATATTTGTTGTTTTAGGATAAAAATATTGTGACTTGTGACCATTTTTATGCCTAAAAAATGAAAAAAAAAACCCTTTTATTATTTTAACATATTCAAAAAATGGTTTTTTAATCTACCTTATACAAAATACAATGCAATACAGGTACGATAAAACCTGTGAAAATAAAACCTTTATATAACAAAACTACTTTAAACAGAAAGATTTTATAATCCTCCCAAAAAAAAGTATACTATACAATTATATCTGCTATGACGAAAGCCAGTCAAAAACATATTTTGACTGTTTTAACAACATTTTTTTTTTTCGATTCTGTGCAAATCTGTATTAGCAAGTTTTACTGTACATTAGAACCCTGCTAATCCAAACTAATTGAGGTTGTTACCCATTTGGATTGGCAGAATTTTAAATTATTCAAAATTCAGGTATAAATAGAACAAGAAAGAAAAATCACATACCATACATAGATTATGAAACACTTTCCAACACTTCCAGAATGTTTTAACAGAAATTCATCTCTTCATATGGTGACTTGACTTGATTTCACCCACTTGTTAAAAAGCAACTTTAGGTATAGGCATTAAAATCATGAGAGAAAGAAGAAAACATATAACATATTTCAAAACCCATTTAAGTAATTCAAATATATTTATGTAGTCCTCTGTATGATCTATAGATTTTTATATGTACCACATAATATGTTAAAACAAAATTCAGAACTCTTGAAAATTTGCTTTCTGCATTATCTGACCGCAGATTGTAATATATTCACACCATGTTTTCCAAAAAAAAAGGTTTATTTGAAAATTTGTTATTTTATTTATATTATTTTTATATTAAATTCATATTACTTAAATATAATTCTGTTTCTCAAAATTTGCTGTTTTCAGAAATACATTTCAGCAAACGATGTATTTATATCGCTTGCCATTAAAAAAAAATCCTTTTCTAAATAGACCCATCATTTTTGGGATACCCGGTATTATATTGTTTTGTGCAGCTTTGTATATGATTTATACATTTTAGACACACCATATGCTAAACTTTAATTCGCCTATAAAATGCATAGGATAAGAAAAAGCGACCTCAAAACAATCACCATCCATAGATGGAAAAGTCTAATTTCTTTTGCACAGCCCTGTAAATGAATTTATTTATATTCTGCAAACATGCCTGAGTATACTAACACATTTTAAGCAATCCGTGCCCATAAAGGATACAATTTTTTTCTGTAGCCCTGCATATAATTTATACAATTTAGATATACCACATAACATATAAAATTTAGTTTTTATTAAAATAGCATAGCACATCTAAAAATGTATTCCAAGCAATTATCTCTCATGGGCAATGTTGTAATCAAATTATTTTGTGCATCCCTGTAAATGAGCGATAAATATTATCAATCCATATTATCAGTAAGCATCTTGTAGTGTACCTCAGCAATGCATATCAAATGTTTCATTGCATTTCATAGTGTTTGAAATAATGTAGCATTGTTAAAATGTACTTCAAATGATTTTTCCCATAGAGCATTATGTAACAGAACCCTTTTATATTTTGTTGTAAATGAATGATAAATGCACACCATATTCCATAGAAAGCATGTTGTGATGTACCTCAATAAGGCGTATCAATTTCATTATGTTTGAAGTAATGTAACATCACTAAACTGCAAGCATTTTTCCCTCCATAGATCATAATGTAATAGAACTGTTTTGTGTGTTCCTGTAAATTAAGAAATTATGCTGCATACTCCATTTTCTGCAGGGAATGTCCTACAGTGAACATCAAAACATATACCAATTATGTGTAAAACCAAGTTGTGAGATATAATCTTACATTGATTTTCCTTGCCATTCTTTTTTCAATTCCTACTATTAGTTCACACTCTCCCTATATATGTCTTGTTCAAATTTTCAATTGTTAATAAAATACTTATTATTCATCCAATCAAGTTCAAATAAATTTTTTTAAACTTGTAGTAGATGACACTTGATGTTAATACTGTTTTTCAAATATTAATTCATTAATTAAATTTATTTAATTAATTTTAGTTTTATATGGGAGACAAAATGGCGGCCACTGGTTATTGAACAGCATTTAATGTATCTCCATAAGGGGAGCTATCATAGGAGGGACCCTGTTCGGTCGCCAAATATTGCCGAGTTTATCACCAACTTGTCGATATATCGCCAAATTTGTCGACCAAAATGAGTCACCAAAAGTGATGCCAACTTGGCGATACCTCTAATATTTCACCAAATTCCCATAGACTTCCATCGTAAACCAATAGGGTTTACTTGCTTATAGAAAATCAACAAATTGAGATATTTTAATGCAACAAAAACTAATATTAGCTTAAGGGATTATATTAATTTTTTTTTTTGATGACCTAAGTAAGAATTGACTTTAATTTTTTTTTTTTTTTTTTATAATACTTGTTTATTTGTTAGCTCTCTGTTCCCTTTCGCCATTTCCTCTCTTTGGCTATGCGTCGTAAGTATTATTTTTACCGCATGTATTTCATGCTCATCCTTTCTCTCATGGCATCAATTCTATTTTGGTAATTTTGTCCTCCTCCCACTGTTCACTTCTTATGCCTTGGCGAGCATGCTCAGTAGGTATTAGAGCTACTTTTTGATTTGTCCCAATATGAGATGCAGCTGTGACGTCAGCAGTATAGTGCTTGTTATATAGTGAATCAGAAATGCTTTATATCGGTTTCAAGACATTCGATTCACATTCTTTGCTAATGTTGCCTTTTAAATTTAATCAGTTATTTTGAACATGCCATTTAATTACTTTTAGCTTACCCGTAGCAATGCTTAAATACTTTTGCTGTTAACTTTTTAAGTTAGTTCTAGTTCTGATGGGATATTGTAGTAAAGTTGTGATTTTTATTTAGTGGAGTTTTCCATTACTTATTATTAAAAATATGATTATTATAAAATTGCTGCGATTCTTTTTAAAATAATGCTTCTGTTCCTGTGCCCTTTTTGAAAAGGATGTTATATAGTGGCCAAGAGGAAATGTTTAATTTCTTCTCATTGTTTTATTTTTCAATAAAGAACTATTTTTGGATTTTTAAGTGTAGTTCCTGTGTCCGTCTCAACATGTTTTTTAAGTTAGACCATTCTTCTAGTGATTATAAAAAGAATAAACTTAAATGTTTAAATTTAAGGGTTTATTTCATCCATATTTGCAAATGAATGTTTTTCACAATAGCAATATTGAAATTTATGATCATGTTAAAATCTAATAAATCAAATTAAAACCACACAAGTATATTTATGTGAGTTAAAGCATCGACAAACAAACTGAAGTCATACACACTTTTTAACAATGTTGGGAAGTGGGGATTAAGCAAATGAATTTGGAAATTATGACTTAATGCAATAATATGCGTGCTAAAAAATATTTTAATACTATTTTTTATATTATTATTATTATTTTAAATGAATTTAAAATGCATTTTGGTTTGGATTACCCAAACTTTGGAATCCAGGATTCAGATTAATGGCATCTTTTTTATTTAAAAAAAAATTGCTACCACATATCCTGTAAGTCATTTATTCAAGAATTAGAATAATGTCAAATGGAATATTCTATCTTTCTTGAAATTACTGATTAGAAAGTGTCAAACTATTTTCAAAGTAACTTTTTAATACTTGTAATAATAAAGTGATTAAAAAGTTTTGTAACCATTACATGATGTCACTGCATTAAATAGTCACTTTTTTTTTCAATTTTTTAATTATTTTATGTGGTTTATCGACATTGTTAATCTTGCGTTTTGCCACAAACTCATGTTTTTGCTGTCTTTGTTTTCCAACAAAGAATGACATTTTTATTATAAGCTATATTATTTAACAGTGAATATTTATTTTTTATGAAACTCTTTCAAATGTCATGGTTTAATAAAACAGCCGTATAATAATCTAATACATGCATCATACATTGTACCAAAGCATGAAATTATGGCAGAAAAAGGATAATTATACATCTAGAAATATTGATATGTTCATTTAAATCATTGCTTAGTGTGCTTATTTTGTGTTAACATGATAAGTTAAAAATTTAAATTTCTGTTACTGAGTTAGGTATCATTGTTTAATTCTGAGGGTTTTCTTTATACAAAAGAATAATACAGATTTTTATTTATTTATGTGCTGCCTTGGTAGTATTACCAAAAGTGAAGTAAAACTTGCTCTTAAAAGACAAAAGAGAAGAAAAAAAAACTGTGAGAGGAATACAATTTAATTATAGTTGCTACGATGGTAATCTGTCTACAGTAGAATTTTTTTTTATACCTTGCAATACTGTCTTAGTAAATTTTACTATACTACGGGGCTCTGCCCCCTACGAGCTACGCTCGTCAACCCCCGTTCAGACACCGCAGACTCTAAAAGTACGCTAATTTGATCGGCTTTAAAAAGATTTCGGAAGATTGAATTATAATTTAAAAAACAATGGCGATCTCCCTATAAACGGATTTCTATTCATTTCTCTTTGACTGGGGAATTTTAAGGCCAAATCCGCTGCGGTACTACTTGATTAACCTGTCGACCAATTTCTCCAAATTATATAAATCGCCAAAGCACTCGCCAAATTATACAAATTGACATCATTTTTATTTTAAATAACGAAAGAACAAATAAATTAGTGCAACATTAATAAAAATACAAATAAAACGTCGAAATAAAAATAACTTGATGACGTAGACACGTGTAACTTGCTTAAAGTCAAGTTAATGTGACATTTACAATCAACCATTATTGGCATTTAATCTTATAGTTTGGCGAATGATACATTTTTGGTCGACGGGATAACTAAGTAGTACCAAAAATACATCAATCACTGTTTTCGTCTTTGATTAAGTAAAATAAGATAAACATTTCAAAATAAGCTAATATAAAAGGAATTATGTAACCAGAATCTTTGTCTCCCGGTATTTTTTAACAAAGCGAAAAAAGAAAGTTCTTTTAAATAAGACATTTTAAATTAATCGTTTTTAATCTGACGTAATTTTGACCAAACTATTCTTTCTCTTTTTAATATTCACGTGAAAATACTTGTGTTAGAAATGAAATATTATTTGCGCTTTCTTAACAAAAATAGTTGAAAAGTATCCTCTCAAAATATCAAATAAATGTCTAGTGCAGTTTCTAAATTTAAACCATTTAGCAATATTATTTTGTGTTCATTTTATGTAATAACTGTAATTTGACGTAAATATGACGTAATTTCTCCTATTTAAGACTTCTAATGCATGTTAATAAATTTATTATTTTACAAATTCCTTTCTCTCTTAAAATTCACGTGTAATTATAGTTTTTATGACGTAATTTTTAATAAGTTCCTGCTTTTTGTACATAATTATTTAATTCTAATTTCAAATGTTTTTTTCTGTTTATAATAGTCACGTGTAAATAAATTTTTAATTTATTACACATATAAATATTTTTTTTTGAAGCAAACATTATTGTTTCCGCTGTTTATACAGTTGGCAACAGTTTAAATTAATATCACTTTCTAAAATCTGTAAAAAATATCTCTAGAAATGCTGAAAATTTGAATTTAAAATAGAAATAAAACCTCAAAAAATTAGCCAAATTAAAAAAAGAAATACAATCTGCACTCCGGCAAATTCTAACGCATAAAATGATCTAAAAATGATTACACTACCATGTATAGTTTTTGCTGTTATAAAACTTTTTTAGTGGAACGATTTTGTCCAACTTTAGCATTAAATATCTCTTTAAATAATTCTTCGATTTGAAAACAGTCTGCATCAGCGTGTTTATCAAACATTTCTGTATAATACTACCGATTTTCATATTTTTGTATGCATTATTTTTCTTAATATTAACGAAGAAAGACCTCCGGTCACAAAAAATTCAAAACCGGCGGCGGCGGTGACAGCGGTAGTTACTTTTTTTTAGAATAGAGAGATTTTAGTTTCTGATATCTGTCCTTAATTGCAAAGGTACAATGTAAACTGACGGACAGGTCAGCTAGTCACTACTATAGCGTATGTTGTCAGTAATGAAAACATGACACATTCAATGTAGCATTTATTTTTCCTTTCAGATAATTTTTCTTTTATAATTTTTTATAATTGTCTTATTAAAAAGGAAAAAAAAAAAGAAAATTGTAGGATGCAGTATTTATCATGTATATCATCAGTATGTATCATGTTTTCAACATGCACACAATATTATTGATTACAATAGCTTCCTACACTTTATAAAAACAAAGTAGAATTGAAAACACATATACAAGTTTGTGCTTGAATGAAAATTAATTATATCTATTTATACAGTGGGCGTGCAATATTTTGAACTCGGGTAATTCAAACTTTCAGTTAATTCAAAGTGATCATAATGTCTTGATAAACTTACTGTAGAACAAATGTTAAAACTAGTTTGTTAATTCAAACTTAATTCTTATCTTATCAGTTAGTTCAAATTTTAAAAAATGATACCTTCAAAAAAAAAAAAAAAAAAAGTCAGTGTAAGTTTCTTTCTCGATTACAAATATGAAAGTTTAAAAGTACATTGTAACTGTCCGCTAATGATCTGTATACCTCGTCAAACGTTATGAAATCAAAAAAATAATAAGTTGTTTTCATCATGCTGAAGATTATAACAACATAATGCCAACTTCAAAGAAAAACTCAATGTAACATTTTCTGTATATCTAGGAGTAGATAATGATGTTAAAATTCATAGGAAATTAAGTAGAGGAGAAGCTATTAAAACTATTGCAGGCAAAGAGCCAAAAAGGATAACCAATTCAGAATGTCACTCAGGGTCAGAAAAAGATTCTCATATTCCAAACATCCTAATGAAAAATCACTAATGGATGCCATTAATGCTTTGAAAACTTGATATGGAGCCTTCTGCAGAAGAACTTAATTTATTAATAAAATAGGCTAAAAAACATAGAAATAAAAAATTAAAACAAACATCTATTGGCAAGTTTTTCTTTTCCTTCAAAAATAAGTTTTTTCATAAAACGTTTATTTCTGCATATATTTCAATTTCTGCTTGCTTTATTTTTATTATTAGCAGGTGGTGCTGTTCTTAAAAGTTATATTCGCAAACTCCCATCCAGACACTGCAGGTTCTAAAAACATGCTAATTTGCTCTGTTTTAAAAGGATTACTCTATTACAGAAGATTAAACGTTATTATCATGATCAGTGGTGATCTTCTGTAATCAGGTTGCCATTCATTTCCCTTTGACCGAAGAATTTTTTGGTGCCATCATTGTTAAAACAGATTATGACTATTTTTGTTATTGATTAAGAAAGATCAGTTGCACATTTGAAAGTCAGCTCCTATAAAATATTAAGTACAAAATGTCACTGCCTCCCGAAATTTATAATGTTCAGAAGAGAAGTTTTCTTTTACATGCTATAAGAAAATCTTTTAAGTGATTCACCATTAAATGCTTTTTGCATGTAATAATTTAATTATTTTAAAGTTTTCTTTCTTTTCAATATTCACATGTAAATATATATATATTTGAATTAAATATACAGTTCTTGCAAACGCTATAAGAAAATGGTTTTAACTACGCATTTTAAATACGGTGTAATAGCTTAATTATTTTAAAGTTTTCTTTCTTTTTTTAAATTTGCATATAAATGTATTTTTCAATTGAAAAATGCTTGTAAATATTATTATTTGGCCTTTTTAAAATCTAGCAACTGTATGTGAAAAAGGCTATTTCAAACTATGAATTAAATATCTATTCAGATAACGAAATGTGGAATAAAAGATTGAAAAAAAATTAAAAAAATCATTGCACACTGCACACCACAATCTATTCAAGTATGTGTCTGTAAAAGATGGTTAAATTTTCTGCATAGTTTTGATCATATTAAACTTTATTAACTAAACTATTTTGACCAATTTTAACATAAATAGCGCTTAAAACTAGTCTGATGTGCCAATCCCTCAACTTTCTTCTATTTCATAAATGTTAATATTTCAGAATTCATTACCACAGTGCTAAAATTAAATGACAATCTATGCTCATTATGCAGATTCTAAAGGTACAGGTTTGTTGAATTGTGTGCATTTAAAAAAAAGCTATAAGCATCGCATTTTTCAAATAAATCATTGAATATCAGCATCCACCCTCTTAGATGTCTGTAACTAAAATTCACAACCCAAATGGCATAAAAGTGACTTCTGTTGGTCATTCTTCATTATTCACCCAAGCCTAATAGGGATCTTTTTATATGAGAAAGTGTAACTGAATGCGAAGTTTGATTAAATTCTTTGCATTAGTTTTTGAAAATTAGCTATCGCCAAAATCATGAAAAATGTAGCATAGCAACCGCCTGTTATATAGTTTAGATGAAAATCTAATCAGCACCATCTTACGTCAAGATCTAACATAATATGAAGTTTGATAAAATTCTGTGCATTCGTTCTTGACCTATGACTATAATTGAATTTGTGTAAATTCTGAAAAACGCAGCATAGCAATGCCACTCATGGAGCGATTTATACCAAAACATAATCAGCAACAACTTATATCAACATCTAACTGAATCTGAAGTTTGATGAAAATTCGTGCATTAGTTCTTGACATAGACTTGTGGTGGAAATCGTGAAAAATGAAGCATAGCAGCACCACCTGTTTTGGCGATGTACACGAAAATCTAATCCCGAACAGTTTAGCCAACATATAATAGAATTTGAAGTTTGATGAAAATTGTGAAAAATGCAGTATAGTTACGTCACCTGTTGGGTGATTTGCACCAATTTATATGCAGGTCTAAATTAATATAAAGTTTTATCAATTTCTGTGCATTTGTTCTTGAGATGGAGAACCCACAAAATTTTTGTTTCATACAGACAGGCATTTTCTGAAAGCAGTCAAATTGTGTTTAGAACCTTCAAAAATGTATAAATTCATCAGAATTTTTCACAAATCCAATACTTTCTTCTTGTAAAGATAGAAGAAAGTAATAATTCTTAGATTAAAAAACTGTATCTCAGCATGTTTATCATACATATTTCTATAAAACTACCAGTTTTCATGTTTTCATATGCAATAGTTTTTTTATTATGAGCCAAGAAAGTCAAGGGGTCACAAATTCAATTGCAGCAGTGGTGGTAGCAGTATTAGTTAGAGAATTAGAAAATAAATATAATCAGATATTTCTTTTATAATATTTTAAAGACATTTTTGGTTTATTAAGATTAATTTGTTTTAGTAATTTTAATTTTAAAAAATTCAAATTACAGAAAAGATTTTCTTTTCTAATGTTAGAAAAGTATTTTTTTGTTAATCATAGCAGGAAAAATAATTTTCACTTTATAATCGAATAATCCAAAGTTTTTTGACTACCTATCAGATTGAATTAACAATCATTGACTGTAAATGCATAATGCATGTAAAGTTTGCTTCCATTGAATAACAGGTAAAATAATCTATCTACCTTGCTGCACTTATGGTTGCTTTAAAGTTAGGAATACCCTTTGTACTTATAAAGAAAATTTTGCTTAATATACATTTTGTATTTATGTTAAGGGAATTTTTTTTTAAATTTTATTTTCAATATTTAGCTTGCCCTCCACCAATTGTATCATTGCCTAATGCTCCTTGTATGGGTATGATGAATAATCCTGCCAGTTTGACTCCAGTGAGAGTTGGTCCTGTACTGCAAACAATAGAAGTTCTTTCTCAAAATATTGAATTGGCAAATCCTCCTACAAACATACATCTAGCACCAAATCAAGCATTTTTATTAGCAACACCTACTCAGCCTACTTTACCTTTATCAACTACTCTTCCGCCAAACCAAATTATCATCCAAGCATTGCCTGTAAGTATAGTGTAAAATTATCCTAATTGCGTGCCCTATTCAAATTTTTTTTGTGTGTTGTGATAATAATGATTAATGTGGAATTTTTATTAATTTTCAATGAAAAGGTATTTTGATTTTCATCTGATTATGATGAGCCTAAAAGAAGGGCAACCTTTTTTGCATATGTGCATTTATCACTATTCACTTCTTCCATTCTGGAGATGAAAGTTGCTTTTCATATTTTGTCAAATGAGGTACCATATTCATATTGACACAGTGTCATAGAATATAATATATGACTGCAAAAATAATTAAATAAATAAAAGAGAAATGAAACATCAAAATTTTGAGGGGGTGGGGGGAGGAATCTTCCTATTCCACCAAAGTTGGTTTTGAATAAAAAGTCTTGGTGTATTATTGTGAAAATACATGTAATTTCGATATGTTCAGGTGTAAAGCAATTCAGTAAAAAGTAAAACTGCAAGGTTAGTTAAAATGCCATACAGTGGGGCAGCCCTTTCTCTAATTGAATCTACATATATGTTTTAATGTTTTTCTTTTTAATAATCTGCCTTGTGCTTGTCTTTTGTATTGCCCTTTGACCAAAATAGATTTTCTACTGTGTTACAATAAAAGAATATGAAAAAAGACTTAGAAAAGCAAGCATCTGCAGTAACTCTACTTACAAGGAGAGGGTCTGAGGTTGGTCTCAGGGAATCCAGTGATCCTTTGTACATGGATAGAGTATAGTCAATAGATAAACATATCAATAGGATAAAGTGCAATATTCAGGGGGGGGCCGTAAAAAACGAGCCCCAAAGTTCACCCAATTGACTCTTTAGTATATAATTGGATAAATTACATTCAATTGCGAGAGGCTTGATAGTACAGTTGGCAGCGCTCCAGACTTTTAATTTTTGCTTTCACGGATCTCTGTAGGTTCGATACTCCGACAAGGATTCTTTTTCTCCCGACAAAATAAGGATAAATTATTTTTGAACCACAATTAAAAATATATATCTAATTATTTAAATGTAAGACAAATATAAATATAGGCGCATTCACACATATTTGTTTATTTACAGAGAGAGACAGTTTTATTGCATCCTTATAGATATAATGAAAAGTAAAAAAAATAACACAAAAATCTTATGCAGTATATGCGTATTTTTTTACATTCAACATTTTTGTAAATTTTATATTTCGTTTTATTTATATTTATTTTACAATTATTTGCATATATTTCCCAATGACGTACACTTATTTACATTTATTTTACATTTATGTCTTTACTATGTACTTAACAAATAAATGTGTGCTATTAAAATTGAGGTTCTGATTACGGGCAGGAACCGGGGTGATAATTATCATAAAACATATCAGTCTGGCATATTTTATCATGTTACGAAATATAGGTGAAGAGAGTTGATAATTCACAATTGAATGAATTTTTATACAATCCTAGCGAGAATTAATTTCTCTTTTCTGTTCAATTAAACAATTACAATTTTGTAACCGCTTAATCATATTTTTTACCTGCCTATAAAAAATAAGCGTCGCATGGTTGAACCAAAGCTTTGCTTCAACTATAAGTTTTCTATCACAAAATAGTTAGTATTGTGAAAAAGTTCACCCCCGATACGTTTGGCTTCATGAGAAATTCCGTCTGAAGATTACGATGTAATTAAATTATTTTCAGAGAGTAACTTTGCGTAATACACGACTACATCTTTTAATATCAATTTTGATGATTCACTATGAATTGTGTATTATGAAATTCGCTCTTCAATATTTGTAAATTTAGAAGCTTCTTCACTAGACATTTTTTACAAAATAACTTCTTTCATTTTAATTATGACACTATAATAAAGAACAATGTCTAATCACCGCACTTTAAAAACAAAATGCCGTACTCATTCGCTCTGTGGCAAATGGGTGCTGAAATTCCAACAAAAGAAGAGTAAACATTTTAAACCCACCCTGTTTATTTTCTATAGTGTACTTGTTTTGCTTAAAAACCACCTGCAAATCTACATAATAAAATATCGCTGAAAAGGTTTTTAACCGAAAACAGTTATTCTAATTCCAAACATGCGATCCCATGATAAAAAATAATTATGTTTTAAAAATTAAAAAAAGAAAAAAAATTAAGTCTATAAAAAAATGTGAATAAAATTAAATTTTTGTCGACTGAATAATTCAGTTATTTTCCTTCCCTCCTCCACCACTATTATATCCATAAAACGGCAATCTCTCTGTAAATAAATAAGCACATAATATATATACGTGTGTGTGTGCGAGCAGAAGCATATTTTTATGAATATTTGTCTAACTTTTAAGTAATTAGATCTATATTTTTTAATTATGGTTTGAAAGTAACTGATCATTATTTTGTCTGAAAAAAAAAAAAACTCGTTGCAGTATCGAGCCCGCAGATATCCCAGAAAGAGAAAATTAAAAGTCTGGCGCGCTGCCAACTGTACTACCGAGCCTCTCGCAATCTAGTGTAATTTATCCGGTTATATACTAAAGAGTCAATAATGGGTGAACTTTGGGGCTCGTTTTTTACGGCCCCCCTGAATATTGCACTTTATCCTGTTGATATGTTTATCTAATAACTATACTCTATCAATGTACAAAGATTCTGTGAGACCAACCTCGGACCCTCTCCTTGTTAGTACATTATATGTAAACAATTTGATATAACTTTTTCTTTCTTATTTTTTCATTCAAACTATTGATTTTAACAACTGTAAATATTTAAGTCATGTACATGAAACTGTCTCACATTCAAAATTTATATGCATATTTATTTTTTAGTTTTAACTGTTGCCGTATCTTAAAAAAGAAACAGAGAAAAAATTATATATTTTTTAATAAATTCACTTGCTTAAACTTTCACTAAGCCCCCCCCAAAAAAAAAAAAAAAAAAAAAAAAAAAGTGAAATTTTTATAATTGAGTTCAGTGCCTACGACCAAATTAGTGTATTGCGGTGGAAATTTCTGGGGAAAACATCAATTGCAGACAAAAAATTGGGCAGGATTTTTAAGATGAACATTGAATAGTTTTAAAAGACTATTTTTTTAATACTTATTTTGAATGTCTTTCTGGTTGCTTTTAAGATTCATGCAAAACCATTGAAAAATTGTTATTTAACAACTTTTTCTATGCATATATGCACACACATATGTTAATATTGTGATAATTTCCTGTTCACATGAAGTTCAGTCAGTGTAAGGGATTTTTAAGATGAGCATTGAATGGTTATAAAAGACTATTTTTTTTTAATACTTATTTTGAATGTCTTTCTGACTGTTTTTAAGATTCATGCAAAAAACCATTGAGAAATTGTTATGTAACATCTTTTGCCATGCATATATACTCACATGTATGTTAATAGTGTGATAATTTTCTGTTCACATGAAGTTCAGTCAGTGTAAGGGATTTTTAAGATGAGCATTGAATGGTTATAAAAGACTATTTTTTTTTTCATACTTATTTTGAATGTCTTTCTGGCTGTTTTTAAGATTCATGCAAAAAACCATTGAAAAATTGTTATTTAACATCTTTTGCCATGCATATATGCTCACACGTATGTTAATAGTGTGATAATTTTATGTTCACTTGAAGTTCAGTCAATGATGCCGCAGATGCATTATGTTGCATCATTCAAACAAAAAATTGGGGAAGGGATGCATAAAAAGAATTGTGATAACTCCTCCAGGATGCATATTTTTTCTCTTACAAGAAATAAAATATTTTGTGGATAATTGTAAAAGAGGCATTTTTTGTATTAAATACATTGAATTTATTTTATTTCAAAACAAGAATGAAAAATCATGCATCACAGCATAGATTGTGAAACACTTTCTAACACTATCGGAATATTGTTAAGAAATTTCATTTTTGTTTCTACAGTGAAATAAAATATTTAAATAAATTAAAAAAAAAAAAAAAAAACACTGCATAGTAAAAATTTATTTTCAGCAGTTGTTCTCTGTAGCCGGTAATGTGTGCAAATTCTTTCGTGTAGCCCTTTACATAAGCTACATATCTTATAATACACTAAAAATTAGTTAAGTTTTAAAGTACATATCACAGTTGAAAATGCACATCCAGCAGTAAAGGCCATAGTCAGTCTTATAACCAAATTCTTTTGAGTGTCTGTAAATAAAAGATAAATTCTATGTACTCAAAAATCTATAGAAAACGTGCACCTCAGACATATATATATTTTTTCAAAACTGAAATTTTATATACCTGAGAAAAATGTTTCTCAATTTGAAAATACAATATTTTTTTATGCATCTTAAATTTAATGTATTTTCTTTAAGGCTGATACCATACATACTGACAAAACATTGGAACTACATATGAACCCACAACAAGTTATCTTGGACCCAACTGCTAATACTACTTTAACATCGCTAGCATCCACTCAAATTCCATCTGCTCCTTCATCTCCTGTTAGTGTTGAAGATGATGAATTAGATGATCAAAATTCAATCCTATTAGAAAGTTCATTTAGAAATAATGTGAGTTTTAATTTTCACAATGTTTCTTTTTATATCAGTGATCATAACTTTTATTTGTTGTTTTATTTCCACTCTTTAGATTATGTTTGAATTGAAGAACTAATTTTGTTTCTATGAAAGTTTAGAAATATAATTTCTATTTGTTATCATTATTTATTATTTTTACTTGTAATCTTAAATAAAGATTTTTTTTTTTTTTTTTTTCCGTTCTGAAAGATATGTAAATTTTTTTACAGTACTCTTTAATCTGATGAATTTTATTGTATTCAGACTTTAAAATCTTTAATGATGCATTGGCACCAACTTTTGAAAATTAATGTGTAAAAAAGATAGCCTATTACTTTTTTGTTTGTTTGTTTGTTTTTCGAAGGAGGTAAGAAGGATGGGAGAGGTTGATAATTCTTAAGTCAGGTTATGATATTTTTCAAAGTAAAAAGTTGTCATTTTATAATGATAAGAGTGTTCAGAATATCCACAAAGCCCCATAAGCCGGTGCTAGTAGTATTTTATATCAAAATGCATTTTAATATTAGTATTAAAATTGATTCCAATATATTTTTCTCAGAAAGACCTTAAGAACTTTTTCTATTTCTCCAAAAATGTAACTTTGGTGTAGTCCTTCAATATCCAAAAACCAATGTCAGGGCTAAATTTAGGCACGAGCTTGTGTGTAATGTAGCAAAATACTATGGGTGTATGGCGAGTGAAGTTTTGTAAAAACAATTTTTAATTTTAGAAAGTTAAATTTAAATGCAGAATTTTTTAAAGTTTTTTCTCTTTTAGGTACAAACTTATCTATAGTAATAAAAGAAAGTTAGTTTTGCTTTGTATGTGTGTCTGCGATGGCTAGAGAAATCTACGAGGCTGAAAATTTTTGTGAAGATACTCCAAGGCCTATCCTAATGCACATGAGACTCAGACTTTTAAATTTCTAATAATTAGCTAGGATACTAATTAAAAACTCATCAAGCGGCCCAATTAAAAAAGTATTTCTTGTTAGGAAATTACATTTCCTTAACATACCTCCGTATTATTCTTATCACTCATTCAACCTATTAATCTTTAAAATTTATTCATACTTGGTTTCATCTATATACTTATACTTTAAAAGTTAAGCTTTCTTTGAATACAATAGTTTACTTTTCCATTCAATACATTAAGTTGTCATAACAATTCTTTACTCATATATAAGTATATTCTGGAATAAATATCTCTTATTACTACTTACCTTTATCACTGTACTAGTCTGTATAATAAAACTTTGGGCCTTTTCCTATATTCATTCTTCTATCAATACCTGCAGTCGTAGTCATGGGGAAACACTGTAATGTTTACATTTTTGCCGATCTTTCATAACGCTATTCGGTATCATAAGTCACTAACTCTATCGAAAGGATTATGGCTGCTGACGGCAGATGACGTAAGCTGTCCATCTTCATTTACATTTCTCCTTCAGTGACGAACATCACGGACACACCTCCAGATCTTTCTAGATGCCGGTTGTGATGCTATCGGCACGGGATGAATGATTGTGTAATCAAGGGGTGTTTCCCCAAAGCATGTTTTATTTATAGAGCAGTCTGTCGTTCATGCAGTATCTTCATGGTTTTATCCTTTGGTCACAGATAAGGTGAAAATTTTTGTCAAAAGATTTCACCAATTAAAGTAACTACATGTAGCCTTGACATATTTTACTTTAAAGTATGTTCCTTTTAATATATTCAAAAAGTTTCATTTAATGTATTCATAAGATTTTATTTAATATATTCTTTTGGTTTTTCTTCTGATTATTTTAAAGATATAGTTGGTTATTTTTCTTCTTTTTGGCAAATGATCTATTGTTAATATGTCGATGCTGTCAAATTATATGAAGACAAGTTATGAAGGACTGACTGTGTTTGGATATATATTGATGGGAATGTTTTGGAAAAAATTAATTGGAGAAATGGAGATCTTTTAACCAACTATAGTTTTTCATTTACAGTGTTAATAAAGTATTTCAGTTATACTAAGTTTGTTTTTCCTTTATTCTGTTTTGAGTTATATTTAAATGTTAATGGAAATTTGTATATCATTGTTATGTTATAAAAGCAGTACATAACATTCCCCATTTAAAATTTACATAAATTTAAATTTTTATACTTTGTTTATTAAAATAAACAACTTCAAATTCGATCTATCAAATTGACAGCAAAATTTACTAAGTTTTTAAACATTAAAAAATCTAAAATCTTTATTCTTAATTATTATAATTTGAAATCACATTTATTAAATTCTAATATTTTTTCTCATTCCTCTGGTAAAATTTCAGCGTAATTGCTTTTATAGTTTACCAGTTAAACAAGAAAATAATTTCTAGACTTTTCTTTATTTATAATCGTTTTCAATTCATGCTTCACCTCAAAAAAGCATCTTCCAGTTCAAAATGTATTTTATCTTGGAATGCAAGACCAGAAATTCCAATACCACGTCACCAGGCCACCCAACTTGTAAGCGTCTCTTTTTCTCCCACCTGAACAAGTGTTGCCATTACACAGTTGTAATTCTGGTGCAAAAACATTTTCGTCAGCTGTGCTATCGACAAGCCGTCTTTTCTGATTGGCTCGTTTCGCCGGGAATGGAATTCCATTCTTTTGCCGATCTTTTTAAATGCAGGCAGTTGAAGAAAATCTCTGTGAGAGCAAGACGTACTATTCTTTAGGGGATTTTCTCCCGCTGGGCCTAAGGGCCTAGCCTTTGTACGGAACTTTGTAACGGTAACAGATTTTCAAATATGAGTTCCCATTTCCAAGGTTAAACCAAGTCTCCATTATTTAAATGAATATTAAAACTACGAAGAATAATGAATGATCTCTATTTCCTAATTCAACCAATAGTTTGCTTCTACGAATGTGGAATTTTTCAATTTCAACAATTTTCCGAGATAGTGCCATTCTCTAGAGCTGAACGGAGGTTCCATAGATTATGACTAGATGAAGATCGCGATAATATATTGTAGTAACTGATGCTCCTATTATTCTACTGTTGGAATGAGGCAACAATACATCATAGTAACGGTAGCTCCTGTTAATCCACTTTTTGAATGAGGTTGTGTTTCAGAATTTTACCTCGGTTCTACATCTCTGATAACCTCACAACTGTTCATCAACGAATTTCAGTGTTCATGATATATTTGTTTACACAAGGTAATCGAATTTGGAAAGTTTACAAACTATTATGAACAGTATCAAAATAATAGAACTGCTATAAACAAAAGACATTTTCAGCAAGAAAAATTTAGTTAATAATAGCTCTTAAATCTTGTGTTATAATTACGATTTCAGTATCGATTCTATTCGTTCAAATAGCCACCTGGATGTACGATATTTGTGTCACAATTCTGGAATAATTGTTGAATGCAATTGAACATGATATTCTTTTTCAATAATAGTATTTTTTAACATAAATTCTCTACTGGATCCAGTATTTGTCTCCCAGAAAATATGTGTTAATAAAGTTTAGTTAAAGTTTATTTATCTTGCATTATTTATAATATACATTGTACAGATTTCTTGGGGTGAGTAATCTTTTTATTTATTTACATTACTTCAAATTCATTATTTCATGTATTTTAGAATTCATTGCCCAGAGTCACATTACACTCATTATTAAGCTAAATGGAATTCAAATTTAAACTCTTTAAATCTGATTAAAGTGAAGTATAATTAAAGTCGGATCTCATTAAGATTCATATAAAGTTGAAACATTATAATGTAATTTAAATAATAATATACTAGCAATAATAGACTTTGAATATTAATTAGCTTTTCCTTTTATATTTAACTTTTTTTTTTTAATTTAAAGTTCTTTTGAAGCTCCAGGGCTATATATCTTAATTTATATAGTGATATTTGGTATCAGAGTTATACAAATGCGTTAAATGGTAACTATCTCATGACACAAGGGTACTTCAGTACCTTAAGTTTGTGCAAAGCTATTTGAGCTGACGTCACATATAGATATACATTTTTGTTTTAAATTGATTTTTAATTTTTGTTTTTCTTTTTATTAATAAAATTAAGTTTGGTTTTTAAATCTGTTTGTTGTTATTTTTGACATAATATATTTCGTTTATAGTTAACTGAGTTTATATTTCTTTTAAATCACTTTTCACTTTTAACCTTGGGCAAGCTATTACAGCATATACGCTCCATTAGCGTTCAACACTCTGTTACATATTCTTATTAACCAGGAATTATCTTTTGGTAATTTCTAACAAGGTTATGGGCATTTAGTTTTGCCCAGGTTTTTCTATATAATATAAGATTGTTTTCTTCTATTTTTTGAGATGTACTTCAATTTGAAATTCTGACTTTGAATGGGTCTAAATAGTAATGAAAGTTTTCTTTCAGCAGCATTTTATTACCATCAAGATTTGCAATGGGAAGGAGGGGGTCGATGGAAAAGTATTCTTTTTGTAGTTTTTGAATCTTTGATAAAATAGTCTGTGGGTTCAAATTAATAGATTTGGCCTTATTGAATTTTTTTTTATTGAATGTGTCAGGCTGCTCTGGTTGTGCTACATTTTGTTTCAGAGAAATAACCTTGATCTCCAGTACTTATGGAATCAAGATGTGAATGATAATTCCGTTCATGAACTCTATTTCTTTTAGTGCTTTCAAAAAGAGAAGTCAAGAAGGTTATCATAGACAAGGTAATGATAAATTATTTAAAAACAATGTTTGAACACACAATAAAATAAGTTGATTTGATCATACGTATACGTTTCATGAGTACTATGGACTCACATCCTCAGTGTAAAAACTTTAAAAACAATATTATTGTTTTTAAAGTTTTTACACTGAGGATGTGAGTCCATAGTACTCACGAAACATATACGTATGATCAAATCAACTTATTTTATTGTGTGTTCAAACGTTGTTTTTAAATAATTTATGTTTCCACACAAGTTCTGTACTTATTAAGGTAATGATAGTTGAATTACCTTTTAAAGTTGAGCTTAGTCAACTTGTACATGAACTTGTCTTCATATGATAAACTATAACAATAAGACTATATTTCAAGTCAATGGGAGCTATAGTACAGACTATCATTAGTGCATTCTTCTTCTGGTTGCATAATGGTACTTTTTGATTTAGGGAGAGGTCATCAATAATAAAGCATTATCGCTTCATAATCTGTGTTTGAAAGTTCTGGTTGGCATTTTCTGTGGACTGAAAAACATTGTTAGCAATAGGGTTGGGCCATATATAAATAAAACCGATGAAATCAATATAAAATTTAAATCATGGTAACAATATCAAAAAACCATACACAACGGTATATCGCGAATATCATAATTCTCTCGGTTTCAGTTATCATGATACTAACAGAGTGATTTCTCCCAGCCTAAACCATAATATTAAATACAGACTCCTCGGGTTCGGTACTCATGATATTAACGGTGTGATTTCTCCCAGCCAAATGGTTTTCAAAAAGGGGAAAGTGTGATCGTTTCAGTGTTTCTATCATGGGCAACAAATATCATACATATGGTTTTCGTATGTGATCACCAATAGCAGATGATATATTGTTTTTATGGTATTGACGGTGTAAGTTCAAACTCTGAGCGCAAGCGTTGTATTCCACATTCTTTGCTATTGAACAATGTGTGAATTAGGGCAATAAAGAAATGAAATATTATATTTTATTTGCAACAGCGGATTTAATTAGACAAACGAATAATTCCATAACAGTATTTATTAATATCTATTCTAGGGTAAAAAAGGTCCTTTTTAAAAAGGCAGATATTTTTGTTTCTGTGAAGATTATTTTTTTCTCCCCGCAGTTTCTTTTAAAAATCGACATTCGTGTGATATATGTGAGTATTTGGTATTTTACTGCCTCTGCCATCATTTGTTTGTGGGGAGTGGGAGAGAATATTTAGATGTCTGTTTTTTTATTTAATGTCACTAAAATTCAAAATAACAAACAGGGCAGAAAAATTAATTAGTTAAAGTTTTTGTGCTGACAATCAAAGGAGAGACACAAATTTTTCAGTGTGTATGTGGGGGGGGGGGGGGGTTGTTAGTTTTTAGCTTACAGGCTATCAAAGCCTCAGAGCTAATGTGCTCGCCGGTTCTGTATGTATGTAACACGGTAACTCTTGATAAAATTATCCGATTTACTTCAAATTTTTTTTCTAGGTTCATTCTGATAAGGCTGATTAGTTTTGGGGGTTCATTGGTTAAGTATAAAAGGGGGTAACGGGGGCTAATCCCCTTTAGTTTAGATAAATGCTTTTTTCGTGCATAATTATTCGATTTGCTTCAGATTTCATATACCTGTTTATTCGGATAAGGAGATTCCCTGATTAGATTTAGAGGTTCATTGATTAAGTATAAAGGGGGGAAAGAGGAACTAGTCCCCACCCCCTTAATTTAGATAAATGGATTTTTCATGCAGAATTATTCGATTTGCTGCAAATTTGGCATACCGGTTTATTATGTTAAGGAGCTTCCCTGATTAGATTTGGAGGTTCATTAGTTAAGTATAAAGGGGAAGGAAGGGGCAACCCCCCCCCCCCCCCCCCACACCACCCTTAATTTAGATAAAAGGTTTTTTTCTATGCAAAATTATGTGATTTGGTACACAGGTTTATTATGTTAAGGAGCTGTCTTGATTAGATTTGGAGGTTTATTGGTTGAGTATAAATGGGAGGGAGGGAATGAGAATAGTCCCACCCCCCTTAATTTAAATAAATGGGTTTTTCATGCAGAATTATTCAATTTGCTTCAAATTTGATATACCGGTTTATTCCCATATGGTGCTTCCTTCATTAGATTTGGAGGTTCATTGGTTAAGTATGAAAGAGGGAAAGAGGGCCAAGTCCCCTCACCTTAATTTAGATAAATGTGTTTTCACGCACTTTCCTGATTAGATTTGAAGGTTCATTGGTTAAGCATAAAGGGGGAAATGGGGGAGCTTCTACCCCCTTAATTTAACAAAATGGTTTTTTCATTCAGAATTATCTGATTTTTCTTCAAGTTTGGTAACAGGTTTATTCTGATAAGGCGCGTCCCTGATTAGATTTGGAGGTTCATTGTTAATATAAAGGGGGGGAAATGGGGGCTAATCTCCCTCCATTTATTTTTTGAAGGGCATTATTCTTTGAAATAAGAGTATAATATACAATTAGTGTGAATAGCCTGTGCGCTCAATGCCATCAAGTTTAACTGGGCACTTTTATTTATTTATTTTTTTTCTTCTGTTAAACGGACATTGGTCGAAAGGCAAGAGATCCTCATCAAAGTTCCCTGGTAGCACAAGCATAAAAAATAGTCTTAAAGGTTAGGAAAATATATATTTTTTAATTTAGAATTATTTTAAATTAAATTCTTAGGGCTGTTCTCAAAAAACTATTATTTCACGCAAAAGTTTCTGGCACATTTACAGACTTTTTAAATATCAAAGCAAAAAATTAGTTGAAAGGGACAGTGACTCATTAAAATACTTATTTGCTATTGCATAAAATTATTTATTTATTGCACTTCATGTGTACAGCATACATGGGTGCCGGAAGAATGAAATCAAGGGCAAGGTAAATTTTGAAACTCATTTGACGATGGCCTGCAGCATAGCAGAGTTTTATTTATTTCTTCTTTTTTTTTAATGGAGAATATAAAAATGAAATAAAATAAACTAAGAATTTTTTATCAGAGACGCCGGCACATAAGACAATTTTAAACATAACAACAACACAAAAGCAATATAAAATTTTAACAATTATAAACTATAAACAATTCAAAAATTTACTTTAGCCAAATTATTATTTTTCCTTCTCTGTCAACGAAATTTTTTTAGTTCTTTTACTTTCTTCTATCTTTACAAGCAGAAAATATTGGATTTGTGAAAAAATTTGACTTCCGAGTTTCAACGGATTTATATGTTTTAGAAAGTCCTGAACACAATTTGACTATTTTTAGAAAATGTCTGTCTATCTTTATGTTACACAAATTTTGTAGGTATTCTACCTCAAGAACTAATGTACGGAATTTAATAAAACTTTACATTCAGTTATAGCTTGATATAATTTGGTGTACATTGCCCGACAGGTAGTGCTGCTATGCTGCATTTTTCACGATTTCTGCAATAGCAATATCTGAAGAAATAATGCATGGATTTTCGTCAAACTTCAGATTCAGTTATATCTTCAGGGCTTGAATATCAGGGCGGGATTCGTGCCCAAAATTTTGAAATTCCACCCAAAAGAATATCGTGGACGGGAGCCTCCCGCCCTAAAAATTTCACCCTTTTCCGGAAAATTTTGCATTTTGAAACTACGATTAACTCTCGCGAACGTCTTGCGAATTTCATGATATTTTCGCGAGACAGATTGACACATTTTGCGAGTTTTTTACCGCGAAAGATCGTTGAAATTCTTGATTTTTTTTCCGGAACCGATAGACAAATTTCACTTACTTTTCTTCCCGAGATCAGTTGAGATGTTTCGCGATATTTTCTGCAACCGATTGGCAAATTCAGAGGTGATTCTGTTCTGAATTTTCTGAAAATTAAAGGCATTCGGTTCCAAAAATTATGAAAAACCGGATGTCAATTCGGAAATTTGGACACAAAATCAACACCAAAAAAATCAATTTCATTAATCGTTTGCAGAAAAAATTGCCAATTTCGTAGCAAAGAATCGTGGGAAAACGTGAATTTCATTAAATGACTGCAAATAAAGCACAAATTTTGTCAAAGGATCGCGGGGAAAAAACGTAAATTTCAGTAAACGATTGCGGTAAAATGTGAAATTCATCAAAGGACCACGAAGAAACACAAATGTCGTCAAGGGATCGCAAATAAAATGCAAATTTCGAAAAAAGAATCGCGTAAAAAACGTGAATTTCGTCAAAGGATTATGAAAGATCGCGAAATTCATCAAAGGATAGCGAAAAAACATAAATTTTATCAAAGGATCATGGAAAAAACGCAAAATTCATCAAAGGATCGCAGAATAGACGCAAAATTAGTCAAAGGGCTGCTGGAAAAATCCACGAATTTCATCAAAGGATCGAGAAACTACGTGAATTTTATCAAAGCAATGCAAACTTCGTCAAAGGATCTCGAAAAAAAGGTGAATTTCATCTAAGGATCGCAGAAAAAGCACGAATTTCCTCAAAAGATCGCAAAAAAACATGAATTGCATAAAATATTGCTGAAAAAACATGAATTTCGACAAAGGATTGCGGAAAAAATGCAAATTTCGTCAAAGAATTGTGAAAAAAAAACACGAATTTCGTCAAAGGGCTGCAGAAAATATGGAAATTTCGTCAAATCAACAAATTCTCATAAAATCAATCGTCGAATCAACAATTTCCATTTCAAACTTTGTACTTTGTGTAAAATTTGAATACATAGAAGCTTGTTCAAAGAAAATACCAGGGAGTCAGGTTTTGACTATAATTCCATTATGTAAAACAATTTCGTTCAGAAATGGATATTGATGATGCCAGCGCCGAATATACATTGCTCATGCAAGTAGCAGTTAAAAATGAAGGCACGTCAGATATTGCAAACTTTTCTGAAAAATTTTTAAGCGAGCATAACTATACGTTTCCAATAATTTCCAAAGTTATAAATGTTGTGCTTGTGCAGTGTGTCACATGTTTACTTTGTCAAAGAGGGTTCACCAGGCCCCAAAATCGAATAAAATCTAAATTCAGAATTTCATTTAACAATAGACCCATGACATTTGGTTGAAAGTGGCAAAAGAGACTGTATAAAAGCTTGACTTTCTTCCTTCTTTAAATAAAAAACATTTTGCATAATTATTCCGAGTTGCTGATTTAAATTGCTTCAATGGTATTTTATCATGTCTGTATTAATGTAATTCTTTAAATAGCACGTAAAATAACAGTGGGTTTTAAAGATTTTTTTCTCCCTCCCAAATAACTCAACTCCCCTCCATTTATAAATGTTGGTAGGGAGACTCTCCCCCTTGGAAAAATTGAATTTCAAGCCCTGATGTAAATTGGCACTGATTAGTTTTTGGTGTAAATCTCCCAACAGGTGGCGCTGCTATGCTGAATTTTCACGATTTCTGCAATAGCTCCATCTCAAGAACTAATGCACAGATTTTCATCAAATTTCATATTCAGTTAGACGTTGTCTTTGTTTTAGTGTTAATCGCCCAATAGGTGACGCTGTTATGCTGCATTTTTCACAATTTCCGCAATATCTTTATTTCAAGAACTATTGGATTTTCATAAAAATTCAAACTGTGTTACAGTTTCACATAACTAGATCCTTATTATGCTTGTGTGTATACTGCCCAACAGGTGTTGCTTTTAAGCTTTTTGGTTGCAGACATCTAATAAGGTTGATGCCAAAATTCAACGATTTGTTTGAAAGATGCAATGCTTATATCTCCTTTTTAAATGCACACAATTTAGTGAACCTATATCTTTAGAATCTTCATGATGGGCATAGTTTGTCATTTAATTTTGCCACTGTGGTAGCGAATTTTGAAGTATTAACTTCTATAAGATAGAAGAAAGTTTTGGGATTGGTACACCCAACTAGTTTCTTTTAACATTTAATTATTTACATTTGCTTATTTATATATAAGTTTTTATTAATCTATTTGACAATGACTTAACTTTTTTTTTAAATGTTAATCTTTGATCAAATATATAATGTATATTGAAGTTATGCATATATTATGAATGTATATATATATATTTAATATCAATCATTTTATTACTTTGTTCAGTTTCATACATTACTTGATATTTTACTACTTTGTTCATATGCCGCTATATCGGAATATCATGATATAAAGATGGCGATTCATAGTTGCCAACTTGTACGGTTGTACAGATGAATAGTACGATTGTACGGAAAAAAATGATCGCAATTCTTCAAAGGATCGGGGAAAAAAAAAAAAAAAAAAAAAGCTAATTTTGTCAAATGATCGCGAAAAAAGCCTTAATTTTTGTCATATCTTTGAAAAAACGCTAATTTTTTCAAAGGATCGCGAATTTCGTTAAAAATCGCGGAGAAAAACACTAATTTCATCGAAGTATCGTGAAAAAAACAAGAATTTCTTCAAAGATCGAGGGAAAAAACACTAATTTCGTAAATGGATCGTGAAAAGGACGCGAATTCCGTCAAAGTTCGTGGGAAAAAACACGAATTTCATCAGAAAATGCATAAAAAACGCTAATTTCGTCAAAAGATCATGGGAAAAAACACAAGTTTCGCCAAAAGATCGCGGGAAAACGCTAATTTCGTCAAAGGGCCTCAAAAAAAAAAAAAAAAAAAAAGCACCGGCAGTGATTCCCCCTCTCCCCCCTCAATCCCTCTGCTGTAACTTTTCAGAAAATTTGCTGTGAATTTCAGATTTATTTTTTTACTTAGAATTATCCCTGCAAAAAATTTTTCTTATGAAATCTTTTATTTTTATTTGGGGGGAAAAAAAGACTATATATGAATATAGCCTAGAAAATTTTATGAAATATTACGTTTTTCATTGCATATGCATATGTTATGCATTATTAAGCACGTAAGAATACATCATAAAAATTGAAAGGATTTCAAAATCGACATGTTGGCAGGTATGGCGATTTATCATGAAATTTAATTCCAAACATTGCCCAGTCCTAGTTAGCAACTGAGAACTGTTGACGGATCCAGGTGAAATCTGTAGAAGTGTAAGGGTGCTATATAATGAATTTAATTTGCATTCAATTCTAATTTGCAGCGGCTGGGCTTTGCCTTATATACAGACATTCTGATATAAGCTAGATGTATTTTGAAGGGAGAAGTTTGAATCCCCCTCCTAAATTTTTAGCATGACATCGTGTGGAACTAACTTTTAGACTTTGTCAATATGGACAATGAGTATCAGCATTTTATTCAATTATGGTGTAAGATTTTAACAAGAGAATCAGCTGTAAAATTTATTGCATTGGTTTTATTGAAAATAATTTTGATAATGTTTAAATGCTAATTAAGCAGTTATAGTAAGTTTTTCAAAATTTTCTCAAAGAGAAGTAAATGATTTTTTTTTTTTTTTTTTTTTTTTTTTAAAGTAAAACATGAATTTTTGTTAAATGAATTAAGTATTTAAAAGTGTTAGGATAATATATGTGTTAATTGAAAATATAATGAAAAATTAAATGTTATAACATTTAAGTTTTATTTTCTTTTGAGACTGAAATTATTTAAACTTTTGAAAAATTTAAAAGTGTTTAAGGATATCTGGTTAAATTTTTTTTTATAGTGGTATAAGTTGAATTGCTAATGCTGTTTAAAGTTGAGTTAAATTGTAAAGGTTTTGCTAGAATGAAATTTAAATGTTTTGAATTAAACATAGTGGCTTATAATATTATGAATTTTTAATGAAATTTAAAGGCATTTAATAGTTTAAAGAAATTTTTTCTGTTATGATGTAGATTAAAACTAAAGATTCTAAACTGATTATATGTATCTCTATTTTTTTTTTTTTTTTTTTTTTTTTTTTTTTTTATTAACACATGTATGTGCATTTTTTAACGGTGAATCCAAATATCTAATTTTCTTTGAAATCCGACCACAATTAACGAATATACATTAATTAACAATTTGAATTTTTTGATCATTTTTTATCTGACAGCTGTTTGATAAATCATTTGAGCAGCGAGTGTGCAGCAGATATAAAATCATACAAATTTAAGGTTTACTTAAGAATAATAACCATGGGCCCGGGCAACGCCGGGCAAGTCAGCTAGAAGTTTACAAATAAATGATATAGTTTAAAAGTATTGTAAAGAAACTGAACTTTTTGGCCATGGTAAACTATTCAACTCAAGTATTAAAAGTATTGTAAAGAAACTGAACTTTTTTGTTATGATAAACTATACTACTCAAGTAAAAACTAGGCATAATAATCTTTTTAAATTTTTTTATGGCTTGAAGATTCCAGTTTTAATTAAATTTACAATATGTATGCAATGTAGTAAACAATTTCTTATTTTAAAGCATTCACATTTCTTGTAGATCAGCCATACTCAACCTGCAGCCCGAGACACATAATCATTAATCCATATTTTAAAAATTAGTTGAGATATGCATAAAAAGTATTTAAGACCTGCACTGTTGTTTTTTTATATTTTCGTAGGATTATTACGTACAATTAAGAAGAAATAAAGTGTTTGCATTGAGCAAAAGATCATAATTAGAAAAATTCATTTTTTTTTTTTTTTTTCAGAACTTGGAAATTTTGTGTTTTTAGATTATAAACATTTTATACTTATTATATAACTAGCTAATAGTGTTTTTTCAGGTTGAACGTTTATCGAGGAAAAAATTAGCACACAAATTTTAACAGTATATTTCTGAACAGCAAACTTAGCGACCTATTTCTACAGCATTTTCAAAATCTACTATGAATTTTATTGTTTGGAAATAGTGGTGTTAAATTGTTTTTGTCACATTTCTTCCAAGACAACGTTCAATCATGCTTGATAATATTAAAATTGCTTTATTATACTATTTTTGTTATCTTATTTTGATTACACTTTTATAAGTGTGTTACAGCCCGACTAAGGTCGCAAACACTTGTTTGTCACCCGCGAGAAAAAAAAAGGTTGAGTATGGCTGATGTAGATGATTAATAGCCATTAGCAGAGATTCATCACAATCTATAGAAAAAAATTATCTATCAAGTCTTTAAATTCTACTGAAAATTAAGAGATGAAAAAATAAATGCTACAAAACAGGAATTCTGCTTTTTCAGAATTTGTGACGCCCCCAATGGAAAAAAAAATGTATATAAATATAGATAATACAAAACATATTTCAGTTTAAAGACTTAAAACACACACTTTTATTTTATATAAAATGACGTCATTCGCATCCAGAGGAAGAATTCCTCATTTATGATCCAGTTTTAAAAAACATCTACAGTAAAGTATTCCTGTGTCGTCACTGTTGCTGAATAATACACAAATCCAAAAAAAAAAAAAAAAAAAAAAAACCAGATGTTGTCATTCAAGAAATTCAACAAAAGTGATCGGCTACCTAATGATTCATATGCCTTCATTTGTTTGTAATAGTAAAATAGATAATTAAATTAAATATAGTTTATAATAGCTTCATGTTTTATCAGAAATCATTCATTTATATTTTTTTCAAAATTGCATGTATTTTAATTAATTTTCTTTTTTCAGTAGTTATGGGAAAATGGCAACAAAAAGGTATAATTACTATTTTCCAACTATTTTTCCTTTACTTTCTATAGAAATGGAGTACTTGAGTTGCCAGAATTAAACATATGGCACTAAAAACTACAAAAAAATTAATATCTCAAAAATAAATTAAGATGCAGTTTTTTTTAAAAAAATTGCGTTTAAAAGTACTTTTTTTTTCTCAATAAGATGGTATAAAAATTGAAAATGTGCGATGCTTAGAAGTTAAAAAAATTGCAGTAGAGTATTTAACTGTACAATGATACATCTGCTTTGTTTTACGGCTGGCTTATACAATGGAATGTTATTTTTTAGAGATGACATTTTAATAGCTGGGCAAAAGAAATAGCATATCGGGGGGGCTAAAAACCATGTGATTATTGGCAGCTACAACCAATCCCAGTCTAACATCGATCATTGTCAAAGTTGCAATCATTACTTTGCTATACAAGAAAACATATAGTTTTCTTTCATTTTGATCGGTATTTGTTTATGTTGTTTAAAATAGATTTAAAAAAAAAAAATCTTTGTCATCACAAAAGAGGGAAAAAAGATCATATTTTAGCAAAGCTGGGGAAAAAATAATTTTAAGTACTTATAAAGTGGCATTACAACTTATTCTTGAACTGTGATAATGGATGTTGTTGAATTGAAGTTTTGATAAAAATTTCACAAAAAACTCGAAATAATTATTTAATTTGTGTAATTAATATATCAATTATAATTGTTAATTTGATTAGTTAAATTTTAAACATTAAATAGTAAAAGAAAATCTTATTTTTAGGAAAGGAAAAATACTTATTTATTTTTGTAAAATCGCCAAAAATGCACAAAAATGAAACTCCATAACATAAATTGGCCTTTTGAATGAACTATAGCAATATTGCAGTACTTTTCTTTTTACTTTCTTCTATCTTTACAAGAAGAAAGTATTGGATTCGTGAAAATTTTCGACTCCCGGTTTTCGACGGATTTACATGTTTTAGAATGCCCAGAACACAATTTGATGGTTTTTAGAAAATGTCTGTCTGTGAGTCTGTCTGTCACTCCGTCACTCTGTCAGTGAGTCTGTATGTGACAAAAATTTTGTGGGCGCTCTATCTCAAGAACTAATGCACAGAATTTCACAAAACTTATTATTTAGTTATATCTTGATATAAACTAGACCTGATTAGTTTTTGGTGAAAATCGTCCAACAGGTGGCGCTGCTATGCGGCATTTTTCACGATTTCAACAATATCTATATCTCAAGAACTACTGCACGGATTTTTATAAAACTTCAGATTCAGTTAGTCCAGGATATAGTTTGGTGCTGATTACTTTTTTGTGAAAATCGCCCAACAGGTGGCGCTGCTATGCTGCATTATTCATGATTATCGCAATAGCTCTAACTCAAGAAAAAATGCACGAATTTTCATCAAACTTCAGATTTCGTTAGGCCTTGATATAAATTAGTGCTGTTTAATTTTTGGTGTAAATCGCCCAACAGGTGGCGCTGCTGTGCTGAATTTTCACGATTTTTGCAAGAGCTGTATCTCAAGAACTATTGCACGGATTTTCATCAAACTTCAGATTTAGTTAGTCCTTGACATGAATTGATGTGTAAATTAGTGCTGTTTAATTTTTGGTGTAAATCGCTCAACAGGTGGCGCTGCTATGCTGTATTTTTTGCGATTTCCGCAATAGCTTTATCTCAAGAACTAACGCTTAGATTTTCAATAAACTTCAGATTCAGGTATACCTTGATATCATTTAGTGCTGTTTATTTTTAGTGTAAATCGCTCAACAGGTGGCACTGCTATGCTACATTTTTCAGAATTCCCGCTGTAGCTCTATCTCAAGAACTAATGCACGAATTTTCATCAAACTTCAAATTCAGATATACTTTGATATGAATTGGTGCTAAATTCATGTAATTTCTTGTACTATTTAAATGACTTAATTGACGTGATTTATATAGAAGAAAGTTTTGTGATGGCCACAACATACTAGTTTTAGTTTGAATTGATGTGACAAAAATAAGTTTGAATTGACGAACTATCCTTACACCATTTCTAAAGCAAGAAATTTCGAATTGTTATTGCTATAAATTCCTTGAAAATTCCAGCAAGCTTTTCAAGACTTTGTGGTTAGTTTGAATTACTGCAAACTGGCTGTATATTTACTTTTACAAAGAAATATTAATATTAAAAAAGGGAGAGAGAGAAAACATATATAATAAGTAAAATTACTAATTAAAATTAATGTACAGACTAAAAGAAATATACTTGAAACTTCTTTATTCCTAATTATTTTTACTTTTTATATTTATTTTCATTCTTTGTTTACTTTTTTTTAAAGACAATTGATGAAAATGGTAATATTAGTCAAGCCTGTGGAATTGAAAGTGAACACCAAGTTAATGTTGATGAAGGAAAATCAAATCATTTAATAGCTGGTAAGTGACTAATATTATTCTGATGAAAGATTATTTATTATAAATTTTACTTTGTAATATTATGTCATTTTACATCATATCTTTTGCTTCAGTATCCATGCTTCATACTATACAGCCTTGAAAAACTTATTTTTATTTATTCTAGATCCTATGTTAGCTGGAAACAACAGTCCTGGCATGGCAATGTCTGAAATTAATTCAGCAGACGAAAATTTAGAACCCGCTCATTGACCTATTTAGTTTATTATTGTTACAGATGTTGATGTTAAACATGTTCATCATCTTTATATTCTCAGTCTAGTTTTTAATTACAGTAATTATAAAACATTTGGTAATGATTAGTACTTACAAATGTAAGAACTTACTCTTTCAAGTGATCTTATTTATGTAAATGTCCTGTGGTAGTTTTCACTGTTCATTGTACTGTTATGATACCAGTACTAGAAAATTCAGAATTAGCAGTTTTTAGAGATCTTTTTCCAAAACGTTTTCTATTGTATTCTCGCGTTGAAATCTACCAGAAACTTTTGTGAGTTTTGTTTCATTGCAATATAATTTATGTTTATTTCTTCATCTTCTCATTTAATATTATTATTAAATGTTGCAATGTGTGTACATATTATAAAGGGTGACCATAAAATCTTTCCATGATTGCAAAAATATAACGGATGTCATCCATTAATTACATTACACAATTTTTCATATTTTTTATCCTTCCCTCCCTGCTATGTCACAGGTTGTTACACTCAAGTGATACCCTCTCCCTTGTGATGTGAAATTTTTTCCAACTGTTAATTTAGAGCTAATTTTACGTTAAAAAAAAAAAAAAGTTAGACACAATCTATTTATTACCTCCTGATATAAAATACTATAAAACCATCAAGATTGTACATGCTTTTACTTCGATATTTGAAATTCAAAGTAAAACAAAATATATCTATTATGAACAGAATAAAGATATATGTTTTGCTAATGAACTTTATTATGCTGCTTGCAAATAACACCTAACTGTTTTTATAGTTTAGATGTGATATAACATTTTAACTCACCCTCCCTTTGTAGACCTTTCCTTCTATTGAGATATGATGTAATTAATGGATGATCCCTTATGCGAAAAATAATATACTTAGATATAGTTGGTTTTTGGAAAGAATCACTGTAGTAATTGAGAATTTTTTTATAAACAAAAGTTACCTTCAATGTGCATTCGTTTTTTAGCTCAGTGTAAAATGCAAAATAGGTATTGCAATTTTGGTAAGTGTTCTTCAAAATTTTTTTTCTAACATTTGATTGACTCTCAGTATCTGTTCATCTCAACTCTTTGAAAGTGTCAGTATTGCAAACTGATATGGCAAAGTCTTTGTCCTTGATAAATCTCTAAAAAAGAAGTACGGCAAAGCTAATGTTCAAAAACATGTGATGAGAATTGGAACACTGATTTGACATTTTCTATGATGTAAAACAAATACATGTTGAAGTTTACTAAGATAGTTGGTATTCATAAAAACTCAATTATTACAGTTATCTATTCCAAAAACCATATATTTCATTTGGTAAAAAAGTGTCTAAATGTGAAAAATTTTCCCTTTTTGACCAGCTTCAGTATTTATCACTGAAGAGCAGTTGTGAGTCGAGCAGTGCAACCATTATTATGCTATCTTCTGGCTAATGCTTCTTTTGTAAAATCTCAGTTTTTCATATTATGTCGTTCTTCTTCCAAATGAACAATATATCAAAGGGTACTTCTCAATTATAGGGGTCTTACAGAGATAAAATAGCCCCCACAAGAAAAGGACTTTTTTCATACATATTTTCTGGAAACCTATTCACTATTTCATACACAGACACACATACAATTTTTTCAGTATTTATACAATTTTACATACAAAAGCCATTTATCTGTATTATATAAAATGAAGTAATTTATCCAATGCATGTAATCAAAAACACTTAAAAAAATATATATCTACATAAAGAAGCAGAATAGTTCATTCGTTTAGTTTCCGTTGCTGTTTATATCATTTGGCAACAAATCTCCTCTTCTTAAACTAAGTCAAGCTTTTTAAAAAAAGTACCAAGGTCCCTATAACAAAGAAGTACCTATCTAAGTATATTAATTTTTGTAATTAGGGAAAATATGCTCAATATAATGTTTAAATCACTTAACTGTGATTACTTCAGTCTGATTTATATATCCTTATTTATTCAAACCCAAATGTCTAACCAAAAGGTCTAATACAACTTTTTAACAGTATGTTACTATATCACATACAGTAAACTCTGTATAAGGCGGAATCGATCGGGGCAGAGACAATTTTCCGCCTTAGACAAATTTTACTCTATGTCAATGGATTCGCAGGGACTCGAAAATCTTTCCGAGTTAGACAGATTTCCGTCTTACACAGAGTCCGCCTTACAGAGAGTTTACTGTATTTTATATAATAAGGGAAGTAGGGAGGAATGAAAAGAAAAGAAGCTTGAGTGCAAATTATGCTGTTATTGAAAATACTAAAAATTTTTACACCCTGCTTCCCCCCCCCCCCCTAAAAATAAATAAATAAAATCAAAACATAAATTATGTTGTAATTAAAAATAATTATTTTTAAATAACAAAGAAAAATTCTGGTAGATAAGCCATTGTAAACATGTCAGTTGGTTTATTTAATCAAAATGGCATCACTAAATAGTGTTCTGCAAAATAGTAACATTTTAGAATTCTTAACTTTTCTAAATAAACTCCAAGAAGCTCCCTTTTTTTTCACGGTTTTAACTTACAATAAAAAGTATTCATCTATATTTCTCTTTAAAACTACTATTTTGAGTTATCTAGTTAAGTATTAAAATGCCAATTTGACTTTAATACCTCAAAATGTTGTATCCTTGTTTATTATTTGTGTTAGCAAGTATTATCTAAATGTTAACTCTTGCAGGGTATCTACTGATTATGTATAATTTATTTTTCAAAAAAATATTTTATTACTTTTTTGGTTATTTTCATAATTTTTCAAAATTTTAAATCTTTTGTAATTTTAATTTCAGAACTTGCAAATGTGTTGGCTTTCTGTGTTTTACAGGAGCAAATATAATAATGACACATAACAAGAAATTAATTTTGTGTAATTTTCAACAAAAAAATTTTCCTTCTCCCTAAATATCATTTTTTAAAGATTTGGTCAAAATAATTAAGAATATAATTGTAATGACATTGTCCAGTGAACAAACTGTAAAATTGGTAGGATGGGCATATCTGTTGCATATTAACAGTAGTCAGATAATGACTATCCAGCAGAATATCCATCCTAAAATTACATACTGAGAAAAAGATAAATACACAGGATGTTTTCAAATTAATGGTACAAATTTTTAGGGATGATAATGCACGCCAAGACAAATAATTTTTGTATAGGAAGCCAGGGTTGCAATTCACTTATTCAATCAAAAATTCAAGGTGCCTCATTACAAGCTGAACCTGAATTTACATTCACATTTTTAACAGTAATGTAGTGAGATTTTCATCAGATTAACTTTGCTTTATAAAATGTAATGACCACATTGAGAGTGCACTTTAATTTGGTCAATAGCACCATATGTATTGTTAGCTATATTTTGAATTATGGAGCTTCTAGCTCAATGTTGTTTTGATATGGAAAGTAGCGATTTTCAGCATTTCTCATATTGTCATCATAATTCACAGAAAGCAAAGCAAGTCTGTTGAAAATGTTATCTTCCTTATTGCTAAAGTTATGAATGAAAATCTGAATTTGACTTGGAGTGAGATACCTTTTACTTTTGTCTGAATACATAGATTGTTTTCGTTTCCATTGCATATTGCAAAATATATTTAACTTTTTCAGTAAAATTCTATTTTTTAGGAAGTTTTTAAAATTTTTATATTTATGATTTACTTTATAAAATCTAGCAAAACCTGCAGCTTTGCTCGCATAATTGTTGAAATATGCCAATTTATATTTGTATGCTAATTCTTATTATAGGAAACTATACTGCTACGAATAATTCAAAATTACTAATTAAGCCACATTTTGAATAAACTTCACTACACTGCATTAGTGAATATGAGATTTAAATTAATGAAAAGAACTAAAAGTAATTGCGAATAAATGGTAATTACACTTTTCTTAAAAAATGCATTTGTTTTGCATCTTTATAACTGTTTCGAAATTAGCTGTAAAAACAAATTGTTTTTAAAGTATGTTAATTTTCTCTAATATATAAGGAAAATATTCTTTTGTGTTATTTCAATATTATATATGTTTAAAACGTACATATTTAAAAAAGAAGGAAGAATTATACTATATCTGCAATCATAATGTTTCATTACTATTTGCCGTTGTGAAAAACTTTTGTAATAATCATCATTATATTTTTTTTTAGGTTCTTTAAAGGAATATAATGCTATCATTTTATAAAAGCATTAAATATTCTTTTATAAATGTATTCAAGGTAAAGTCATGTTTAGCCATAGCAATTGGCATAGGTTTGGAGAAAAAATTATTTCATTTTTGTAACAATTTAACAAACAATTACATTTGTATATTGTTTTATTTGACACTATTCTTGGCTATGAATCCAGTTACGTAAAATTAGCCATTTTACATGTGCAAAAAGCAGGTACACCATAATAAATTGTTTCATTTCGTGTGCCACTCACTATTTGCAATATTTTTATATGCTATTTAAATTCTTGGCAGTTTATCAGACATGGTACAGGCTCAGAAAAAAAAAGCTGAACATCAGACTTTTGACGAAATTCACATTTTTCAAAAGTGTTCAGATGAAATTTCCACTTTTTCTGCGATCCTTTGACAAAATTAGCATTTTTCCACGGCCATTAGGGTGGTTCAAAAAAACTTTTTTTGAGATAGTCCAGGCCACCCCCTAATTTTTTTAGCCTCATCAATAGTATAATACTGATAAATTTTTAGCTTCTTACTCAAATTCTAAGAGGGTGCTCAATGATCCCACAATTTAACATTAGCAGAAGCATAGGAAATGCAACAATATTTTATACTTCAGAAATATTTAATTTTTCCAGAAGTTTTTAGAAGAAATTTAGTTTGTTATATTATTTATATTTGTATTTAAATGTTTCTGAAATATTTTATTATATCTCTCTATTCTAAAAAAAGTAACTACCGCTGTCACCGCCGCCGCTGGTTTTGATTTTTTTGTGACCGGAGGCCTTTCTTCGTTAATATTAACAAAAATAATGCATACAAAAATATGAAAATCGGTGGTTTTATACAGAAATGTTTGATAAACACGCTGATGCAGACAGTTTTCAAATCGAACAATTATTTTAAGAGTTATTTAATGCTAAAGTTGGACAAAATCGTTCCACTAAAAAAGTTTTATAGCAGCAATAACTATACATGGCAGTGTAATCATTTTTAGATCATTTTATGCGTTAGAATTTGCTGGAGTGCAGATTGCATTAATTTTTTTATTTTGACTCATTTTTTCAGGTTTTATTTCTATTTTAAATTCAAATTTTCAGCATTTCTAGAGATATTTTTTACAGATTTCAGAAAATTGTACTAATTTAAACTGTTGCCAACTGTATAAAAAGTGCAAGCAATAATGTTTGCTTCAAATAAAAAATTTATTTACACGTGACTATTATAAACAGGAAAAAAACTTTCAAATTAGAATTAAATAATTACGTATCAAAAGCAGGAACTTATTAAAAATTACGTCATAAAAAGTATACACGTGAATTTTAAAAGAGAAAGGATATTGTAAAATAATAAGTTCATTAACATGCGTTAGAAGTCTTAGGAGAAATTACGTCATATTTACGTCACATTATAGTTATTACATAAAATGAACACAAAATAATATTGCAAAAAAGTTTAAATTTAGAAATTGCGCTAGACATTTATTTGATATTTTGAGAATTAATTTAAAATGTCTCATTTAAAAGAACTTTCTTTTCGCTTTGTTAAAAAATACCAGGAGACAAAGACTCTCTTTACTTAATTCCTTTTATATTAGCTTATTTTGAGATGTTGTTACACGTGTATACGTCATCAAGTTATTTTTACTTCGACGTTTTATTTGTGTTTTTATTAATGTTGTACGAATTTATTTGTTCTTTCGTTATTTAAAATAAAAATTATATCAATTTGTATAATTTGGCAAGTGGTTTGGCGATTTATATAATTTGGCGAAATGGGTCGACAGGATAATCAAGTAGTACCGCAGCAGATTTGGCGTTAAAATTCCCTAATCAAAGAGAAATGAATAGAAATTCGTTTATAGGGAGATCGCCACTGTTTTTTAAATTATAATTCAATCTTTCGAAATCTTTTTAAAGCCGATCAAATTAGCGTGCATTTAGAGTCTGCGGTGTCTGGACAGGGGTTGGCGAGCGTAGCTCGTAGGGGGCCGAGCCCCCTAGTGTAGCAAAATTTCTGAGAATTATTTACATGATAAAGTTACAGACAACACTAAACCAAAACAAGAATTCTACCAACTCTTTTTGCAACCAAATGAAAACAATTTGTCAGTGAAACATTTAATTTTTCATGATAATTTTTATTTTAAATATTTATCTTATAGATTTTCAAATTCTGCATCTGGCGCAAACATCTGTCTGAAGTTGTTTACATTTAGCTCATGGCTATTCCTAAGTGAAAGGTGACAAATAAAATAACATTTAAAATACATTTACTTATTTTTTGCCAGAGTTTTTACCTTTAAATAAGTATCAAGAATTATATTTAGGTTACATTACTTACATTAAATATTAATCTACTGTTATGGGATGCTAACATTGTTCATGTTACAGTTAATAAGACAAACAATAAGCCTAATATGAAATAAAATAATCACAAAATTTGTGTATTAATCAACAACTTTAATTTTATGAAAAATAGCCATTCTTTTCTGTTAAAAGAAATTTCAATGCTAAAAATTTGTAATCGCTCCGGTTTCAATTTGCCATAGTAATAAAATTTTTCTGATTGGTCTAAGATCAGTAGGCCAATTGACTAGATTGAAACAACTAACTATCACAAGACAAATCCTTAAGCGTGTTCTTTATCAGTTGAAAGAATCAAAATTGATACAATATGTTAGTCATTTGACAGTTAAAGAATCAATGCAGATATTGCAGAGATCTGAAATTCGTACAAAACAAAAGAAACACATACATAATTAAAAAATTAGAAAACATTCATTCTCATTGGCTTTTGTTAAATAAAAACAAAGTTCTTTTTCTCCAGCCCAACAATAAGAAGTGGTTAGATATCTTGGACTATTTTCTTTGATATTGGTTATGAAGGTGTTATGAAAATAATAAAAATTAAAGAAGATTCTAATTTTCTTCAGGATCAAAGAATCAATTATAAAATGTATATGGGTTTAAAAGATAAAGAGTTACCAAAAAAAGTATGAATGTTTTCTTCAGAGAATAAAAGAAGAATGAAGCATTAGAGTCTCTTTACTTTCAGCTACCACCTGTTCATCCAATATTTATCTAAATAGTGTAATGGAAAACTGAGTCTTCAGGCGATGAATTTATTACAACACAGTTAAAGATCCTGAAAATTATCTATCAACAGACAAAGAGATTGCGCTTTCTGCTAGAGAAGTGATGGAACATCACATGTCTGAGTGTTCTGATGACTTCATAAGACTTTCTCTCTTTTCTGACAGAATTTAAATGGGAGAAGACATTGTTGTAAGAGCGATTTACATTGATGCAAGCCCTTAAGAAGCGTTATGTAAGATGAGAACTTGAGATTATTAAAGAAGATGGTGTACGACTGTCAGACTTTGCAACAAGAACAACAGAACTCTTACCTCGTATGAATATAAGAAAATTATTGTTAAGCTTTTTCCCAAAAAATGAAATGACAGTGATGACTATCACAAAGGAAAGCAATGGCTTCACAATTTACAAGTAGTGAATGACAGTCCAGAACGAGAGGTTAAGCTTAATGGAGATTTCAATAAAATCATAACAAATGTTGAAGATTAAAAGCAATTCTTGCTACAGGTTGTAGAAGCCAACAGAAAATGATCAGAAATAACGAAAAATCAGTTTTAGACACTATTTTGTATTAAAGACCAAATATGATTACCTTTCTATTTTTTACTTCTATATTGTTTTATTCTTTTCAAGAAATTAATTTTGGAGGTCTTTATTTTTTTTTAAAACAAATATATAGAAAAATTTCAGTGAAACACACAAACTTATGCAGTTAGTGGGTGTTGAGCACCCTCTTGCAGTTGAAATATGAAGTTCAAATTCTGCCAGAATATTACTATACACAAGTCTAAAAAAATTGAGGGGTGGCCTGGTATATTAGTGAAAGTTTATTTTTTTGCAATAGACAGCTGAACCACCCTAATGGCCATTTGACGAAAATCGCACTTTTACCACTATCCTTTTTATGAAATTCATACGTTTTCCGCGATCTTTTAACAAAATTCATGTTTTTTTCACGATCATTTGACAAAAATCTCATTTTTCCATGATTCTTTGATGAAATTCGCATTCTTTTTTTGTGATCCTTCCACAAAATTCACGTTCTTTTCCCTGATCTTTCAAAGAAATTTGCATATTAAATGATCTTCCGATGAATTTTGCATATTTTACATGTTCTTTCGACGAAATTCGCATATTTGTCATGATCCTTTGAGGAAATACATGTTCTTTTCATGCAATCCTTTGACAAAAATCGCACTTTTTCGTGATCCTTTAACGAAAATCATGTCTTTTCCTCGATCCTTTGATGGAAATCGCATTTTTCCCCCGATCCTTTGACGAAAATCTCATTTTTTTTTCCCGCGCTCCTTTGATGAAAATCTCATTTTTTCAACAATCCTTTGACGCTAATCGCATTTTTCCGTGACCCTTCGATGTTATTCGCATTTTTTTTTCTGTGACCCTTGGACGTTATTCACATTTTTTTCCGTGATCTTTTGACGATTGTTCTGCAATCCTTTGAAGAAATTTGCATTTTTCTTGCGATTCTTTCAAGAAATTTGCTCAATTTGGCACGGTTCATACTCACGTTTTTGTTGTATTTCATCCGCTACTCCCTCCCCCTCATTAAAAATGTCAACAAATTTTAATGCATATTTACATCAATCCCAGAGATTCAGTGCTGAAAAAGTGGAATTCTGCGGAAAAGTAACATGTCTGGCTTATGCATACTTTTTACACTTTCTGAAATGTTCTGTGTGAAGAGCAAGTAGCAGATGAAGACAATTTTTCTCAGATTTTACACCTTGACCAATAAATTTTTAGACCTAAAAACCCCTAATCCATTGTTTTAATTAAAATTGTTAGAGCCCAAAAATTTATAAATAAATAAGTTGCTCATTTAAGATATAATAAGATTAAGAAAATATATTTTTTTAAATCATAAATAGTTGTTTTTCTTTATTTTTCACATATTATTCTAAACATTGTATACAACTATTAGACTGTTAACAAAGAGTTTATGCTATACTAATTTATTTAAATTGGTTACTATGAAATCTGTGTATAATGACTAATTTTCATGCTTTCTTCAATTTCATTATAAGCAGTTTCAATTGTGTGTGTGTGCGTGTGTATATATATAGGAATCATATATGAAAACATAATGACATTATGTTACTTTTATCATGTATCAAAAATTTTTATTGTACTTTTATTTATTTTGCAGAGAAAAATACGTTTGTTCACTAATGCCAATGATGCTTAATAAAATATATGTATACAAATAATAAATTTTATTATTGGTTGTATATTTAATAATATAATGTACTTGTTTATTTTCCTGTAAAATAAATGATAACATATACTTGCATGCTCTCATTGTTGATTTGTGGTATGAATTAATCTACTTTATGTTAAACTCAGTAGATACCTAATTTTTGTTTTGTGATTGTCTTTTACCCGGTGTTTTATCTCCTATATTTTAATAAAAATATAATTTAGATTCTTTTAATCCTTTGTTTTATTCTTCATAAACAATAATAAACCTTGACCTTGTATGTATAAAACATTTTATGTAATCGTGGGGGGAAAAAAAGGAAACACCCCCCACTAACTCACGTAGAAGAAAGTTATTGGTACCAAACGGTTGGAAATAAAGACTACTTTTAAATGATGTATATAAAATTTGTTTAGGGGGCCCATCTACATATTAAAACGAACCCAAACTTCATTTTTTTTTTTTTTTTCAATGGCAATACCCAATTTTAACAAAATATTTCAAATCTTTGATTAAAACTATGCCTAGACACCAAATTTCTAGTCATTTCAATTATAAACATTCAAAATTTAGTGCTTCTAATGTTATTAATAAAAATATGAAAATTTAATTTATCTCCTGAAATTATACTTCTAGTGTGCTAATTTTTTGTGTAGCAATAATACTAAAATACCCAAACATAAATACATTGAATTTACAATTTTTATAATTTTATGATATGAATCATGAAATTAATATTCGAAAAAATTATTAATTGCAATGTACATTTTTTTGATGGATTTAGATTTATTAAGTCCTGCTTCATGGAAATCCAAAATTTCACATTTTTCAAATTATGTTTAAAACATGGCAAAATGATGGTTTAAGGGATCTATGATAGAAGTGACTAGATATTTTGAAATTTCTTATGCTATCCTGTAAGCTAGCGGTCTTCAGTGACTGCTTGAGTGGCACTTAAGATGCCTTGATCAAGAAGGGGTTCTCTCGGTCAACAATGGAGTATCAAGCCAGCCCCTAAAATACACCCATTTTAAAATAGTTTCTTGGAAACTTATCATACAAATTGCATAAAAATTTGTTTTTAGGCTAATTAAAGGGTGTAGAGTTCATTTATGCTGTCAGAATTGTGTACTGCTATTGAAAAAGAAAAAAAAGTTACGGTTCATTTTAATATGTAGATGGCCCCCTAAGCAAATTTTATATATGTTATTTAAAAGTAGGCTTTATTACCAATCGTGTGGTACCAGTAACTTTCTTCTACGATAATTTTTTCCAGAGTTAGTAAGCGGGTGTTTATTTTATTTTTTTTCCACAACTGTACATGTACACAGTCGAGCTTGTTGAATACGGGCATGGCTACAATGAAGACACTGTTAAAACAAACAATTTACACATTGAGAATGGTTCATCCTTTAAAATATATTAACACATTTAATGTTTTTTTTTATGAGCTACAAAAGCAGGATCATGGCTAATACGAGCAAAACATCTGTTTATTTGAATGTGATTTTCAAGAGAAATAAGGGTTAAATTATAAGAAATCCCTTTCTTATTGAACACTTATCTCAAATACCATTCTCTCTCATAATATTTCGTGATTACAACTGTATCTCAAAATGTAGTAATTTATCAGTTTTGCATGACAGAATTTCCACCTTCAAGGAGACCCTCTCCCCTCCCAAACTGAAGAAAATGCAAAGGAATGTCCCGAGGTCTTGAAAGAAAGTTTCAAATACAGCTCCTTCAGATTTTCAACTGAGCCATGGAAAGTAAAGAGCATAGAAGAAGATCTTTAAATCCAGACTTTATATGTCTCTTATTCAGGGTGTCTAGCCCAGCTCAGCTACAGGTTTTACATACCAATAAATAAAAAAAAAAAAATTCTAGATATCGAGATTTTGTAATGTTACAAACAAAAAATCTTAATTGTGAATTTTAGAGTGGAATTTACAATTGATTCTGAACACAAATTATTGATTTTTTAAAGAACTTTTAACAAAAATTACAAATTTTTGAACAATAAGATATTTACTTAATGGTTATTTATTGCTTTAACACTAGAACGTTTGACAATTTCGACATCCTAAAACAGCCGGCGGTGTCATTTCGGCACCACTAATTAAATTTGCAAAATAAATGTTACAAATTCTCATTTAACACTGTATTGGATCAATGTACTTTAGTGAAAATGTAATAATATAAGCTTAATTAAAGAACAATGGTTTATAGAAAAATACATTAAATTAAGTTAAATTTCACGCTTAAAGAAAAGGAAACAGAGATAAATACAATTTTTGCTACAATAAGTGATTTTTTTCAGTACATTTTCCACACAACATCTTCATACATGAATAAATTTTTTTTTTTTGTTTGTGGCATTACCTTTACACATTTTCTGTGTTTAAGAAAAATGTTTTGGTTTAATTCTGACATATAATTTTGATTAGTGACACATTTTTTATCCTTTACATAATTTGAACAATGCAATTGCTAAAGGTTGAATACAACATTTCCTTGAAATGTGTTTACCTGACACAGATTTGTAAATAATCTAAGAGTTTATAACTGCAATGTCTAAAATCTATGTACAGGCCATTTCTTTGATTTGGATTTTACAGAATATTTTCTAGCCATCTGATCTAAAATGTCCATACCACATTTGGTTTCATTGTAATTTTAACATTTGAATGAAGTGTGCTCAATACAATGGACATTCTTCTGTTTTTTTCCTTCATATACAGTAAGTATGGTACCAGTACCTCCCTGTTTATATATATACTTTAGACTCTCGATTTAATTACCTTCATGGGACCTCGGAAAATAGGATATTAAATCAAAAGTTGTTAATATTGGTTGATTTTAATGCAGTTCAAAAATACCTAACGTTCTAATTTAATAAAAATTACTGGTTTATATGGATGGAACATTCGAGGAAAGAAGAATTTTTATTGCTTCTAAATTTTTAATTTTTGGAAGATGTGCTGTGTAGTTATCGATGGTTAATAGGATCTTTCTATCTTCATTTTTCATCTAGCTTCTTGACTCACTCTTGAAAAAAATGTCTATCGTTATCAATGCTTTCTTATTGGCTTTGTAAACTTCACCAACTTTTTTATTCCCTTGAAACAACGCTATTTCTCAGAATTTCCTATGATGAGGAGAGGAAGTTTTTCTGTTCCATATATCTTAGCCTCCAGTAGAACAGTTAATATTTGCTTGCCCGCTTCGCTCAAGAGAAGTTTCATCTTAAAAAACCACACCTTTGTAAAAAAGAACAGTTTCGTCAGCATTAAGCATCTCATCTTAATCGTATCCATTTAAAAGTTTTTTCAGCGCTGTATCTCTCAGTTGTTGTTCCATCTGAAGCTTTCAAATTTTCATTCACATTCAACTTTTCAGCAAATGTTTGAGCTTTAACTTTTAATACATTACCATCATTTGGCATGTTCTTTCATCTCAAATTCTTCATCTACTCAACAAGAGCCTAATAGATATTTAATCCCTTTGTTATGCATTAGTCAGTTTGATGGTATGGTTTCCTTTTCTTTCATTGTGGCCTCCTGATTTTTTATGATAGCCATTTTGCATTTTACTATATGATTTTGTCCACACTTTCAAGAATTTTAATCTTCATATCAATGGATATAGATGACCTTTTATTACAATAGGAGTCATTGAAAAATAATAATGTTTAGGATAAAATAAGTACAGACAATACAAATGATTTAGCATCGACAAAAGGACTCTTAAACATTACACATTTAGAGATTATCCCATCACATGTTGTGTGAATATGCCTGATATGGCTGTTTTTGTGACAATCACTAACCAGCTAATCACAAAGTGAAGCACAGTGGGCATTTGCGGCAATGCTATAGGTGAAAACGGACAGAAACTGCCAAGAAATTTAACAGAGCTGTTACGTATACAGTAACCACCACTTAATAAAATCATATTCATTCTGAGGAAAATCTATTTTAATAAGCGGCTGATTTTTATAACCGGCAAACATTCCAAAACAAAAAACGGCAAAAGGATGGTGGTACCCTGCAAACTCGGTAAGAAATTGTAAAATGTTGCATCTAATCGCATTAACAAACAGGATTAATTATTTTTTGTTTAAATTAGATAATTATTCATTCAAAATTAATAACTACCATACATATAAAATTAATAAATACTACATATAAAATTAATTTAATTGTGCATTATTATTTACATTATTGGGCTTTATGAAAAACTGATCAATGGTGGTCATGAAAAACTGATCAATTGTTTGCTCGGAACTATCAAATATTCAATGTTTTTAGCAAGAGAGTAATACTGACTGTACGGTTCCTGTTCTGCAACCCGATTCTCTAATATTCTTCTGAGTGTATGAAGAGCTTTGCGCACATCAGCAGCAGTGGGTGGAGGATCTGACTCTTCGTCTACATTGGAATCTTCATCTTCACTAGCTAGTCTGCTTGAAACTTGCGAAGACAAGACCTGCTGCACTATGTCTGTGTCAGATATTTCACTGGAAGTTGGGAGATTTTCATCAATTTCAACATATTGAAGGAAATCCTTCTCAAATTCTTCCTTATTTTCAGAGGTAGTGGCAATTTCTTGTGACTTTTCAGATTTAAATCCGCAAGCCAAGAAGCAATTTTTTTTTCGTGTCTTTTGTCACACTGTCCCAAGACATTTTAATGTAATACATTGCATCCAGCAAACTGACAGATTTTACTATGGAGCTTACAGAAGAAGTAGCAGATGAATTGCATACTTCGATTTCTGTTACTGCTTTTTTGGCCAATTCCTTCCTATAATAACATTTAAAAGCTTTGATAATTCCATGATCAAGTGGCTGTATAACACTGGTGGTGTTAGGTGGAAGAAACACTATTTTTATTTGCTTAAATGTTAAATCTGGAGGATGTGCAGCGCAATTGTCCATAATCAGAGCAATATTTTCCGTAAGTTTTTTGTCTCATTGGACAAGAAAATCTGTGAAAATTGGAGATGTCATCCATGATTTCTTATGGTTGTGGTAGTCCACAGGTAAACTCTTCACTCCTTTAAAACAGCACGGTTTCTTACTTCCTCCAATCTCTAAAGGTGTTTTCTTAATGGTCCCCGTCTTGTTGCATGTCAGAAAAACAGTTACACATTGTTTAATTCCCTTGCATCTTTCACTGGACTCTGTTTTGAACATATGAGTGTGCTCTGGTAAAGCCGATAAAACAGTCCTGTTTCATGAGTGTTAAAGGTCTGAGAAGGATCATAGTCTTTCAACAAATCCGGCAAAATGTTTGCTTTCTAGTAATCTGCAGTGTCCAAATCCGCATCCTGCTTTCCGCCATACAGTTTGTGATAAATGATATTGTTTCATTCTTTCCAACATGACAACCAGCTGTCAGTGGGTCTGAAGTTTTCAACACTCATCATTTGCGTGAACTGTTCGGCTTTCTCGCACAAAATTTCACGAGAAATGGGAACTTTCAACCTGGCATTTTTAAACCATTCTAAAAGTGCTGCCTTAACATCTTCTGCTTTTCCTTCTCGTTTCCATTTGCAGCTCAAATTTTCATTTGCTACAATTTCAGACTTAATATTGTCTTTGTTCTTAAGTAAATTGCATAAAGCAGATTGGGAAATACCAAGCTTTGACGCCGCTTCCCTTTGGCTGCATTTCGGTAAATTATCATAAATCTGTAAAATTTCACCCTTTTCCTTCAAGCTTAAATCCTTTCATTTAGACATCTTACTCGTTTCAAATGAAACAAAACTGAAATAAATTCTCTTTTAAAAATTACAGAAAGAAAAAAAAATAAGCCATCTGATCACTGTAACAACAAATTTTTATACTTACTACTGCACTAATAATCTTTGAAAGAATGCATTAATTTATCCCCCCTCCCATACATCTATCTACACGTTACCCCATTCCTCTTTCATCCCCCTTTTCTTTCTACACTAATCTTCTACGAAATCAGAGGGGGAAATTGGTTGCTAGGACATGTGATTTGCCTGTTTGTTGCTAAGCAGGTGAGACTCTGTGGAATATCAAATGTATTTTTTGTTTGTTTTGTTTTAATCTGAAAAAGAAAGCAAAATTTAAATTCTTCAGTGTAGATTAAACTGATTATTTTGCTGCTGAAGAAATTTTTTGAGTTTATTAACCAGTGATGCTGATTTTATTAAGCGACAGTTTTAACTAAAGTTTGTATTGATTTGATTCTGGTTCTCACAATTTGATCAGACTAAGCGGCAGGTACTGTATTGCCATTCCTAGAGCGTAAATGAAAAAAAAAGGGGGGGGGCAGAGCTAAACGACATTCGAAACAATTAAAAGAAGCAAATGCTTGTTTGGATTATTTTCTTTTGACTTCACGTTCAAGTTAAATAAAATATGCAATTTCAGGTGAAAAGGGACATAAACTGCCAAGAAATTTAACAGAGCTGTGTATTACATATATTGTAATTCCTAGAGCGTAAATGAAAAAGAAGAGGGGGGGGGGGGGGCAGAACTGAACGACATCTGAAACAGTCAAAAGCAGCAAATGCTTGATTGCATTATTTTCTTTTGACTTCACATAAAAGTTAAATAAAATGCGCAATTTGTTCATGTTCTATTAAGGTTGTTTGCAAATCCCAACTGGCTACTTTCTGACACATTCCTGAAGATATTTTTGTTTGTATATATGTATATGGGATAGCCAGGCGGTCTTATTCAGAAACTATGAAATCAAATAGTTTTTAGCTCACAGGCTATCAAAGCCCGAGAGCTAATGTGCCGCAGGTTCTGTATGTACATAACGCGATAATGCTTGATAGAAATATCCCATTTGCTTCAAATATTTTTTCTAGGTTCATTCTGACAAGGCACTTCCATGATTAATTTTGGGGGTTCATTGGTTAAAAGGGGAACGGGGAGGCTACCCCCCTTTCCCTTAATTTAGATAAATGGGTTTTCCATGCAGAATTATCCGATTTGCTTCAAATCTGGTATACCAGGTTATTCTGATAAGCATAGGCGTAGCGTGACCAGAAATTTTGGGGGGGCACCAAGTAAAAACGGCGCCCGGAGCGAATTTTCAATCTTGCGCCCCCCCCAAAAAAAATCTCTCTCTTTTTGATGGGTGTAATAAAATTGATAAAGTGCAGAAACATAAATAAATTCTATCAAATAAATATTTCGTGTTTATTTTGGAACTTTAAAAGGTTTATTTTTAATTTAGAAATTCTGCACAACTAAATAACATAAAAGAAAATTGTACTTATTCGTTAAAGAGTTCATGATGTTTTACATGTTTACAGGAAAAAAAATAATCAAGAGAGAAAAGAAATTTCACCGGAAAATGATAAGCGACCAAAAAATTAATAAACAAATAATACGGTGGTTCGTAGCATAAATTTCGCGCCCGGGGCGACCTCTCCTTTAGCCCCTCTTTTCACGTCCCTGGGAGTCACGCCCCTAGAGGTCTGCACGGACCGCAATTTCCAGACCCGAGCCCAGCCCGGTGAGAAAATTAAAAGTTCCACCCGAGCCCGGCCCGTTCATATTTTCACAGTTTACGACCAGGCCCGGCTCGTACAAAAATCAGTCAAAACAAGCCTGGCCCGTTAAATATCAATTAAATCAGGCCCGGTTCTGCTCGACTCAATTTCTCAAAAAATTCTGATTTTTCTTAACATACAATTGCAGGGTTGCCACTTACTACTAAAATGCTACAAAAATCGACTATTTTCAGCATCCGGCGGCTATGTCGACTATTTTAGGTCGAAAATCATTAAAAAGCGACTATTTCATGAAAACCAGCTACTTTTTTCTCATTTCAGCGACTATTTTTACTGAAAATACTCGATCTTTTTCTTCAAAGTGCCTGCAAAGTCAACATCCCAAAAGCACTTTTCCAATGGTTCTGTGAGGAGATTCGCGATTTTTTCCTTAATCAATCGACGAAAACAGTTATTTCTTTTTGCTATGTTTTGCTACGATCTTTGAAGGAGATTTCGCAGTTTTTCCTATGACCTATTGCAAATTTCCTGATTTTTTGGGGCGATCGTTTCACGGTACTCATTTTTTTTCCCCGTGATACTTTGCCAAATTCCGCGTCTTTGTTTCTAGCAATCGTTTTACGGAACTCACGATTTTTTTCCCGCGATCCTTTGCCAAAATTCGCGAACTTTTCTGCGACAGATTGGGGAAATTTTTTTTTTTCCGCCACCATTTGTCGAAATTCGCGATATGTATTTTTTCACGACCGATTGATGGCATTCGCTGTTTGTTTCAGATATCATTTTACGAAATTCGCTATTCTTTTCCACGATAGTTTGTCGAAATTCGTGATTTTCTTTTCAAAACCGACTTACGAAATTCTTGATTATTCGCGCAAAATCATTTGTTTAAATTCTCGATTTTTTACGCGATTATTTGACCAAATTCGCGTCTTTTTAAGGGTGATTCTATTCCGAATTTTCCGAAAATTTAAGGCATTCGGTTCCGAAAATTTTAAAAAATCGGTTATATAAACCGATTATATATAGGTTAAAAAAATCGGTAATAGTCACGCGAAAAAAATGGAACGCTAATACTAAACGTATGGGAATGTTCTTTTTAAATTTTTTCGCTTGCATATCAATAGTTTTAAATGATTTTTTTAGCTTATAAAAGCTGAGGTTGAATTCTAATCGGGTTAGTGTTCACATTTCCGATTTTGGTTGCAGATATTTTTTATAAAATTACTTTCACTTCCAGTACAGGTTTCGAAACTTAAAAGTATAGCAACACTAAAGATGAATCTAAACTATCCTAGGAAAATAAAGCATTGTAAAATATTAAAATGCAAGAGAGAAATTTGAAAAGAACGCTCCAATAAGTTTAACATTAGCTTGCGAGTTTCTTTGTATTTCGTATATATATATACAATTTTGTATGAAACGACAAACAAAATCTTCATTTAGCGCCCCCTTCGCCTTTATTCTGATGCTTGGGGCACATACCTCTTCTCTACCCCCCTAGTTTTGACCCGGGCTATATTCTTAAAAAACCATTAAAAAAGCGGGTTACTATTCTATCGTGCATATATTTCAACCCTTAGTTTTTAGTCATTGACAGTTGCCCGAACTCGCGTCCTTTCAGGCCGGATCTGGGTGTAAAAAAAGTAATTTTAGTAAACGGCATGGGCGGCTGCATTTTTCAGTTGTCACCTACCTAGGAATGGCAAAAGGACGAGAAATGTAATTTGGGAAGGTAAAAGCAGGGGCGGCTGCGGCTTTTACTCATGGCGCCCTGGGTGAGAGTTTTCTTTTTAAATCACGGGCAGTTGTCCAAGCTCGCCTCCTTTCTTTAAGACTGGATCTGGTTGGTTGCAAAAAAAAAAAAAAAACAATTGCCCCAAAAGTAATGCAAAAAATAATGCACCAAAAGTAATGCAAAAAATAATTGCACCAAAAAAAACAGAGCGGCATTTTTCTACTTCCACCTGGGTTGGCAAAACGCGTAGAAATGACAAAAAGAAGAGAAAAAATCATTTTGGGGGATAAAGGCATAGGCGGTTTCATTAAACATGGCGCCCTGTGGGAGATTTTTTACTGTACCACTGTAAATGCTATACTCATTTTTTTTCTTTTAAAGGGTTTTACTAAAGCATTTTGCTTTGTGCACCCCTTCCAGGTCCAAAACTAACTATATTTTCACTCGGGGCAGACATGGATTTTGGCGCCCCTCTACTTCCTCCGCAAAGTAAATTTACAAAAAGAAATTTACGAAAGTTTCTGTTAGCGGGCTTATTTTAAAATTTAAAATGTGTAACAGTAAAATTAGTAATATTGAAATATATAACCAGCTTTGTCAAATATATTCATTAAAACCTGTAAAAAAAAATTGAAAGGAAGCTGAAATAATTCTGCTTTATACAGGTTTCCGTCTTAGCAGATATAACTGTTGGTATTCTTTCTGTCGAAACCATGTAGTTTTTTCATTTAAGACAAGATTCCATTATAGACGCATTTCATTTTTCCAGATTTTACTGTTGTTGTAGCATTACAAATAATTACAATTGAGGCAATTTAATATTATAGTGAAATGAGTCACATTGTTTTAGGATAAAAAAAAAACCCCAGGATTTACTGTAGGCATAAAACTGAATTCCAGTATTCTAAAATATCTTCTTGTACTATCTACACCAATTTCGTGGAATTATCACTTATACCACTCTTCTTATTTATAGATAGATATGTCAACATACTTTCCTCAACCTAATGCTAATTTTCAAATTTATGTGTGACTCAAAACAAGAATAACAAAATTATTAAGTTTTTACTTTTTATTTTGTGAAATTTCGACCGCTTGGTTTTTATTGTCCCAGTCAGTCACCTGACCTCGCCTCCTCTAAGGCCAGATATGGTGATATGCATGTAAAAAAGCAATTATAAGAAAAATGATGGGGTTATATTTGCTGTCTTGTATATTGTAGGCGAATCTTTTTATCTATCTGACAATTTTAATGCACTTTAGTCAGCTTTTCTTTTTCATTTTTCTGCTAGAAAATTTTTTTTTACACAAATTTCATACAAACATATATATAATGTATAAAACGGCAAACCAAAATTTCATCTGGCACCACCTTCGCGTGGCACACAGGGCACGAATTTCACACGAACATATATATAATGTATAAAATGGCAAACCAAATTTTCATCTGGCGCCCCCTTTGCGTGGCGCACAGGGCACAAATTTCACACGAACATATATATAATGTATAAAACGGCAAACCAAATTTTCATCTGGCGCCACCTTCGCGTGGCGCACAGGGCACAAATTTCACACGAACATATATATATAATGTATAAAACGGCAAACCAAATTTTCATCTGGCGCCACCTTCGCGTGGCGCACAGGGCACAAATTTCACACGAACATATATATAATGTATAAAACGGCAAACCAAATTTTCATCCGGCGCCCCCTTCGCGTGGTGCACAGGGCACATGCCTCCTCTGCCTCCCCCCTTAATTTCAGCCTTCAATTAACGGCCTCCCGTTTGTTTTTATTGTCCCGGGTAACCACCCGACCTCGCCCATAGCAAGACGGGAAAAAAGAAAGCTCAACGCTGCTCAGGGAGAGAGATAAAAAAAATTGAACAGCCTTCATGGAATCTTTTTATCAGAACAGTCAGAGTCAAACAAAATCTTCATTTGGCGCCCCCTTCGCTTTTCGTTCTGGCGTCCGGGCACATGCCCCTCTGCACCCCCCTCCTCTAAAGAAATCGGTTGACGTTTGGCAATTATCGGTGAGGGACAGTTTTGTTGAAATTACAAAAAGTAAAGTCTAACACGAGTAGCAGAGCTGCGTTAGCAAATGGAAACGCGAAAGCTGAAAGAATCCCTAAACCTCTTTAAAACAAATTATATTAATAAAGATTCAATTACTATTTAACTTTAAAAGAAAATTTAAACAGCTGAAATAGAAAAGCATTTGTGGTGGTTAAAGAAATAAACAAACTAGATTTAAAAGACAACTAACGTTTATTATTCGATTAAATATACTTTAAAAATAGAATGATAAAACAATTACATACACATAATTCTTATATATTATTCTCATAAATGAAACTAACATTATACTAAAAAAAAACATAAAACACTTCATGACACTATCAAATGATTATACCAGTGAACCAGAGTCCTTCATATTTAGCGATCAAAAACTCATGTGCATTACGCTGAATTGCTTAAACACATTTACTTAAAAAAAAACGAAAACCACTCTTCACAAACCATCTCGATATTCAGACAGTCGAAGGTCAACCGATGCAAGAAAACTAAAGTTCCCTATAACTATAAACAACATCTTCTGGAAACGTCATTACTAATACGGATTCCTCTTACACTTGTAAAGCTGCTAAAACCACGTTGAAAAATAAACCAGCCTCTTTCTAGAATGAAGAATTACACATGACACCATCGATGAGAAAAACAAGAAGGTAGCTCGTGAAAAATGTTCTCTTGATTAAAAGTCAAATTCCAAATTGACAATGAAAAATAATCTCATTCGGCATTGAAAACTGCAAGGAGACTTAAGGCCAAAAGAAAAACAGCACCATCTTTTCAACTCGCCTAAACCTAAAAACAGAAAGAGACACTTCACCACATAACAGCACGGACTGAAAAGCACATATCTATCACGTTGAATGAGAGCATATTTATATCATCCAACCACACAGGAAAAGCAACTGCACGCAGCCCGGAAGTTACATCCTCGATCTCTGAAACGCTAATGGAAGAAAGGACGAAACGTCATATGCAAAACGAATGACCGCATGACTAATGCCATCTCGTGTTCATTCGTAAAAACTCCTCAGTTGGATCAGAAGATTTCGGAAGTATTGCGTCACGGGCGAAAACGTGTGCTAAATGCCGGCCCTTACGATAGCAAAGTGAAACATAAATAAAGTATATGGAGTAAAGAAGAAACTTAAAGCCTGGAACTAAAGCTTGGAAATAACAATAAAAATAAAGGTAAGTGGAACTAAATAAAATGTATTTAAATAAAGATAATGAATTAATTATACTTGTAAATAAAAAGTAAAAGTGAACTGTTATGATAGGGATATGTACAGGGATGAGAAAGGGTCTGTTTACCTAACAAGTTTCACACAGAAGAGATGAGTAGAGACTGACTTTGGAAAATGTTAGTGATTCTCCTGACAGATGAAGTGATTTAAATGATAGAAGATACATGGTACATTTGAATTGGAGAAAGAAAATAGCCCAAGAGAACAGCTCTTTCTTCTAATTCATTTGCAGTCTTCTGTTATACATGAATCTTTTTATATATTTGTAAATTTTAATGCAAATGGTTCTTCAAAAAAAATTCTTTCAAAAAAAATCTGCATTTGGCGCCCCCTGCGCTTTCTGTTCTGGCGCCCGGGGTTCAGAAGGTTGGGGGGGCACATGCCCCCCCGTGCCCCCCCGACACTACGCCTATGCTGATAAGGCATTTCCCTGATTAGATTTGGAAGTTCATTGGTTAAGAATAAAGGGGGAAATGGGGGCTAATCCCCCCCCTCCCTCAATTTAGATAAATGGATTTTTCATGCAGAATTATCTGATTTGCTTCCCATTTGGTACACCTGTTTATTCTGATAAGGTGCTTCCCTGATTAGATTTGGAGGTTCATTGGTGAAGTATACAAGGGAAAACCGGGAGGGGGGTCCCCCTTAATTTATTTTTCGATGGGCATTATTCTTTGAAATAAGAGTACAATATGTACAATTAGTGTGAATAACCTGTGAGCTCAATGCCACTAGTTTAACTGGGCACTTGTCTTTTTATTCCATATTTTTTATAAATGTAGGTTTTCTAGTAAATCCTGTTAAAGTTGAAGTTTTGTCATGTCCAGACACAGCAGTTCGATAATGATCATAATAAGACAATAGTCACTTATAATTTGAGATGAAATTAATTTATCAAGATGAAAAATATATATATATGTTCAATTCTAAATCATTCTAATAGCTATGCCTGCAAGTGTCCTGTTTAAAAATGTGTCTGTAAATTTATTAAAGTTTCACAAAAAATATTTTTTAGTGAATATTACTACGGTATTTTCATCTAAGAATCCGGTACTGTAAGTCCTGACATGAAAAAATTTGAAATAAAAATGAAAATTTTGATCATTTTGACCAATATTTTCCTAAGAATGAAAATGAAAGCTTTTCTAATTTCTTTTCATTTGAAAAAACAAATGTAATGGATATTCTTTGAAAAGCTATAAAAGTTTAATGTTTTAACTCTAAATTGACATTTTGGTAGCATATTATGATAAAACTACATAAACTATTCATAAATCTAGGTATATCACATGGTCAAATTTTATTACAAGATGTATAATTAAGAATTTGCACTAAGTATATACAAAACAAAAAGGCACTGAAAAGTTTCTATAATGTAAACATTATAGTAAAATGATTATTTAATAAATATTTTTATTTATTATATACAGGATGTTCCCCCCAAAAATTGAATTGAAATGTGTTTTAATTTTTTATATGTTGGGAAAAAGTAGGCAATTTTAATTTGCAAAAGTGTTCAAAATATGTAGGAGTTATCATGTGGATGAGATACGCTCTGACAAATACAACAGTGAAATTTCTATTCTTCTATAACCAATGATATGATACTTTGAATTTTACAAAATTTTGAAGCTTTTTGGCACTAGAAAATTGTCTTCCCACTTTTAGTGCTGAAGAGCTTTAAAATTTCATAAAATTCAAAGTATCATATCATGGCATGTTTTGGCCATAGTTGAATGGAATTTTTACTGTTGTACTTGTTAGAGCACAGGAAAAATTAAAAACTAGAAAACAGAAATTCTGCTTTTTCAGAATTTAGTGTCGCACCTGATGAAAAAAAAAATATATATATGTATATATAAATAGTACAAAACATGTTTCAATTTTAAGACATTACATTATTAAGACATTTAATTATACTATTAAAACATTTAATAATTACAGCACACACTTTTATTTTATGTAAAATGGTGTCATATATATATATTCCCATCCGTTTAAGAATTCCACATTTACAATCCACTCTTAAACCTCTACAGTAAAGTAAGCATAAGACGTCACCATCGTGAAATAATACAAAAATGCAGCAAAAAGATGTCATTAAAGAAACTTGACCCCCCCCCCCCCCCAAAAAAAAAAAAAAAAAAAAAAAGGCTGTCTAATGATTCAGAGGCCTTCAATTGTTTGTAACATTAATACAGATATTTAAAATAGATGATTTCAGTCGTGACGTCAATCATGACGTTTTGGTTGGAAATTGACTCCAAACAAACGGTTGCTATGGTATATTTTCTATTTTGTTTACATAGTATAACTATATATTGTATTTACATCGCAAATCTGAGTGTTTTAATACTTGATATGTGCCAGAAAATTTTTCTACGATTTATATTTAAAAAGAAATGACGCATAGCAACCGCTTGTTTGGAGTCAATTTCCAACCAAAACGTAATGACTGACATCACACTGAAAGCGTCTATTAAATATAGTTTATAATAGCTCCATGTTTTAACAGAAATCATTCATTTACATTTTTTCAAAATAACACATATTTTAATTACATTTTCTTTCGGTTGTTATGAAAAAATGGCAACAAAAATATATAATTAATATTTTATAACTATTTTTCTTTCACTTTCTACAGAAATGGAGTGCTTCTGTTACCAATATTAAGCAAATGGTTCCAAAAACTACAAAAAAATTAATATTTCAAAATAAATGGAGATGCAGTTTTCAAACAAATTGCATTTAAAAGTACTTTTTTTTTCCCCCAATACGACGGTATAAAAATTGAAAATGTGCAATGCTTTGAAGTTTAAAAAATTGCTATAGAGTTTTAATCGTACTGCTTTGTTTTACAGTAAGGTAACGTTATTTTTTGGAGATGACCCAAAATAAGCTGGAAGAATGAAACAGCATACCGTACCAGGGCTAATAAATATTATTCTATACTGTCTTAAAAATAATTCTAAAATCATACATATATTTTCACAATTGCAATGTTATCTTGCTTTGTATTTCTGCAGTACTGTGTGCTTTTAGTACACCATAGTGGAAATATAAGTGACTTGTTAAAACGTCAAAAAGATTCCAAAATGATGCAATTCATAAATGATATACAGTACAATTTTATATCATGTGACTCTTACTTAACCCCTTGAGAGGCACCGGTATATATTATATACCACCTATGATTAATAAAGTTTTACACCAGAAAAAATTTATTAAATTTTACTTTTCTAACTTTGGTGGAAAAAAGCTGTGAAATTGCTTTTACTTATTTTGAAATAGAATTTTTCAAAGATTCCGGTGGGAATTCAGCATTTCACAAACGTAATTGCTTGCCCCTCAAGGGGTTAATCCCTTCAGCAACAGATTATTGTATCTTAAGTGTGTGTATATACCAAATTTTGTACAAAATTTTATTTTTGTTTATTTTGGCAGCTATTTACCACAAAATAAAAAACACCACACACTTCAATATTATTATGCATGATGTACGGGTAGTACGTCTGGTAGGGATGAGTGGTGAAATTATGATGCATGCAGTGTATGTCTGGTAGGGATGAACAATGAAATTGTAATGTACGCAGTGTATGTCTGGTGCTTGAAAGATTAAATGTAAAAAAAGTTTTTAATACATACCTATTGTTATTCCAGAATATAACACAATCAATAAAGCTATTAAAATTATGTTTTTAAAATACATGTGATTTATTTACAAGATAGTAAATTTACATCAGAAATAAAAAACAAAAGTAAGGGTCTAAAAAACTATGATTTGCATGTAACACAGTCTTTTTTATAGGAACAAATTTGAAAATACAGAAGAAGCATAAGTTATAACATTAAAGTTGGAAGAACTTGATTTGATCAAATTTTTGGCATATTTTAAATGAAAGGAACAAGAGGCAAAAGAAAATAAAGTGTACAATTAGAATGTAAAACAACAAACAATTCTAATAGCCCTAATATAAAAGAACTCATATTTATAACTCTTGTAATGGATTTTTAATTCTATTTGCAAGCACTTCATCTATACTGATGAAGATATACTGTAAGCTTCTTTAGAACTATATTCAGAATCTAACTGTTCTTTAAACATTTCATAAACCAAAATGCCTTTTCTAATTTATAATGTATGTAAGAGCTTTTAGCAATATTTTTAACAGTGCAGAAAAATATTATAATAATAATAAAAAAAATCTAAGCTCTAGTTGGAAAACATTTAAAACTAATTTAATAGAATTTCATGTTCCAGACACTTTAATTAAGCATAACATACATTCACCTTGAAATGGTATTTTAAAATTGCTTCATATTTATCAGGTTGACTCATTTTCCATATTTAATAAAAGTAACAGAAGTTCTCTAAAATTGATCATTAGTACAACTTGAACAGGTAACAAACATTTATTTGAAAACCATACCAGTGTCAAAAATATATTTTTATTAGATAAGCAATTTATATCAGACCTGACTTTTTATTTGAATCCTTAACAAATTTGAATGTTATGAGTTCAAAGTCAAAGACATTTTAAGTGAAAATGTCAATGAACAGACTTAATTATAGAATTTTATGCTAAAAGTTTAAATTCCAACCATGAAAAATTATTGGATTTAACATACAATGCAATTTTTTAATGACAAAAAAGCTCAATTGGAATGAAAACTTTGAGATAAAACAGACCCTTCCATCCTTTTTTCCCCCTCACAAAAACTATGGCAGAAAAAATACTACGATAAATTAAGAGTTTAAGTTGTTATTATATATAAACCATATGCAAGATGATTTTTTTTGTTTTCATTTTAAAAAATACAATGGAAATAAAAGAATCAAATTTTCATTATTTACTAATGAAGAATAATAATTTGTTGGCTCTAAAAAACATTGCAAATAATTAAATATTTACAATATGCAGGGGTTATACTTGTCCTGAAAAATGAAAAAGTATCTTGAAATATGGAATGATGTCCTGAAATTTTATCCTATAGAACTAGCACTCATGATTTTTCTGCAGATATATATATAATTTTTTTTTTTTTTTGCACAAATAATTTATTTTTACAAAATTCCACAAAATCAGTATTTTAGAATTAATAGGTGCATAACAGAGAGAAAAAAATATGAGTCAGAAAACAGTGAAACATTTTGTCATCTGATTATAAAAAACTCATACATTTCATCTAGTGGTTGCAGGGGAAAAAAATCAGGAATTTGTCAATTGGACACGAAGGGAAATTGGGAATTTTGTTAATTGATCGTTGAAAATAGTTGCGAGTCTTCAATGAATCTCTAAGAAAACCGGGAATGTCATCAATCATTCACTGAAATTTGCAGGGATGCTGCTTTTTGGCAGATAGAAGTCTGTTTTTAAGAAAAACGATCAGCGATTTCTGTAAAATCGTAAAAAAATAAAAGTGTTGGTGTGCACTGTGAAAAAGACTGAGAATTTCGTCAAACGATCCATGAATAAAGTCGAAAATTCTGGGCAATCATTCGAGCAAAAAATTGCAACTTTTGCCAAACAACTGCAGAAAAACTCACGAATTTTGTTAAGAGGTTGCGTAAAAAAGTCTCTAATTTTGTCAAACAATTGCAGAAAAACTAATTTCATCAAACAATCATAGAATAAAACCGTGAATTTCATCGAATGACTGCAGAAAAATAGCATTTTTGTCAAGAGATCACGTAAAAAATCTCAGATTTTGTGGAACAAGTACAGAAAACGATCGCACGGGAAAAAAATTGTGAATTTTGGAAAATGATCGCAAATTTTGGCAAACAATTGTGGAAAAAATCGTGAATTTTGGCAAGCAATTGCGTAAAATATTTGCAATTTTCATAGCCGGTTGTGGAAAAAGTCATAAATTTCATCAAATGATCGTGGAAAAGAAAAGTAGTATAGCAGGTAAATGTGCCCCGAAATATCGAAAAAAGTATGTCCTGAAATATCACCTAGGCCCAATACTACCCCTGAATATGTAATAATTTAGTTTTTGCCAAAATAATTTATTTATTTATTATTTTACACATTTATGAGCCAAAGCAAAAACTTGCCATTATTAATATGGATTGACATTCATTTATTCAAAGTTAATCTTTTATTATATAAAAGTCACAAATGAACAGATATAGAAGTAGTACAAATCAGTTTGACATGTTTACAGTGGTACAATAGAGTGGCGGTAATTATCATCAAATAACACGAGATACCAGTGACTTTCTTTTTTATATGCAGATGATCTGAACTGCCACCTGGCATGAAATTTCTATCTAGTATTGCTAACCCTTTAAACAGTCCAGGCAGGATAAATTATAATTGAAAGTAACTGGAAAGCTTTGGAATTGTTTGTTCATTTCATAGAAATACTTTTTACATAACATCTTATTATCATCTTTAATCATCTACAATTTATGTTTATTGAATTTGATGCAAAATTTTTATTTATTAAAATCTTTCTCAGAAAAAATATTTTTATGTTCAAAGGTTCTAACAGTTTTGGATTCTGAGCTATTCTTATTGTTTTTAACAAACTATTGTGACATTACAGTGAACAATTACTGAAAATTAAGGTCATATTATGGAATAAAAATAATTTAAAAAAAAAAACAGCATTTAAAAAAATTAGAAACTAAGATTAGTAGGGAAAAAACAACGAAATTACTCCCCTATGTTTTACAAAAAGAGGTATTTTACCTATCTGTATTAATAACTTGTTGTAAAATTCTGAAATGTGAAAATAAACTAAAGAAAATATGCTATCAAAGGGGGAGGGGGAAGGGCAGGGGACGAAAGAGGATCGCTATTTTTATTTTGTTCAGTCTAAAAGAGACTAAAAGTAAAAAATGTTACCCTTTTGGTGATTCAAAATGGACATTAGACGGTTAAACAAGCTCTTTTAATTTAAAGGTTTTTCAAATGGAATAATGCACAATTTGGAGTTTATCATTTTTCGTTTGACCAAAGTTTGGCAATATCAGGGGTCGATGCAGGACTATTTTCTTGGGGCCCCTTTTGTGAAAAGTAAAAGTTATTTTTGTGAAATTTTTTTTATATTTTTGTGAAAAATACATTTTATAATGAAAGATGAAATCCAGTTACTAATTTGAACCAAGTATTAATTAATAATAACTTCTTTATAGTCCACCTACTAAACTTTTTCTTTCTGGTGAACTTGTTTCGTTTACAATATGCACATTTTTAAATCTAACAAAATAAAAATAATGAATGAAGAGTATGTTTTCGTGAAATGGAATTTTGTGAAGGGGCCTATTTTATTAAATATAATTTTTTGAAGGGGCCTGTTTTATCAAATTGATTTTTGTGAAGGGGCCCAAAATAGGCCCCAAATTTTGCTTTAATCGACCCCTGGATATATACAGATGGGTGACAAAATAATACAAACACCCATGAAAAAGATATGATCAATTTCAAAGGACCAGAATGTGCATGTCACTTTGCACTCAATTTTGCCACCTAGTGGTTATGAAAGGTAAGGTATCAGTCGCTCAACATCCGTCATAGATGTTGCATGCGCTTACCATATGCTCTGGAAAACTCAGTAATGACTGACTTGTCAGAGTTCGAAAAAGGAATGATTATTGGAATGCGGTGCGCTGGTTGCTCCGTGACGGAAACAGCCAATTATTTGGGGCGTGCAACGAGTACTGTATCAAACGTTATGACAGCGTACACGAAATACGTTAAATTGTCGTCTACGAAGTACAACAGTGGACAAAAAAGAAAGCTTTCTGAGAGGGATGAAAGAGAGTTGACCCCCATAGGGGTCAGAAAGCGCAGGCAATCTTTATCCTAGATAGCGTCATATATAAATAGTCATCTCCAGAACCCATTTCAGCAAGTACTGTCCAAAGGGAACTTCATGCTTCGAACATTCATGGAAGAGTTGCAATTCATACACCATTGGTGTCATAGGTGTTCGTATTATTTTGTCACCCATCTGTATATCAATGTATATGTATCTCTATATATATCTTATATTTATTTTCAAATTATCAGGACGTTTGACATTTTCATATATCTGATATTTAATTTCAAAATATTATGAATGATATTTTTGATATTTCCAGTCAAAAGAAGTGTAAATGAATTTCAAGTGCTGTGTCATTCTGTAGACAACGAACTTTCTGGGTAGTGACATTTCTTAGCCAAAAAAAAAAAAAAATAAAAAATAAAATAAAATAAAATAAATATATATATATATATACATATGTATATACATTTACATATCTTTTAATCTTTACATTTGAAGCTGAATTTTTAAATACAAATTCACTAATTATGTGGGACAATATCAATTTAGAACTGAAAGATAAACTGTGTAATTTAGATAACAAGTTATTTACAGCTTCATTAGAATAATCTTCTAGTTTTGGTTTATTTCAGTTTAAACTGAACAACAGGTTAAGAAATGAAAAAGCACACAAGCTTACATTTAGTGGCAGTCAAAAGTTTCCAGCCAGCATAAAATTTTTGGTTAATTTCTAAGTATACCCACATGAAGAGGAATTTCAAAGTGATACTTATACATTTTATTGGCATAACAGTTAGGAATAACAAATGAATGGAATAAGAAATAAATATCAATAAATTTAACAGGATGTCGATTCCAGATCAGCAACAAATTTCCCTGACTATTCCAGGTATTTTTCCTGACTTTTCAAGGTTCTGGGAAAAAATTTCCAGGTATCGAGATTTTGTGATTTTATATTTAAAAACTCTTAAAAGTTGTGAATTTGAGAGTGGAACTTTCACAACTGATTTTGAAGTAAGAAAGTAACAACTACTGAATAGTTAAACAAATTCTTGCAAAATTTACAATTTGTTGAGCTTTTACATGCTAAACACACGCACTTTTAGCATAAGGTTCTATCCATTTTGTCAAATCAGCATGAAATTCTTATCACATCAGTCACATTTAAATACAGATTGCTTCAACATATTTTAATACAAATAATAAATATTCAATAAATTAAGCTAACAAATGTTCAGTTCCAAAAGAAAGATAAGTAAACAGACTGAAACATCTAATCAATCCTATAACATTTCAGTACAAAGTTTCAGTGAAGCTCGAGTTGAAAATTTCCGAGTTACAAGAAAGGATTGAAAAAGGGTAGACAAAATTATTTGCATGACAGGTTGAAATACTCTTTACAGTATTTATAAAGAGACAACTTAGATTTTCCTGGTGCTGCAATTTCAAATCCTTAGTTTTATAATAATAAATTTTTTCTTGGAAGTTTCACATTTTTGTAACTCTTTTTCAGAGTTTTCAAATTTCCCTGACTTTTCCTCATGAATAGTAAATTTCCCTGACTCTCCCCTGGCTTTTCCAGTCCATATAAATTTCCCTGACTTTTCCTCGTTTACCCATGTTTTCCAGGCAGCTAGACACCCAGATTTAATTGACAAAATTAATTGCAAAGGAAAACGTATGTTCTCGAAAGTTTGTCCATCTGGCAGTTTGGAAAAAAAATGGTGTTATAATCTATATGATAAAAGCACAAAGCATTTGACTGTCATCAACAGTTCCGGGATGACCGCTTCACTTTTTATATGCCAACCGACCATTTCGGTGCATTTATGTTAACAAAGTGCAGGGGATAAATCGCCAAATATTGTTCCATTACCATAATTTCATTTAGAATATAAACTTATCACTTATTTTATTTAAAATATATATCTTTCATTTAAAACACATATATCAAACTAATTTAAAATGCAGTGCTTTTATCTCTAATAATAGAAGCTTATCTCCTGTGACTGTTATACCCAAATACGGGGTGGCAGCTTCGCTTTCCATATGATAAGCATCCATTTTTAATTAAAATTATTTTTTCCAGTAAAACTGCACAAAAGTTAAATTTTTCAAAATATCGTTCAAAAATAATTGATGTTTTAAGTGATAAATTACGTTCAGATATGGATATTTTCTGAGATAACTTCAGTTGAAATTGGGCTGATAACTCAATATCTTATTCCATAAAAATAAACAAACAATAGCGATTCGTTCATTTTGGCGATTAAAAATATTAAGCCATGAAGGTAATCATTCGTAAAGCAAGTTCTCCAGAGAGGAATTTAAAATAAGTAACCTGATTGTGATATTTATAGCTGTCAAACCACGAGGCAAAATGCAACTTTGTTCGTGATGTCCAAAGAAATAAATTTTAGCTTTAAAATTGAGCTCTCTATTCATTGAATGCGAATCATTTATTATTATTATTTAATCGTATCAGAACAACTTATTTGCTATATTTCGAGAATATATTATTTGTTTACACTATAACTTATCATTTTCCGTTGATTCTGAGGTGGATATTACCATTTAGTACTCATTTAATGATGAAAGAGCTGCATCAAAATTGTAACATGGAATTATACATAACTATTTTCTTTGAGATGCAGACTACGAACATTTCTCAGTAAATTTTTAGAATTTGAATGATAAATTCACAGTAATTTTGTTGCCCCTGGATCCCTTTGGTGTCGTATTAGCTCAAATGCGCCAATATGCAGAGTATCCAATTTCAGAAGATTACTTAATATCTTAAAATCTCTGCATTAGTGAACGTATTATAAATGATATGCAGACGGACTTGAAACGAAATGCATAAGTGAGTTAAGCGGTTTTGACAAGAAAGATGAAATACATAACATCAAAAAATATACGAAATGCTGCCATGATTTTAAAGAATTTTTGGCACGGATGTCATATACATATTGGCGTGGTGTTTTTCTGATGCCAATGTCATACACGCAACAGGTACTTAATAAGCGCAAAAGTGTCGATATTTTGCTTGATATGGTAACCCGGATATTGTTGTTTATACTGTTGATGTTTTTGCCAAATTGGTGTCAGAAAAAAATCGCACCAATATGATATGTATATGACATCTGTGCCGAAATTTTCATTTCTCAGTCAGAATCTTCCGTTTTGGAGAAAGATTACGTAAATAAATTAAATTATAAATAAAAGTATCATGTTGCAATTCTTAGCATACATTTAAAGGTGACCAAACTGGTCGCCAGAGGCAGCTAGTAGAAAATATAAGGATCAATAAAATTTACTATTAGCATTTTGTCGTCATACCTTTAGCAATAAATACTGCAGCACAGCAACGTGGCATCAATTCAATGTACGATTAAAGATAGCCTACGGAAAGTTTTTCCCACTCTTCTTGCAATTTTTGGGAAAATTCTGCTGAATTGGAATATTTATAATTGTGCACACATTTGTCTAGTTCGTCTGAAAGATTTTCTATTGGATTTAGATTAGATAATTGGGCTGGCCATTTCAAAAGCTGAAATTTTTTGTGCGAAAGCCACTGTTTGACGAGTTTGCATGTATGCTTTGGGTCGTTATCATGCTGAAACAAATAGTTGCAACCACAATTTTTCCTCCACTAAGGCAGCAAATAATCTTGCAAGATATCCTTATACATTGCACCATTTATCTTGCCATGGATTTCAACTAATGGACGAACACCTTTTCCAGAAAATGCTCCCCACAGCATAACGTGTCCTCCTCCACGCTTCATTGTAGGAATAACATATCTCGAATCATATTTTTTGTTTTTACGTCATCGGATGTAGTGTCTGCCATCACTCCAAAAATGGTTGAACTTTGATTCCTTGGAAAATAGTACTTTTTTTTAGGTTTCACTTGACTAATCTTTGTGTTCCTTGGCAAACACCAGTTGGGCCCTCAGTAGCAGAAAATTCTCTAAGTGTCTGCAACTTACTCAGGGGCAGAAAATAATCTGCAGGTAGAATATTTTACAATTGAAGCATTAATTAAACGATCACTTACTTTTGATGTCATTGTGCATTTTATTAATTTTAGTAATAATAATCTTAAGTTTTTGTATTAAGTAATGAAGAGTCAAACATAATATAAAGCGAAATAAATGTTCAATAGAAAAATAATCTGCAAACAAGAAAAGAAAATCTGTGACTCCCGTCTCAAACTTTCTGCTACCGGGGTCGGGCCTGCTAAGTTTATTTACTTATGAAAGGTTGTTTAACACTGACTCTTCTATTAAGTCCTATATCATGTAAGCAACTTGACATGGTAGACCAACTTATTTCAGCAATATTTTCACTCCCATAAATCAGGGGATATTGCAGCAACATTTTTATGTGGTTCATCAACTGCTCTTCTCTTGATAATTTTGTCCACATGAATAGTCGTTTTCCAGGGTCTCCCGGATTGTGGCAAGTCCTGAAGGCCATGACCATCTTTATATATTTTTAAAGGCCATTCACAGTAGATTTTCCAATTGATAACTTTGCCGCAAACTCACGAGAGGATTGGACCTTTAGCGACAAACAAATTACTCGTTCACGAACAAGAATTGTTGAACTTCATTTTCGAATTTCAACTATGTTATTCACGTTGATTAATAAACAAACACATGCAAAAAAAAAACACTTTACTGATAGCAAAAACTAACAAATGGCCCGAAACTTTTGCACACACAAATTTCATATTCCTACCCTTTACATCAAGTGTCTTCAGTATCCAATCAAAATGACTACGTGGTCAGGTCATTTGCATATTCCTAACTTTTGGAGCAATTGCACTTCTTCTTCACTGAAATGTTCTGGTGGCAAACAAATCATAGAAACTAACTGGCTGGAAACTTTTGACCGCCATTGTACATTCAAATTTTTTCAATAAAAAATTTTAGTATATAAAATGTAGTTGTATAAAACATAAAAATTTTCTGATTACTGAATCCTATAGTTTATTTTTTAATGTAAAAAACAAATTATTTAACTTTTCAAAAAATTGTTTCTGTTTTCAATTAGTTGATCTTCAGTTTTGTTGTAAATGAAAAAGAATAACAAAACATTTAGAATATTGTTTTATTAACTTTTAATACTAAGTGCAATATGTTTTAGTTTCTAATTTATATTGCTTGGAAAATATTTATAATCAGCAGTAGTTGACTATTTTGAAAATATCAAATATATAGAAACACAGTATCAAGTATATATTAAAATATAGGATATTTTAGAAATTTTCGATATGATGATGGCATTTATGAACCCCGGGTTTGACTGATTATGCTAGCTATTCATGTAAGTTGAGAAATTTATTTCAGAATCATGATACTTTCAAAGTAAATTAATTAATTACCTTTTAAATGCCTTAATTGTTTATCAACTAATTCATTATCTTTTGAATGTCTTAAATTTTTTTTTGTTTTTCTTTAAAAAATCTTTTAAAAAAACTTAACAATATTTTCAAAAATGTATGATTAATTAAATTGTAGCAAAATTTTCTTTACCAATTGTTCTATGCTCAAAAGTTTTCATATATGTACATATAGAATTTTTATATGTATATAATAAACTTATAAAGACATTAAAATCTCAAATAAAATTAAGTCTGCATAAGTGAAATATCTAAAGTGTATACAGATATAAATACATATATATAACTTAAGTCCTTGAGATTATTATTAAAATATGTTATTAAAAATGTTTGAACATTTTCTGATACAGAATAACAATTAGCATTTACAAAAATTTTATAAAAGGGGAAAGGTGGTTTTGAAGACTGTAATGAAAAAAATATTGTCAACTGATGAAAATGTACTATAAAAGATCCTGATTTCAGATGCTGACAGATGATATAATTTGGTAAAGACAATATACTGGAAGAGGGTCCACATTAGGAAATTCAAGCTGTTAACGAATTAATTTCAAAAGTTACACTGAAATGTCTTTATGATGCTCATTTTTAATACATAGAATTTCATAATAAATTATGTTAATGACCGATGAGTTTCAAAATTTAGCTTACAGTAGCAACATTTATCCCTATTTCTAAGATAGTTGGCAACAAAGTAATAATTTCTCAAACATTTAGCCAAAATTGCATTTTTACAGCCAGATTTTAGGTTAATTTGCATTTGGTGAGGTGGTGAATACTTATTGCGGACCCTGGAAGTTAATGAAGAATAAGACTATCTAATTTGATCATGTGGTTTGCTTTATACTGCATTAATTTTTAAATTTTAAGAGAATTATATTCAGTTAAAAGAAAAAAAAAGTCTAGCTTAAGAAAAGAAAAGATCTCACTCACTTTACATATAAAACATAATTATCAAAGTTTTTTTTTTTTTTTTGTATATTATTTAATGAATAATGTAAATTCACTGCCTAATTGTGTTTTAATTACAAAATTAAAAAGAAACATAACTATACAAATTGATTATAAAAAGCTGTATACTCCAATATATTGTTTTTAATTATAAAAAATAAAGAAAACAAACAATTATATAAATTGGCTATAAAAAACTCTGTGTAGTCTCAAAGCATTTGTTAAGAATATATTCAACAAGCATTTCATAAAACTTGTACAGTAATCCAGGGTTATAATGCAAGTTAAAACACTAACATGAACATCCATAAAAACTAATAAGAACTTTTATGTTAATAAAAGAGATTAAATCAGTGAAATATTTTTAGGGTAGTTTAATGTTTAACAGACATAATAAATAACAATTAGTTAATAATAGTAAAAGTTTTCTGTTTTCCACGTAAAGAAAACATTAAATATTGAATACTGACTTTTCTTCTTTTTCATGAAAAACAGACATATTTTACTACATTATTTATGAACAGTCTTTAGATATCATAATAACCACGGACCACTGCATTAATTTCCTTCATCATTTATATCACAATAACATACTGATAAAAAACATCACAAATATATCCAATATAGTACACCACACAATATCAATGCACTCAATACTTAAAACGGACAAAATAAAATAAAAAATGGTAATATCACTTAACTAAAATACAAACAAAACAATTATGTTTAAAATCAAAGCACTTATATACAGCAAGTACATACTTATCACATTTTTAGTTTCAAAATAAATAATTTAAAAAAACAAAGTGGCAGCAAAAGTCAATGCTAAGTAACAAAGAATGTTAGGAAAGAATTTAAATACAATAAATGAAGAGTGGATGTAAACATAATCAAGGGAAATTACTCTTATGTTAATAAGAAATACTTACATTAAGTTATAAGTAGATATGTAATAAGAAAGCAAATTATCATTATATCCTAAGAAAGGTATATTACAACAATGAAAAGAAAAATATATAAAGCAATCATTAAATAATTTAAGGAACTATTGGCGCCTTTTTGATATTTAATTATTCTAAAACATATTTTATAATATATTTTAAAAATTGTTATACTCTATTTAGTATTTTAAATTCATTTTTGGACAATTTAGAATACTTCCATCCATTGAATAATAGATCAAATGGATGAACTTTTTATGCATTAGATGTTTGTGGCCCTACTTAGAAAAGTTAGAAAATTATAAGAAAGAAAGAAATAGTTAAAATTTCATTGCTTTGCCAAGTTATACTTAACATACAACTATAAACACAATAAATCAATGTAAAAATGACAAAATTATAATTAAATCATTAAAAACAAATTGCTTTTAAATTCAATAAAATGAGTATTAAAAAAAATCTATGTAAGTATATTTATTTATTTTTAACTGAAATTTGTATAAGGAATTATTATCCTCAGTAATGAAATATACATAGAAAAGAAAAGAAAAATATGAAGAAACCATATAGTCAAAAACATTTTTGTAAGTAAATACAGTTGAATAAACTTAACACATGTACATCATGCATATAATTATAGGACATGCATATTGAAATTACCAGCAATTTTCTATCAGTCAACTATAATATAACAGGAATATACACAAAATCTTTTTTTAAATAACAACAACTCATTTTTCCATCCTAATTGCTAATGCATTGTTCACCTACAGAAGAAACTTTAATCTGGCCTCCTATAAGTCTTAAAAACAAAGTTCCAGCAAAATGATCAAACAAAATTATAATTTAAATATGTGATCTTAAAATGAAAATAACAGCTAATAGATACATATGAAATAAATACAAGGAATGCTAGTCTTTCTTCAGATGGTAATAGCAGTTAGCACATATACAGAATAATACAATAAGTACAGTATTGCAATAAATTAAAATGCGAAACTTGGGATCAACACCACCTTCGTTGTACCAGTAAATCTATAATGTAAAATGATTATATATAGACACAAATTTATTTCAAAACCATGACTAAGCAAGAATATGTTATGACAAGCATAATATGAATACACAGACACACACACATATATATATTTATACCCAGAACCAGAATTTTCTGTGTCAGTCTGCAGCAAAGTAAAATTTATCTGCGACCTAAGAATGCTAGACTAAGCTTACTACCATAAGAAATAATAAAATCCCATAAAATAAGTAAAATTTGCATTTATAAAGAAAATATGATAAAAGATACAACATATACCATAAATCTAGAGACTTAAAGTAAATTTCAGCTGTTTCTTAAGCCCAGCATTTCTTTTTAAGCTGGTGGATTAATCTGCAGCACCCGCTACCGTGCTGCACTGTTTCTGCTACTGGGTGTATATATATATATACGCAGGTAGTCCCAGAAGTACCCGACCTAACAAAGAAAATACAAGAAAATTGGGAAAATATATATTTATTTCTCAATATAGTCTTCTTTTAACTCAATAACCCCTTTTCAGCAATGTTCAATAGCTTCAATATCCTGTTTATAGTGGGAACCATCAAGTTCCTCAAAATAGCCAACAACTGCAAACTAGAGTCCTGTATCAGGTTGGGTTATCTGCTTGCACCCGAACTGACCAGTGGTTCATGCTGAATCTATATTTTTCCACTGCAGGTCAGGTTGATTTCTACCTTTTTTTGCTGAGGGTTGGGTTGACTTTCAATGTTTCGGGTTCGGGTTGACCCGATTTTTCAAAATAACGTCTAAGATATTTTTTCAGGTTAAAAATCCATATACATAATGAACATAACTCCATAATGGATACTCCCGAAAAGTGGACACCTCAATTTAGCAAACACTTTTTTAATTCCTAACACTTATACAGTGTGATCGAAACAATAGCCTATTTCCTTAAATATTGGCCCTAGACACATACTTCCAATTGCAAAGTTTCATAAAACAAGTGCGTAAGTGTGATCACAGATCGCACAGAGGGTTTCGTTTAATATTCCTTTCAAAACACTTTATCCTTTTGAAAAATCTGTTAGTTCTAAATTTCGCAACCAGGGGCGCACTCTATTCTAAACAAACCTCTATCCGCACGAAACTCCGTTTTACATACTATTCGTATATATATTAGTCGAAGGGATTGGGCCATTAGCACCCGAGATAAGTAGGCGCCCCCTGGCAGTAAAAAATGGCACTAAAATATATAAGGCTATGGTGCATAATATGAAAGAATGGTCAAAGGGTCTAGCTTCTATTTATACTAATAATAAGCTAGAAGTGGCTAGGAGTCTTTCGGTAGCTTCATCGCCCCGAGCCCAACCCTTCCCGCTTTTCGGTGTCTTTAATTTGTGTAATTTCTCATTTAAATTTGTCCGGTTTCAATTTTCGATTTTTTTTTTTTTTTTTTTTTTTCAATCTGGCTTTCGCTAGAGAGTCTTTCATTCGGGACGTGGCTGGGAACCTATGAATCTTGCTTCCGCAAAAGAGACGGACTAGAGTAGAAGAATAAAGGGCTGCGGACGAAGATGGGCCACTCACCGCGGCGGTTCTCTAGCTTATTATAATAAGCTAGTTCCGGCAAAAGTTGGAAAAGTGCTCCCCGGGTGAAAAGGGCGGAGGTTAGAAAAACTGCTTAAAATATACAAGTTAGAGCATGGAGGAGTAAATAATATAAGACTTTTTGAAAATTTTATGATTTGCCGTATGGTCTGAGGTATTCAGCTATACGTATGCAAAAATTCATGTCTCCAACTTAATTAGGGGCTCTCTTAGAAAGAATTGCTTAAAATACATATGTGGTAGCTCAAAGGGTTAAACGTAAGACTTTTTCAAGATTTTATGATTTGTCGCCTGACCTCAGGTGTTCTGCTATAAGTATGCAAAATTTCAAATCTCCAATTTAATAAGGGGCTCAGTTAGAAAGAATCGCTTAAAATACACATGTGGGAGCCCAAAGGGTTAAATGTACGACTTTTTAAAATTTTTAAGATTTGTCGCATGATGTTGTTCAGCTATAAGTATGCAAAATTTCACGCCTCCAACCTAAATAGGGTGTCACTTAGAAAGAATTGTTTAAAATACACATGTAGGATCCCAAAAGGTTAAATGTATGACTTTTTCAAAATTTTATGATTTGCCGTTTGATGTGAGGTGCTCAGCTATAAGTATGCAAAATTTCACACCTCCAACCTAATTAGGGGCTCGCTTAGAAAGAATTGTTTAAAATAAACATGTGGGAGCCCAAAGGGTTAAATATACGACTTTTTGAAAATTTTATGATTTGTCGTTTGATGTGAGGTGCTCAGCTATAAGTATGCAAACTTTCACGCCTCCAACCTAATTAGGGGCTCACTTAGAAAGAATTGTTTAAAATACACATGTGGGAGCTCAAAGGGTTAAATGTATGACTTTTTCAAAATTTTATGGTTTGTCATTTGATGTGAGGTGTTCAGCTATAAGTATGCAAAATTTCACGCCTCCAACCTAATTAGGGTTCACTTAGAAAGAATTGTTTAAAATACACATGTGGGAGCCCAAAGGGTTAAATGTACGGCTTTTTCAAAATTTTATGATTTGTTGTTTGATGTGAGGTATTCAGCTATAAATATGCAAAATTTCACGCCTCCAACCTAATTAGGGTTCACTTAGAAAGAATTGTTTAAAATACACATGTGGGAGCCCAAAGGGTTAAATGTACGGCTTTTTCAAAATTTTATGATTTGTTGTTTGATGTGAGGTATTCAGCTATAAATATGCAAAATTTCACGCCTCCAACCTAATTAGAGGCTCACATAGCAAGAATTCTTTAAAATACACATGTGGGAACCTGAAGGGTTAAAATATTAGGTTAAAAGTGTAGGTGAACGTATTTTTTCCATAACGATCCGAGACTGGCTTCATTCTTCCTAATCCTAGTTCTGCACTGGCCAAAATTTTCAGTCCCGGTCCCGACCTACCTCGTATGAAAATCATTGTCTCAGCGTAGCCTGGTCCTGTGCAAAAATCAGTAAAATTTGGCTCGGTCCAGATATTTTTGCAAAAAATTCATAATTTTTAAATTGCCATTATTCTACAATTAAACTTTAAAATTTATTCTTTTTAAAGAATAGTAGGTTTCTAGGCAATAAAATTAAAATACATAAAACCTGTGCAAAATAACCTGCCTATGATGGAATCCTGTCTTAAACAGAAAAATGTGTTGATCCATGCAAAATAAATATAATAATTTGTGAGAAAAGAATAGAATACATTTACACCTGGTAAGAAGCGAACTTGTCTATGACACATTTTTTTTTTTTTCTTTCCTATGTGATCCCGCCTTAGAAGATTTTCCTGTATAGCATTTTTGAAAGTCTCCAATACATGGAATATGATTTAACAATATTAATGATAACTGAAACATTTGCATACAAATAGAGATTAAATAAAAAAAATAAACATCACAGCCTAGGGCACTTTTTTAAAAATGGAAATTATAAACATAAAAAAAGGCGAAAATAAGTATTTTTTGGTCAGAACTACTAGCACGAAACAATTTTTAACCATATCGACGTAAAATCTTATGTTTTTTAGAAATTCAGTCGGGCCGAGTTTTAAACTTTTTTCCATGCTGGGTCGGTCTCGGCTTTTACACCGGACCAATCCAATATTTTTTTTTGTACGAACACGAACCAGGACGAACTTTTTTTCTATGGGTCAGGCTGGTCCCATTCAAACTCAGTCGTCTGCTCCTATGGCACCCTCTGCCATCAAGGTATAGTGACTTCTCATGATATGCTCATCAGTGGCAGACAACCGTATACTATTTTTAATGTCCCCCTACAGATTTCTATTTATATGGCTAAATCAGCATTTCACAGGATGCTGCTGAGCTCATGCTTGCACAATGACTTTGAAATTCTAATCCTTTTAATGCAACCCTAAGTTACTTTTACTGTCAGTTTCAGCTCACTGGCATGATTCCTTCCATGTGTTGCAATTTTTACAAACATGAGTTTATATATTATCCTTTAGAAGAGCAGAAGTGGGAGCTCAAATTGATAAAGTTATATTTGCATAATACGGAAAAGCTCCTTTGATAGTTGATTAATTTTATAATTGATGCAACTATATAACTATAGTAAACTACATTCTGGGTACTGGGTAGAAACAAAGTAAAATGATGAAAATTCATCTTTAAATAACAAATTAAAATTAGGGATGTAACAAATAGTGATTTGGAAGAATAGCTGAGCTATATACTGAATATTCCGCCAAATTTTAGGCCAAATACCAAATATTCGGCGGCCGAATAGCAACTTTTTTTTTTTTTTTTTTTTTTTTTTTTCACAATAAAGAAAATAACTTTTGATTATATTATTTCTATATACATATACAGTAGATTTCTATTACGAGTTCCATTACAACAAAAAATCCTGTTACTACGAAATTTGACAAATCCCCTTTTCAAACTGCATTAACCCCAATGCATTAAAAATTCCGATTTAACGAAGTACATTTTTTTAGGAATTCCGTTACAACGAAAAATCTTCATTGAGCTCTTTTTTTTCCAATTGCTTGACAGAAATGAAATAGACTTTGAATAGAATGTCGAAGATAAAAAATAATGTTGTTTTGGGGACAGGTGCTATTTCAGGTTTTTCTCACCTCTGCTAATTTTTCTTTTGTCTACTTCTTTTCCCGAATTCCTTTTTCTTTCATTAGCCTGTGTGCTTCAAAATGATCACGTGATAGACAGTAAGTGGACTTCACTGTGAAATGAGTGTTTGTGCTTACTCTGGGATACCTCTGTCGCGCCAGTACCTGTTGCAGTGTGTTTCTTGCTTTGTTCGTTGATAAAATGGCATGTATGAAACAAAAACAATTTTCGTTGGAAGAAAAGAAAGCCATAATTTCTGAGATTGATATAGGATTGCGGAAAACTGATGTGCCCAAAAAATATGGAATAACACCATCGACTTTATCTACATTTCTAAAAGATAAGGAAGAGATTGAGAGACAATTCCAAAATGCAAGCACTGGTTCCCATAAAAATGAATGCGACAGTCCAAATTTCAATATGTCGATAAAGCCGTGTTCAAATGGTCCGAAGATGTTCGTTCATGCAATGTACCTATAAGTGGTCCTCTGATAAAGCAGAAAGCTGAAGAGTTTGGAACAATGCTTGGTATTGAAAATTTAGAAGCCAGTGTCGGATAGCTCAATCGCTTTCGCACTAGCTATGGAATTGTAATGAAATCAATTTGTGGTGAAGCAAGTGATGTACCTACAAAGAGTGTAAATGAATGGAGAGCTGGAGAAGTAGCTGCCATTATAAAGGCATACAGCTCTGATGATGTTTTCAATGCTGACGAAGCTGGGACATTTTATCAACTTGAACCGAGAAAAACATTAACATTTAAAGGCGACAAATGCATTGGAGGAAAAACTTCAAAGCAATGAACTACAGCACTCTTTTGTCGTACAAATCTGGAACCGAGAAGAGAAAAATATTAATTGCTGGTCACTCTGGCAAGCTGCGTTGCTTTAAGAACTGTCATTCATTGACTTGCTATTATAAATTCAATAAGAAGACATGGATGACACAAGATATCTTTAATGATTGGCTAGTGCAATTTGAAAAAGAAATGAAAGCTAAAAAATGGAAAACTCTTCTCCTGATTGATAATTGCAATTGCATGCCTCATAATAATCCCACAAATTGGACTGCATCCAAGTTGAGTACTTTCTGCCAAATTGCACTTCTACTCTACAGCCTCTAGACCAAGGCATCATCTGTGCTGTAAAATCTTGCTACAGAACTCTTTTGCTAAAAAAAATTCTTTGTGGCTTAGAGAATGGCGAAAGGACAAAAATAAATCTCAAAGAAGCTAATGAAATGATATCTGGTTCGTGGCAAGAAATTAGCCAGAAAACAATTTCTAACTGTTGGAAACATGCTCGGTTAACTGAGACCGAAGAAAATGAATCAGAAATTTCATATTGGATGAGTCCTCTGAGTTAAACACAATTTAGAAGGCTGTCAAATAATTAACATCAGTCCCTGATCAGGTGGATTTGGAGGATTTCCTATCTGTGGATGACAATACTCAAACATGCTCTGAAGTGTCTGATGAAGATATCCTTTTGTCCATTAAAACTACATTAGACCGACAAAACGACAAAAGCAGTGACAACGATATTTATGTTATTGCCGACTCAAAAGTTACCGCTTTGGAAGCTCTCTCATGCTTGGAGAAAATGCGTGCTTTTGTTTCTCATCAAAAGAATGAGACAGGGTTACCCAGAAGAGGTATTTTCTCACATTCATTTGTTGTACACATTTTTGTTATCGTCAACTACACATTCCTTTGTACAAACAAAAATCATAGATTTTCTGCAATAATGTACAACTAAATACAGGCTAGTCCATAATTTTGTATTTTTAATACTGAATTTTATTTTATTAACTTTTTATATGTTAATTTAACTAGCCTTTCCAGGGTTGCTACTTATATAGGAGAATGAAATTCCCTGACATTTCCAGGTGTATTTTAGAAAAATTTCCACCTGCGATGTAGTGTGAACTAGGCACAACGAGAGTAAAATAAATATTGTATCACTCGAAAATATTAAATTTTTCTAACTATAGATAATACTGACTGAAATTTTCACATATGCACCCCCCTCCATCCCCACCAAGAGAAATATAAATTAGACATAGATTCCTTAAAAAAAAAATTTGAGTGTTTCAAATAAAGTTTTCCTTAAACTGAAAACAAAAAATATCAATATAATATTTTGTATTGGATCACAATTCATTTTGAGCAACTATCACAATCTCACTTAAGACTCACCCCTTTAGACAAAGGGGTTGGAGAAGCAAACATTTCAGGGAAGGGTTGAGGAGATTTGAAATGATTTATAAATTATATTAATAGTAGCTGAGGAAAATTTAAGAGAAAGGTGACTTAAATGAAATTTCTAATAACTGGAATTTGCAAAAACATAAAAGATTTTTTCATCCGTCATCCGAAGAAGCATGTACTCATTTGGCGATCCACAATCATGATGACATTTTATTAAATTCCCTGACTTTTCCAGATATTGAATAAAATATTGAAATTCCCTGACTTTTCCAGATATAGGATAAAATATTGAAATTCCCTGACTTATTAGGCCAATTTCCGAATTCCCTGACTTTTCCAGGTTGCGTAGCAACTCAGTCTTCCATTAAAATCTTTTATAATGAAAGGTAAATTTATTTTACCTAATTAGTTTATGTGTATATGTAATTCATTAGATAAATAGGAGTATACATTACAACGAAATATGTTAGCAGTCCCGTGGAGTTCGCTGTAATGGAAATCTACTGTATGCACAATTTAAAATTTTAAAATGGAAAAAATAATTAAAACCTAATTTATGTTCTATTATTAATCTGTTTAAGTTTTTTAATAACTTGATGTAGGGTGAAAACCCCAATAACTGAGACCTTAAGATTATTTCTTGTTTGAATCCCTATTACAAAATTTTAAATCCCTTTTATACTTATTTTTCTTTTTGAAAGGATAGCAGAGTTACATTCAAAAAAGTACTGTTAACAAAATTATCAGAAATTATATTCTGTATTATTAAAAGTTATTTTTTTCTATATATATGGTGAATAACTCCAGTAACTGACATCAACACCATTTTGAAAAACCGATAACTGACACGAAGTGAGCCAGTGTCTGACACATTTTTTATTTCAAGAAATTTATGCTTTAATAATACTTTAATCTTTATTATAAAAACAATTTACTTAAACCTTATTTACATATTATGATGTCATGCTACAAATGTGTCTCTTTTATCATGTTTTAAATTATTAGTAATGCAAATATCCAATAACTGACATTTATGAACCTGTAACTGACAAATGGTGTCACGCCCTGGTAAAACAACTTAAATTTTAATGGTTATGACTAAAAGATAAATTTAATTTATTATTATTATTTTTTTTTTTTTTTTTTAACCAGTTCAAATAACAGATTTCAACTTTCTTTAATATTACCAATAATTAACTCCTCTGTCGGAGACTGGTGAAATGAAATTACTGGAACCAATAATTGGCATCCCCCATTAAACTAAATTAAATAACTATAAACTAGAAATTATGGTCCTAATGTATCATAGACTTCTTTTAACAGATTTCTACAAGTATAACTTTAAGAAAAAGTTTAGGATGGATGCCTCAAAATGGTCCTTTTTGTGTTCTCAAAAGTTTCTTCCTCATTAAATATGTTTTTGGCCTACTAGTGGTGAATAAATTGACTCCAAAATAAAAATAAGTGTTTAAGTTACCGCTAGATGAATTTACTTTGCAGAATTTTACAAAAAAAAAAAAAAAAAAAAAAAAAAAATGCTAAATAGTTAATAGTTAAAAAAAATAAAATGCAATAAATTGCATAAAATAGTTATGCAATTTAGAATGAAAATGACTCCATGAATATTTCAGAAAATAGCACGTGATTAGAGGGAAAAATTGCAAAAAATTCTTATCCTGAATTTATTTGGCATATCTTGGAATATTCAGTGTGACTTTAGCAATGTTCGGCAAGATATTTCGAAATATTCGGCAAAAGGTCTGAATACTGAATAGTGGCTGAATATTCATCCCATCCCTAATTAAAATCATTAAAGAATAAATTACTTGCTAACCCAGCCTGCTCTACCTCCCCAATTTCTTGTTTTATAATTTCAATTTGTTAAGCTTGAGACTACATTTTTTAATATTTAAGAACATGATGTATTTTAGGTATCTTGCATTGTTTTTAAGTCATCTTATTCTTTATATATATGTAAAAAAAAAAAAATCTCATAAATCATTGCTGTAATGATACTGTCAGCTCATCAAAATAAAGAAAGTTTTATAAATTCTTATCAGTCCATTCACTGAATTTCAAAATACACTCAGGAGTAGATCGACTGCCATCTATCAAATGTCATTCACTATGAGTGTTAGAATTTATTTACAATACTAGCTACTGAAATACAAGACGTCTCAACTGAACCATGCCCCAATGTGCCCCCACTGCCTGCTGCAACTTTAATACCTGATGAGCAATAACCCATTATTTAAGTTTTGCAGTGACTCACAATGTGAGCCACTGACTACATAGATGAGATACATGGCATGACAAACATACTAAATCAACATTCTTAGGATGTATTAAACTGTACATTTTAAAGTATAAAAATTTTAGGGTCAGGTGGGGTAAAATGGGTATAAAATTCACTATTTTTAAATGTTCAGTTAAAATTTTCTCATAAATGTTAAACAATTAAAACTTTTTTTGGTATTTTCTTTACACTGCGTATTCTTGGAATGGAAATACACAATTTTTATTTTTTAGGCAACAAAAGTATGTCTATAACAAAACATTTAATAGATGTATGTTTGGAATACCCTTTTTACCCCACGCAGGTGAAAATGGGTATAGTGTGGGGTAAAATGGGTACATAAAAGTTTAACAATGAATACTGTATAAATAGATTTACCAGAGATTATATAATGAAGTAATAGAGAAAACAATGTTATATATGTCTTAAAAAATGTTTTTTCTTTATATATATATATATATATGGAATTTAAGTTAATAGATAAATGAAAACATTTTCTGGCTACACTTTTTTCAACTCGTATTCTCACACTTTTACATTTTAAGTGTTAAAAGTCTATTTATCAAAAGCATAATGGCCCAGATTATGTAAATGTTGATTCATTTAATGTTTCTATTATCTGCTTTCTTTTTACAATATTATCTATGAGAATGTCCATTGTTACTGTTATGATCATTAGAGCAAAGTTTCAGAAAACTTCCAATTATTTAGTTATAAAATATAATGTGGATAAAATTGAAATAACCAGTTAAATACCTACCATCATGTTCCACTCCCATTAAATATATATAATAAATAAAAATTTTGTTAAAAATTACGTAGACTCTCATAAAATATATCTAATTTGTAATAAAATTCTGATTTATTATATAGACAAGTAAAATGTTTTTTGTTTCAAATTAGATATATTTTATGTGAGTGAAACACAATGATATTTAACTAGTCATATCAATTTTTATCCTAATAATAAAATAACTGGAAGTATTTCTGAAAAATTGCTCTAATGGTCACAAGAGTAATGAATGGATGTACCCCAGTGTCTTCAGCATCAGGGAAAACATAAAACGCAACCAATCTTGGACTTTTCCAGGAATTTTACTTCATATTCATACATTTCATCTGCTTCAATAGCCACAGTTTTGCCACTGAATCCTTGTCTTTTTTCCCAAATATTGGACGTTCAATCATGCATCTACAGATACATCTATTTTTACTTCGGGGATATCTTCCACACATTAAGTTAAATGTCTTCATTTGTTACAACTTCATCTGCTATTGCTTGGACATGTTTATGTATCAGCTTTAAAGTTTATTTTAAGATTATTTGGAGGTGTGGCAGATTGATAGGTGTCGAGAAAACAAGGATGTGTCAAAGCCACACTGCTCTTATTTTTCTTGACAATTCTGATTCTATTTCCCAACTCTTTCGACCATCTCTTCTTAAAATTTCAAATCCTATCAGCACCTGATATGCCATCTAGAAAAGGAATATTTCTATACTGAAACTAGCCATTTTTGCATCTGGAACAAACATATATTTTGCACTCCCCCCCCCCCCCCCCTCAGCAAAATATATTTACAAAGAAAATTTTACTAATTTTCTAATAGCCGACTTATTTTAAAATTTAAACTACGTAATACTGACGTAAATACATGTAATACTACATAATCTGCTTTGTTAAATACTTGAAAATGGAATCGAAAAAAAAAAAAAATCCGCTTTATACAGGATCCTTATGCCATATCATCCTTAGATTCTTCTACGCTTTGGCATACCCCAGCCAGGATAATTTTAACAATGTCGTGCTAAACAGTGACTTGAAAAATCGGCAAACAAAATCTTCATTTGGTGTCCGGGGCACATGCCCTTTCTGCCCCATCCTTAGTTTTGGCCCTGTATGTGCATTATATAAACATTTTACAGTATTTTTAAAACTAATTCTATTCTAATTCCAGTAAAATAAAGAATTTTATTCAGAAAAGTTCTATATAACACTTTAAAAATACTACAAATGTTAAGCCTAACACTATACCCATTTTACCCCATTTATAAGATTTAAGATAAAACAATAAAAACAAAAGACATTTTCTTGTTTGTAATTTGGAAAAGTATTATAAGTGCTCAATGAACGAAATGAAGTCAAATAAATGAGTTTATATCAGATATTATGAGGTGCAGGAAGAAGTTTATTCAGACCATATGTGGCATGAAATTGTCCTCAAACGGTTTTACTGTTGCCACTTAAATAGAAAAAACTATAAAAACAAAAATAAAGTAGGAGAAGAAAGCTTAAACTTCAAGTAATCATACATAATTTTGAAAACTATAAATATCTTAAAAAAGTTTTAAAAAATTAAACAATATTTTTTGACTACCCATTTTACCCCACCTGACCCTATGCAAAAAACAAAACAAAACAAAAAAACAGATAATTTATAAACTTAACTGAAGAAGTCATAGTCAAGGAACTTACCAGAGTTATATGAGATATACACATTAATGAAATGCAAATGGCAAAAAATATATTCAGAATATTTGGACGAAAGTTAGGAAATAAGAAAGCACTTATCACTGTTTCCTAAAAAGAAAAAAAAACAAAGTTTTGAATAAATGTTTTATAATCAAATAAAATAACATAGAAGATTTAAAATAAATTATGCTGGTTAGTGGTTATTTTCTTGCTTACACTTATGCCCGCTTATTACACAAACATACACATTTAAAATAAAGCAAGGCTTTTTCACCAGTTTTCTTGTAGTTTTATGCATACTTGCTATAAAACAATGGGGGAAAAAAAAAAAAAAAAAAAAAAAAACTTAAGGGACATGTTGATAAAACATTTGTTTGAAATTTAAAATAAGGATTTAATAACTACATATCTCTGAATATGGAAGGTTTTAATAACTATCTCTCTCTAAATACGGTTGTGTCTTTATAGATTTGTACAAGAATTTAACTAGACTATATTTATTTTCAAGGAAAGCATGTATTTTTATATTGTATTAAAACTGAAGAACAATAATACATAAACATACATTTCCAGATAAAGGGTTTGTTGGTACACTTTATTTTATATTACTTTACTTATTCCTAGTAATATACAGTGAACTCCATTAGTACGGACTTTCAAAGGACGTTATTTTTCATCCGCACAAACTGAAATCCACATCAAACGGTGCCTTTAACATTAATTAGAATAGAATGGTTGAAATGAAATTGTCTGCATTAATTGGAGATACGTCATAAGAGGAGGCATATTAATGAGAGCCTACAGTATATGTGTATATATACACTAGGGATGCATTGAATATTTGGCATGTATTCAGTACTCGGCCATACTATGAAATATTTGGTTAGGTAAAATATAAAACTATTTAACCATTTATAAAACTATCCAGATTTCTAGAAAATCATTTTGTAATGCCTAAATAGAAAAGATAAAATATAATTTTTAAATTTTTGTGCTGAAATAATTAAAAAAAAAATTAAATTAAAAAGTACATTTAAGAACATTAATAATGGGTTCCTTCTTTAGCTAAAATGTATATGAAATACAAGAATCTACAGATAAAATTATGATATAAATAATTTAATAAAAGCAAATGCTTTATTAGTAGTAAATCAGCATTTGAAATATTACAAAAAATACACCAAGTCGTTAAAATTTTTAAAACATACAAATAATAAAAAATAAATTTTAATTTGGGCAAAAAAATTAAAAGATACAGTATGTTTAAAAAAAATTGTATGTTCAGAAAAACAAAACAAAATAAAAGTTTGTATAAGGCCAAATCACTATTCATTACATCCCTAATATTTACCGTACTTCAGAGAAGGGACATTATACAATTCAACATCCCCCTTCCCCCCAGAAACACACACGTGCAAAAAAAAAAAAAGAAAAATGTAAATTGCATAAGGATTAAACACACTAAATTCTTATTAAAATTTTATGACATATTATGCAGTGATGATACTAGGCAATCCAAAAACCGAGAAACACATACAGTCGAACTCGCTTTTAACGAGCCCTGATTTAACGAAGAAATCATAAATACTTGGTTGGTACAATGTTAAGTCTATGGGAGCATAACTCGCTTTTAACGAGCAAACCCCGGTTATAGCGAGCAATATTTTTGTGATTTATAAAATTTCTATTGACTTCCGCCTCTCCAGCTCAGTTAATGTTTCTTGGAAAAATTCCTTTAACATTCCGAAATTAACAGAAATTGAGTGTGCAGAAAAACTTTAAACTTTTTTTCAAGCCAGGGGTTCAAATGACGATGTTTTTTGGGCCAAGAGTCCTCTTCGAAGAACAATAACACAAGAGAGACAATAAGACAGTTCAAAGCAAATTAACCAACTCCTTTTGTAGTGTACAGAAATAAAAAATAAATAAAGTATGTATAATAAAGTAAGTATGCATGAATTTGTGTAATTTTTTACGAGCACCCAGTTATAACGAGCAAATATCACGGTCCCTTCGCACTCGCTATAACAGAGTTCGACTGTACTTCCTAAAACTTGACCATGTTTGCAAAAGACAAGTCCTCTTCTTCATAATAAGTCAAGTTTCATGTTACTTAATATATCTGCTTTAAGATTATTCACCCAAAATTTTTACTCATTTTAAAACAGTTATGAATACTGGAGGTTAGATGGTCCAGCACAATTTCTCTTTTGTGCGACATTGTTGCCATGTCTGCAAAATATGGCAATGAAATCTCTCTAGTGAAATTGGCAATGAAATGTGGTGGAATTGGAAAATAAGATTCCAATTAAGCTTAATGTATAATGGTGTTAAGACAGAAATTGTTTTTAAATAAATGATTTGAAAGAAATATATATCTAATATTTTATTTAACAAAATAACAGGATTAACATTGCAAGTGCATCCATTAAGAAGTTGTTTGAATTTCATAAAAATTTGAAAAAATATTAATACAATGGTGAAAGTGATTTACAGATTATACAGATACCTGATATAAACCATGCTTACCAAAACTACCACAGAAGTAAGAACAGCAAAAGATGTATTAACAACACGATCCTAAAACAGAGGAGAAAACGAAATATTTTACAGAGATATCTAAATGCTTGTACAAACTTCAGGGATGAAAACAGCAAGCAATTGTTAAAGAGAAAAATACATAAAGGTTTTAAAGAATGCAATAAAAGAAGAAATAAGAAGAAAACTGAATTTTTATACTACAAATATGTATATTTAGTAATATTTTATTCAGATTAAAATAAACACCTGATAATGCAAATTTCTTCTCTATGCTTTATGGAATCTTGTGTATGTTTTAATCAGGGTTGGTAAGTTTTTGCCATAGGTGGAAAAAACCTAGTTAAAACCGTCTCAGCAAAAATAGGTTTTCGCCAAAGTGGTGGCAAAAAAAGGCTGTTCATTTAATTTTTTTCCCAGAAAAAGATCAATAAAAGATTTAAAAAATCAATATTCTAAATTTATTTTTGAACTCTAAGTTGTTAAATAAGTATAATTATGTGTTTTATGAAATAATACTAACTTTTATAACAAAATTATAAATGAAAAAAATAATAATTTTACATAAATAAATAGAAAACTTGATTATTTATTATTCATGTTTATACAATTATAAATGATTATTCACATAATAGAATTGTGGAGGCTCTAAATGAGTAAAGCATTTATGTTTATTGTGTTTGAAACTCAAATAAACAATTACCATAAAATCCCGTTAATCCGCGCTTCCCGATTAAGCGCCCCCCTCCCACTTCGTAAACAAATTGGAAAATTCAAGAAATCCCGAGAAAGCGCCCTCCCTGCAAAAAAATTTCGGTGCGCATGTCAAGATCAATTTCAATCATTTCTTTACTTTTTCTTTTCAAATAGGTCTATTATTCTACTTACCTTTGATTTCATTTATTTTTTTCAGTTTATTCAAATCTCCTTTCGGCGTTTGCACTTACCTATCGTCGTAAACCTCGGAGAAAGCCGTAAACGCAGTTCAGTATTCGTTTTACGATTCGATTAAGAATCGATTCACGTTATCGAACTACCGAACTACCTATCGGTACTTAGTTTCTGTACAGCTACGTAACTTCATATTTATGCGTATAATTAATATTTTTCATAATACCATTAGCCTTGTGTATTATTATTACTAAATATATAAAATAATAGTGATAATAACAATACATAGCCTTTTCTTTTAGTAACTTTCGGAATTTTATATCGTGTTGGTTTTTTTTCTTCTAAGTTATGGTAGATGGCGCCAAAATAACGGGAAGTCGGATTTATTGGTATTATTTATTTTATATTATTATTAATAAGTACTGAATTGGTGATTTAATTTGATATTTGAAGGTGATATACATAATATTTACTTTTTATATCACTATTTAAAATGAGTTAATGTAGTGATAAAGTTATTTTTTTAAATTAATTCTATGTCAGTCTGATTTAAATTTCCCATTATAAGACATTTCTTCTTTAAAAAAAAAATAGTTTCATTTGCAATATTTTTCATGTTATTATTGTGATTTGTATTATTTATTTAGCTTTTATAGATAAGAAATGATGATTTAAAAAAATATATATGGATATTTAAGTCCCTAATTCACAACAGATGCAACACCGCATAAAATGTTACCACTAGTTTAAAAAGAATTTTAGGACATTTTCAAATGCAATATCTTAGTGTTTTTTAATTATTTTAAATTATTAAGTTCGTTTTAGTTTTCTGTTACCATATTAATGACAAATATTAGTGTTGCTATTTATCTTATGACAAATATTAGTGTTATTATTTATCTAAATGCATTCCAGTTTCAAAGCTTTTGAAGTCCAGAATTTTCTATAATTTGAAATCGCTTTTAATCGCGAAGCTATACTGTTTTTCTATTTTGTATATAATTTTTTTTTTTCAAAATGTTTTTCTTTTCTCACTTTATTAAAATAATGCGTATTTTGCGGCATACGGCCACTACCATCCCCCACTCTCACCACCCATAGATATCATTACTACAATTTTAATACCGTGCAAGCGCCCCTCCGATTTTTTTTACGATTTTCCGTCGTGTTTGGGGGGGGCGGATTAACGGTATTTTACGGTATATTGTAAATTCAATTTTTTAAAATAAAATTATATTTAAAGCAGAACTCTATTAAATTTCAAATAATTCAGCGATATCTTCAACACAACCAAATTTTTGCTGTTTTAGCATAGCGTAACAATAAACTAGTTTAGAAAGAGTATTTGTTGACATTTTATTTTGAATTTTAGTTTGCACAAATGAAAAATTTGAAAAAAATCTTTCGATAATGGGTAGAAAATGGATACAATGGTGAACAAGTAAAATAGCTACAGGCTACTTACTGAAAGTAAAGAATGTAACTTTTTGTCCCTTTCTTGGAGTGTAAGAGGGAGGGAAAAGAAATTCTAGTTTCCTAACAAGACAGAATAGAGAATTTTTTCAATATATAATTTTCGATTTAATTTAATTTCCTTTTTATCTGTAACAGACTAGTTTCATCAGATAAATAATTATAAATTAGTACCAAAGACTTAAATATTTACATATTTTTAAGACTCATTGCATAAAACAAAAGTAGCAAAGTTATATAAAACCTTTTGATAATTAAAAAAATATTAATGGCTGGCAAAATACTTTACTTAAGAAAAAAAAAAAAATAACAATATTAAATGATATGTTATTAAATTTAATTGTTTATACCATTATTATCCTTATTAGCTTATAGATATTATTACACATTAAAGCAGACCTGCCAACCTTTGAAAATGAGAAATCGTAGCACACAAAATTTAAATTAATCTGGAGGTTGGTTGGTTGGTTTTTTGTGTTACACAGTCATCTTTTGACATTCGTAAAAGGAATAAGATTTCAGTCTTTCAACTCAATATAGTAATTTTTTTCCTTTGAAAATTTCTATACGATTTTTAGTTTCTCTTTTCGTTTTGCAGCATTTTTTTTTTTTTTTTACATTTGTAAAAGGAGCCTGGTTCCAGTTTTTTAGCCCAGTTCAGTAAATTTTGACGAAATTCGGGATTTTTTTCCTGCGATCATTTCAGGATGTTCACAATTTTTCCGCAATCGTAATTCACATTTTTCTATCACGATTCTTTGTTGAAATTCGCACTTTTTACCATGAACTTTTGACGAAATTCGGATTTTTTACCACGATCCTTTGCCGAATTTTGCATTTTTTTCCGCGATCCTTTTGACGAAATTAGTGTTTTCTTTCTGCGATCTTTCGGTGAAAATTTGCTTTTCTTACTGATCTTTTGACGAAATTCGCGTTTTCTTTCTGCGATCTTTCGGTGAAAATTTGCTTTTCTTACTGATCTTTTGACAAAATTCGCGTTTTCTTTCTGCAATATTTTGACAAAATTCGCACCATTGAAAACACAAAATCTCAAATCTTCCGGGACACACACACACACACACACACACGACATCCCTTGCACTGCGTTTTTACCACGATCTTTTGACGAAATTTATTTTCTTCTGCGACTAATTGACGAAATTGATTTTTTTTATACTGTCATTTGTCGAAATTCGCGGTAGTTTATCGCAAATCATGTGATTTTGCACACTATTTCAAACCATGCCCCTCAAAGAACCCCTCCCCCCTCCTTTCCAGAAATTTTTAAAATGGAACCTTGTTTCTAAGGAAGCGAATTCCTGTAAAAATATTTACAGAAACACGATTCACTTGTGGTTAATATACATAAAGAGAGTGTTTTATGTTAAGAAGTTTGTTTTGCAGCCCATATTTTTTTTTTTTCCATGAGTATTTTTTAATGTCCGAATTTTCGGACTAATGGCCAATTTTTTAAAACTTTCGGAAAGGAATACTTTTAAATTTTGGAAATTTCACAACAGAATCACTCCGGAAAAATATGCTGTGCGGGATAAAAATCGCAACTAGAAACAAAAAATGCGTTTGTGTTTTTTGCAAAAAATCGTAGTTTAAGACCGATTTTCGTAGCATCGTAGTTTATAGGTCCAAATCGTAGCAACTACGAATTTTTCGTAGCAGTTGGCAGGTCTGCATTAAAGACAAATAAGAATTTGCCATTTTTGCTGTTTTTTTCCATTTTTGCCCTGGTTTTTTCCAGTTTTTGCCACTTTCCTGGCAAAAATGCCAACCCTTGTTTTAATATACCTGATTGATAAAGAGCAAGGTGAAATGTTTAGTGATGAATTTTACCACCTATTTCACATTGCAATAAAAAAAATTCCTAAAAAATATATAAAATAAGAAAGTACTTTTCAGTTATACTAACAGCATAGTTGCCAAAGGAAACATTTGAAAAAAAATATAACATTTGAAAACTACAGACTTTCACAAACTATTTTACTATATCAATAATACTTAAAATACAAGAATGAATACATATTATACAATAAAATAAGACTAAATTTAAACTGCATGTATGAAATTGTAAATATCTCTTAGCATTGCAGGAAACTTTTTAAAATAAAGATGTCGCCACATGAATTCTATGAGATAGGATTGTAAATGATAACGAACAGTGCTGCGCTGTCTTTTATTATGCCGTTTTATGATGCTCCATAATTTCTTAACAGATTAGATGGGACATCCAGTGTTAGGGGCAACAAAATTATATTTGTTATTTACTGTGAAATGTTCATAGCATGGGTGCAAAAAGTTCACCTAAGCCAAGACTAAAACGTTTTAGAGTATTAGGAATAGCCAAATGAAAATGAACTAGAAGATTTCTGTCTTTGCATTATAGCTAAAAATTGATCTCTTACAATAAATCAAAGTGATTAAAAGTTCTTGACAGTAAAATTGTTATAATTTAAGTGCATAAAATGGAATTTAGTATCGGTCAAAAATTTTTCCAAGACTGAAATCAGTCCTTAGACTGGAGGTCTTGCATCCATGGTTCATAGCCAGCATCATGCAATTCATCAGTTGTATATCCTCTCCAGCAATCTGTAAGATAATACAGTAAAACCTCCATAACGGACACTCTCGAATAGCAGACACCTCTATTTAACGGGCATCTTTCCAATCCCCACTCCCAAAACCTAAATTTTTGTATATTTAACCTCTGAATAACGGACATTCCGAATAGCAGACAGTAATTTTGGTGATAAAGGATGAAAAATTATTTTTTAACGAGAAAAAAAAATGGAAAAAAAAAAGTAAAAAGCCTCTAAATTTATCGGGGCAATGTGTCATAAATTTTGTGATCACAGATAAATGCAGCGGGTAGGCTGGGGAAAATCCCCCCTCTCACGTCCAGCGTTGAATTCACAAGGTTGCCCGGGAGGGACATCCCCCCGGAGCATTGAAATGCCCCCCCCCCCCCCCCCCCCCAAGAAAAAAAAATCATTTTAGTAGGGCTTGTTCGTAAAATTCAAAAAGTAATTAACTGGATTGCATCATTGCATAACATAGAAGATAGAAATCAGAGATGTCACATGGCGTCATATAATCTGAGCAAAAGAAAAATAATCGCTGAAAATCTAACATATGATTTTATTTATTTATTTTTACCCTTTTATAAAACAAAGAAAAGAGTTGCTGATAATTTCGTTAATATTGATGATGAGCAGACCTACTAACCTTTGAAAATGAGAAATCGTAGCACATAAAATTAAATCTAATCTGGAGGTTGGTTGGTTGGTTTTTCGTGTTTCACAGCTATTTTTTGACATTCGTAAAAGGAATAAGGTTTCAGTCTTTCAACTCAATATAGTAAATTTTTTCCTCTGAAATTTTTTATACAACTAGGGGGCTCGGCCCCCTACGAGCTACGCTCGCCAACCCCCTTCCAGACACCGCAGACTCTAAATGCACGCTAATTTGATCGGCTTTAAAAAGATTTCGAAAGATTGAATTATAATTAAAAAAACAGTGGCGATCTCCCTATAAACGAATTTCTATTCATTTCTCTTTGATTGGGGAATTTTAACGCCAAATCCGCTGCGGTACTACTTGATTATCCTGTCGACCAATTTCGCCAAATTATATAAATCGCCAAACCACTCGCCAAATTATACAAATTGATATAATTTTTATTTTAAATAACGAAAGAACAAATAAATTCGTACAACATTAATAAAAACACAAATAAAACGTCGAAATAAAAATAACTTGATGACGTATACACGTGTAACAACATTTCAAAATAAGCTAATATAAAAGGAATTAAGTAAAGAGAGTCTTTGTCTCCCGGTATTTTTTAACAAAGCGAAAAGAAAGTTCTTTTAAATGAGACATTTTAAATTAATTCTCAAAATATCAAATAAATGTCTAGCGCAATTTCTAAATTTAAACTTTTTTGCAATATTATTTTGTGTTCATTTTATGTAATAACTATAATGTGACGTAAAAATGACGTAATTTCTCCTAAGACTTCTAACGCATGTTAATGAACTTATTATTTTACAATATCCTTTCTCCTTTTAAAATTCACGTGTATACTTTTTATGACGTAATTTTTAATAAGTTCCTGCTTTTTATACGTAATTATTTAATTCTAATTTGAAAGTTTTTTCCTGTTAATAATAGTCACGTGTAAATAAATTTTTAATTTGAAGCAAACATTATTGCTTGCGCTTTTTATATTGTTGGCAACAGTTTAAATTAGTACAATTTTCTGAAATCTGTAAAAAATATCTCTAGAAATGCTGAAAATTTGAATTTAAAATAGATATAAAACCTCGAAAAATGAGTCAAATTAAAAAAATAAATCAATTCTGCACACCGGTAAATTATAACGTATAAAATGATCTAAAAATTATTAAATTCCGATGTATAGTTTTTGCTACTATAAAACTTTTTTAGTGGAACGATTTCGTCTAACTTTAGCATTAAATATCTCTTAAAATAATTCTTCGATTTGAAAACTGTCTGCATCAGTGTGTTTATCAAACATTTCTGTATAATACTACCGATTTTCATATTTTTGTATGCATTATTTTTCTTAATATTAACGAAGAAAGACCTCCGGTCACAAAAAAATCAAAACCGGCGGCGGCGGCGGCGGCGGTGACAGCGGTAGTTACTTTTTTTTAGAATAGAGAGACATTTAAAGTTTCTTCTCGTTTTGCAGCATTTTTTTTTTTTTTTTTTACATTTGTAAAAGGAGCCTGGTTCCAATTTTTTAGCCCAGTGCAGCAAATTTTGATGAAATTCTCGAATTTTTTTCCCGCGATCATTTCAGGATATTCACAATTCTTTTCCCACAATTGTAATTCACATTTTTCTATCCCGATTCTTTGTTGAAATCTGCACTTTTTACCATGTTCTTTTGACGAAATTCGCATTTTTTACCGCATTCCTTTGACGAATTTTGCGTTTTTTTTAACACGCAAAAGTGATATGTTTAATAATAATTCGTAAATTGAAATGTTTAATAATAAATTGTACAAATCATGCGATTTTGCACACTATTTCAAATCTTGCCCTTCAATGACCCCCCCCCCCCCCCCTCCAGAAATTCTTAAATTGGCATCCTTCTTTCTAAGGAAGGGAATTCCTGTATAAATATTTACAGAAACACGATTCACTTGTGGTTGATATTCATAAAGAGAGTTTTATGTTAAGGCTGTTCTCAACTGCTCTGCTCAACAAGCACAAAATATTTTGACACATTTAAAAATTCATTTTTTAACGGAAAGATATAATATTAGAAAGCCTGGCCATGGCTGGCGATTTGGAATCGAACTGTGTTTTCCATTTTTTGATCAATCAATTACCTATTGAGTTATAGGCGATTTTGATCCCGTGACGCGACATTTTTCTCCCCTTACTGACTGAATTTTCTTCTCTCTTTCGGAAGTTCAGTTCAAAATGCCAACTTTGACAGTCTTTTCTGAAAGATCTATTGCGTTTACAAGAAAACGGAAAAATGGTTCGATGACATACTTTCTGAATAACAACAGCTTCTAATTCCATGCGTTTCCAAACAAAAATGAATTAAAACTTATGTCAGAAAGTTAACGCTTTGGATTTGAGAACAGCCTTAAGAAATTTGTTTTGGAGCCCAGATTTTTTTTTTCCCATGAATATTTTTTAATGTCCGAATTTTCGGATTCATGACCAGTTTTTTAAAACTTTCGGAAATGAATGCTTTGAAATGTTGGAAATTTCGGAACAGAATCACTCCAGAAAAATATGCTGTGCGGAATAAAAATCGCAACTAGAAACAAAAATGCGTTTGTGTTTTTTGCAAAAAATCGTAGTTTAAGACCGATTTTCGTAGCATCGTAGTTTATAGGTTCAAATCGTAGCAACTACGATTTTTTCGTAGCAGTTGGCAGGTCTGGATAAGTTACCTACTGAAGAAGTATCAGTTGATGTATGCGATCATATTCCTTTAGAATTTTCGACAAAAGCTGACTATTAGTGATGATGAAACTGATACTGAAGCTGGAGATGCTTTTCCTGAGAAATCGAGAATTTCAAAGAAGCAGCAAAATAAGGGAGTAGTAACACAATTTTTTTGTAAAAAAAGATGACACAGAAGGATTAAACTACTGAAAGAGCTAAAACTTCACATTGAAAAACAAATTACATGGAATCACAAGCAAAAGCAAACTTTTGTAACAGATTTTTTTCATAAGAATGTAATAAACAGTTGATAAAGGTAATAGTAAGGCGTGTCAATTTGGAGGGCAAAAATAAAAATTCATGATTTTGTGAATGAGGGGGTCCAAAAAATTGCCTTTTGATGCATAATATCCTAATTTAACAGATTTTTCCTTATTCATAAAGATTTACCTTGGTAAATTTGCGCTTGATTATAATCTGTATTGAAATTTCCGAAAAAGGGGATAACTTAATATAAACTACAACAAATTTTGCTCAAAATGTGGTTTAATGAACTCAAGCAATTTTATTTATATTTTTACTTTATTATGAAAAACTGAAAACACATTCTAAAAAAAGTTAAAAGCTGTAACCAACAATATTGATGAAATGCTTCGATTCACTCCTAGACATCATTCTTCTGCTTGCTTCCTGGCCTCTAATGAATCCTTCTCATATCACATGAGTATACACTTTGCCAGAAGCCTCTGTTGCTTGTTTCACACACCTCTCTATGTACTGCCCATGACATGGCTACTTTGGAACTTGCACTGGCTCTACTACAAACTTTTTTATTTCTGATATTTTGAGTTCACAAGTAAAAGGAGGTTCATATACTTTTTTATAACCAGTCTATCAGTTCCAAAAAGGAAGTTGCATTTGGATTAACTGCAGGTGTTTCCCTAGGCCAAACAAATAGGTCTCCTGGTATATCATCATCTTCATTCCTTAAATCAATTATCTTCTGGATCCCAGCTTTTCTTTCTTCTTAGTCTTCTGAGCATAAAAGTGTCTGAAGCACCATTTCACTAAATGCAAACCACAATGAACATTGGATTGTTGGCAAAACAATATCTGCTATTGCTTTCTTCTGATAATGTAGGAGAATGAATGTGGCGAGGTCCTTCCACCCAAGAGAATTTCGATTTGATAGTAAACACCAACAGTGCATTCCATAAGCAGTCGTAATTTCTTAAAGTTATTGCCTTTAAGGCCATGTTTTGAAATTCATATGCGACAAATCCTATTTGCAGTTGTTAACCACCAAGAGTGGCTTACAGGTCCAATTTCTAATAATGCCAAATCAGTGGAAGTACACCTGTCCTTATGGTCTGAGTTATCATGTAACCATAAGCCTGACTGTAGAGAGATCATTGATAACAGTGTCATTCAATGCAACCAAAGATTTTGGAAAAGATATTCTGACAAATCAGGTATTGATATCAAGTTCTGTTGCAGCATCAAACATATTGCCAATCTTACTACTCCACTTGTTGTTAGACAAAGTTTTTCCATCCAACTCTCAGATCAAGTGCCGCAAAGGTTAGTATGAAGTATGAAGTTAGTATGAAGTTAGTATGCGTTAGTATGAAGTTAGTACATTAGTATGAAGAGCACAAACCAACCAGATGAGTTTATATTTCAGTTTTGCCTCAATTCAATGCATGACTCTTCCTTACCAACCAGTGTTAACATTGGTTGTGTCACCACCAAAAGCCTGAAAAGTTTTATCAAAGCTGTTTTTCTTTAAAAAATCCACAAGATGGTTAGCAATAACTTCAACATGTTTCCTTTTCGTTAAGTCTTTATCTGGGGTAAAATGGCAAAGATACCTTCCGCCTGGCTCACTGCAAACAGTGTAATGCTCTTCTTTCACAATACTTAGAAACTGATGACTTGAGTTACCTTCTTGTAACAGAACTTTAGTGGAATCTTGGCGTCCATCAAAGAAGATACATTCAAGATTTAATATATTGCCTGTCCGGCATCGAACATGGAATTCTTTATAAAGTTTTTTCATAAATTTTCCTTACGCCCTTTTTACTTTATTGTGATCAACCACAAGTCTCCTGTCTCTTTCAGTAATTAATCCAGTATTCAAAAATGCAACTGTTGTAATGGCAGCAGTAGCACGTAGACCGACACCATACCTAATACTTTGCATGCAATATTGTGCAATTGTAATGCATTATACTGACTTGTACTTGAAGTAGAAGGTACATCAGAATCATCACTATGGAATCTGCAAAGGATCTTCAAATTCTTCATCTGTAAAATCAGTTAGCTCTTCATCTTCGTTGGAGAAAAAAACTTTATTTGTTTGTAATGTTAACTCTTCCTCCCTTTTCTGCTCATATTCAGAAATTCTTCTTAATTCACCTTCTTGCCTCTTCTGCCTTTTAATTTGTCTTCTGTGCTCTGGTAGATCTGGTAATCCAATTTGATGCTGTCTAACAGATCCAACCTTCTCCCTTTGACTATTTGTATGATATTAATCAATGCAAAAACCCTTGACGGGTTAAAAGTTTCTGACGCAGCACTTTATCTTATGCTCTAAGAATTTTAATTATGGAACTTAAAAATACTGATATCAAATTTTGAGTGACGTTATGCTATTTCTTAAAAAATATATTTGTATTTATTTCATCATTTTATTTTTGTTTTATTTATAATCGCATGTGCAAAAGTTATGTTCAACATGAAAAGCTGCATAAAATTTTATTCGCTGTTGCTTTATCATTTACATCTCTCATAAATTCAAAATATGAGTTTTAAAAGATATGATATAAAATTTAAGTGACGCCTTGATGTGACTTTAAAAGGTTTGTTTTAAAATTCAATTTAAATTATTTTTGACTTGGTTAAAATATTTTTTTACATCTACACAATACTTTTAATTTTCCAATTCACTGTTAAATATATCACTTTCATTGAATCTATACTATGCATTGAAATGTATTTATTTCAATAAATTGATTTATCTTTTGTGTCACGCTATTCAAAATTGTGAGTAAGATTTATGTAAATGGTTTATTTGCGTCAAACTATCCTTTTTCATACATTTCATGTACTTTAGACACAATGACGCAAAGAAACCATTTACATAAATCTTACTCACAATTTTGAATAGCGTGACACAAAAGATAAATCAATTTATTGAAATAAATACATTTCAATGCATAGTATAGATTCAATGAAAGTGATATATTTAACAGTGAATTGGAAAATTAAAAGTATTGTGTAGATGTAAAAAAATATTTTAACCAAGTCAAAAATAATTTAAATTGAATTTTAAAACAAACCTTTTAAAGTCGCATCAAGGCGTCACTTAAATTTTATATCATATCTTTTAAAACTCATATTTTGAATTTATGAGAGATGTAAATGATAAAGCAACAGCGAATAAAATTTTATGCAGCTTTTCATGTTGAACATAACTTTTGCACATGCGATTATAAATAAAACAAAAATCAAATGATGAAATAAATACAAATATATTTTTTAAGAAATAGCATAACGTCACTCAAAATTTGATATCAGTATTTTTAAGTTCCATATTTAAAATTCTTAGAGCATAAGATAAAGTGCTGCATCAGAAACTTTTAACCCGTCAAGGGTTTTTGCATTGATATCATTACTTTTTTGAGGTTAGTGATAAAATGATTAAAAAAAGATACTTATGGGATTTAATGCAGATTTAATTTTTACTATTTTATTACAATTTTCCTTATAGCAGTTTGTATATAAAAACAAGTGGGTAAGTATAATCGCAGATCGCACAGAGGGTTTCATTTGATATTCCTTTAAAAATACTTTATCCTTAAATTAATCAATCCAAAATGTTAATTTATAATTATTAAATCCTTACATAGATGGTGCACCAATAGTTAAAATTTTCATGGGGCAGGGAACGCACTCTTTCAAACAAACCACCTTCCAACTGAAGTCATCAAAAACCAAGTTGAATAAGCCAGACCCCGTTGTGTTGTTTGACAAACAGCAGTCTCATGTCCCCTCCTTACCCCCTTTTTCAAAATTTTTCAGACCAGTACCTAAGAATGAAACCGAAATAATTTTTTCTCTTCAGAAATTACGATAAAAAAATAGTATGCAGTACTCATAAATTTACTTTAATGCTATATAGGGTGATTATTAAGTTAATTATAACGTTTGGAATCTGTTGCATTGATGTCCGAAAGGTAGTTTCTGAGTTATGGAAGCTGGACCCATAAGGCGTCATAGAGGGGCGAAGCCCGCTAGTGTCTATCATAATTATATCTGCCATGTAGACTAATTGCGATATTTAATCAAAATAGTCCACCCCCCCTCCTCATCCCCGGAAATATAACAAATACAAAATGTGTCTTTATAAACCTATCGTCAAATAGGTTTTTATTTCTTTTTCCCTAAAAAAAAAAACATGATTTTCGATTCCGTTTCTGAGATTTTAATCAATCAATATTCGACAAAGCCAAGGACGGATTCAGCTCATCATTTAGAGGGGGTCATGGATTTCCTTTTTTGGGATGGGGGGCGATCACATCCTCTTTATGAGAATTTTTTATATTGAAAGCTATTCCCAAATCCAAACTAACTACTTTTCTGATACTTTCGCGAAGTCATTTTCATTCGTAAATACAAAAAATTTGCATTAATATTCGTAAAAATATAAAATTTGCCCATTTTGTTCAGATACCAGGAAATTAGTTTCCCATTTTCTTATAAAGGCAAAGATTCATTCAGAAAATGTTGTCAAAGATAGCACTTTTAGCCAAGTTTTACGAGTTGAAGCCAGAGGAATGTCGTCGCAAGGGAACAATCGGCTGTCACTTCCGGAATTTCAGTTTAAAAAGTCTAACAATTGTCAACGATTAAATATGGCAAAAATTTGTGTTAAATTTTAGAGGTAACTAAACCGTACACATTGGCAGCTATGGGATTCTATTAGTGTCATAAAAATTGCAGGTGTAGCCTCTTCTTTCTGCTCAAAGTATTAAATAGTTTTTTCAATCGAACTTATACCTTTGGAATGGATCATTTTCTTCTGAACTGATGGACTGGTGCCATCCATTATTTTGAAACAACCGTTATAAATGAAGTGTTAGGTGAAGATGAAAGAGCTGTCGTAAAAAGTTAGAACTCTGATTTTCTGGTCAGAAAAGGAAAAAAAAAATGGTCATAATTTTTTTTTTTTTTTTTTTTTTTTTTTTTTTCTGGTCAGGATGAAAAAAAAATGGCCATAATTTTGTTTCTGATCAGAATGGGAAAAAAAATGGCCATAATTTAAAAAAAAAAAATCTATGATATCTTTTGAATGTTGAAAAAATAAAGAAATAAAACATATTTTAAAAATAATTCACGTAAAACAGACGTCATTCTTGAACTAAACAAAAATAACTTTCCTGAAATTTTATACACCATAATTAGTATTTGTATTCTAGAGATTGTATTATATAAAATATTATTGAATTGTATTAAATAATGTTTTGCACTTTTGAGTTTTGACCCAACGAAATTGTTTTTGTTTTATTTTAATATTTTATTTTCCATTTGGAGATAATCGTATGGAGATTTTTATTCAAATATTCGGGGTAAAGTTTGAATTAACTCATTAGATAAGGTGAGCGAAATTCGAAAACAGAGATAGCTTTCTTAGAAAAGTGTGGAGGAAAAAAAAATCCTCTAAATTGGCAACACTGGTCTAACATCAGATTTTTTTTTTAACTGCAATGCCTTGCGGGGAACTATTTTTGTGCATATTACATTTCTATAGTGTAAAATACTAATTTGGGTGACATAATTATTTTAGAAATAAAGTGTTCGCTATAGCAATATACTCGTATATAATTTTAAAGTGATTTTTTATACATAATTTATATAGTATGTGTATGTATGTATATATAAGCATTTGCGCCCTTTTGTAAGGCAATCGGCGCCCTTTTTATCCATTTTGCCACCGCCCTCTCAGTTATGCCAGTACGACCCTGAAATGTGGTACGCAATTGCGTCAAAAGATGGCGACACCAGAATTCTGATATGCTTATTATGTAAAACTTCATTGTTATTTATAAATAAAACATTTCAACTAAATTATTTATTATAAAATAATTATTACATCACAATAGTTTTTATGCAAGGAAAATAATAATTATAATAATAATAATATTATGGATGTCAGTGATTATATATTGATTGACCGTCATAATAATAAAAAATGATATTATAAAAAGAAGAGCTGAAATGAATTATTTTTTTACGTTTCTGATCGTGTGATTTATATTCAAATAATAATTACAGTAAACTCTCTGTAAGGCGGACTCTGTGTAAGACGGAAATCTGTATAACTCGGAAAGAATTTCAAGTCCCTATGAATCCATAGACATAGAGTAAAATTTGTCTAAGGTGGAATATTGTCTATTGCGGAAAATTTTCTTGGTCCCGATCGATTCCGCCTTACACAGAGTTTACTGTATTAATGTATATTTTTTGTAAAGTGATTGAAATTAAATATATTTATAAAATTTATGGTAATATTTTTATTGTTGAAAAATTGCCAAGAAATAATCATCATCAAATTGGCGTCATTATAATTGTAATTTTATTTAACTTAATAGCAATTAAAAAATTACAAAGGAACTGAGAATAATGGTCAACTAACAGACTTTAAAAAAAAAAAAAAAAAACTTCACACGCACCAGCGAGTTTCGAACTGCCTATGTTAAGATCAGTAGACGATGGCCCTCAACCACTCAGCCGTGGGAAGACAAAATTTTTTCCCCCAAAAGTGGTTAAAAAGAAAGCATGTGTATGAATACAGTGTCATGCATTTTCGGTGAAATTTCCATAGAATGGCGAAGAAATATAGTCCGATTTTTCATGCGCATTATAAAACGAACAAGAGTCTTGCTGGAAACAAGTAAATTGTTATTTGGTTCATCTGAAACATATTTATTTGATTTTTAAAAAATCGCCCGTGTCATTTTCGAGAGAAAAAAAAATCGAATTATTTAACGAACGAGAGTTTTCCCAGAAAAAAGAAAAGTGTTATTCACCTCGCCTTAATCACATTTATATTATGTATCAATTTAAAAATAATCGTTAGAACCGTTTTCGAGATTTTCAAATTAGGAACTTCCTCGATATTATACCAACGTTTTCACTTTAAAAATGACTATTTAGATCTCAAAATATACTGCACGTAGAAATGTAAAAATTTCAGTATACGATTAGACTGCAGATATAAGACTGTTCTAGAAAATTCAGAACAATAAGACGTATATCTGCTGAGTTATTAAAAGGTGGCTTTTCGCATTTTCTTTGATGTCGAGTTAGCTGTATATATGAGTTCCGCCATCTACGAATTCTATGATACGATACGATACGATTTTAACGATACGATACGATACGATTTTAGGCTTAAGGCTGCGTCACTCGAAATACTACCGTCTTCCATGATAAAAATTAATAAAAATACACGCAGCTGCAAATGTGTATTGCTAGTTTAAAAAATGTTACGAGTGGAATAAAATTTTCTTACAGATGTTATAGTATTATATAAGTATATTCTTAACCTTAGAGCAGACGTACAAACAGAAATAATGATAAGAAAGCACTTCTTTAGGGAAGACTGCTGCGATTTTTACATGAAACGGGAAAATATCATGAAATTGAAGTAGCTATTTACCAAGTAAAGCAATGTAATTGCCAGTTCATGTAACTATATTTGTGAATAGCTAACAGGGCTTGAAATTCAATTTTTCGTAGGAGGGGAGTCTCCCTACCAACATTTATAAATGGAGGGGGGTTGAACTATTTGGGAGGGAGACAAAAATCTAAAACCCACTGTTATTTTGCATGTTATTTAAAGATTTACATTATTTTGTCTTTATCTTAAGTATTTGTATTAATACAGACTGTCAGGATGTTTCTGAGTAAATAAATAAATAAATAAATCAGAATTCACAGCAAATTTCCGGAAAGGTTACAGCAGGGGATGGGAAGGGATTGGGAAATCCTCTCCAGATGCTAATTTTTTTTTTGTTGCGGGTCGAGTAAACTTTTTTTTTTTTTGGTTCGGTTTGATGTCAGGCTATTTTTTTCTGCAGCCCTTTCACGAAATTTGTGTTTTATCCGTGATCTTTTGACAAAATTCGCGTTTTATCCGCGATATTTTGACGAAATTTGTGTTTTTTTTTAGCGACCTTTTGATGAAGTTCATGTTTTTTTAGCGACCTTTTGACAAAAATCGCGTTTTTTCGCGATCTTTTGACGAAAATTGAGATTCTTTGATGAAATTTGCAGGGTTTATTTCATGATCTTTTGATGTAATTTGCGTTTTTTCGCAATCCTATGACGAAATGTGTGTTTTTTTCGCGATCCTTTGAGGAAATTAGAGTTTTTTCGCAATTCTTTGATGAAATTTCCATTTTACCGCGATCCTTTGACGAAATTCGGTTTTTTTTGCGATCCTTTCTCGAAACCCGCGTTCTTTTGCTGAAATTTACGATTTTTTTTGCAATCCTTTGATGAATTTCGTTTTTTTTTTTTTGCGATCTGACGAAATTCGCGTTTTATTCGCAATTATTTGCGACGAAATTGGCGATTTTTTCCTCGAACGATTGGTGAAATTGATTTTTTTTCAGCGATCATTTGTCGATATTCGCGATATTTTTCTGTTAAACTGATGACCGATGCTTCATAATTTTCGGAAAAGTCATAACAGAATCATTCCTGAATTCGCCAATCAGTCGCAGACACTTGTCAACCGATCTCGAGAAAAAAATAATGAAATTTGTCTATCGATTGCATGAAAAATTCATGAATTTCAACGATCTTTCGGGATAAAAAACCCCCGCAAAATGTGTCAATCGGTCGCGCGAAAATATTGGGAAATTCGCAAGGCGTTCACGGGAGTTGATAGTATTTCAAAATACAAAATTTTCAGGAAAATGGTAAGATTTTTTGGACGGGAGCGTCCCGCCCACAATATTCTTTTGGACAGGATTTCAAAATTTTGGACACAAATCCCGCCATGAAATTCAAGCCCTGGCTAACCAAAACGCAACTTTTTGACCCCCCTCATTTTTTGAAAAAGGAAGTTGAAAAATTCAACGAGCCCTAAGATAAAAGGTATGCACAATTTTATTGCAGTTTTATTGCTTAAAAAAAAATAAAATGTCTGATCAATCATATAGTAGTGGTTTTAGGACATATAAAAGTCAATGAGATATTAAACATTTCTCAGCAATTTTTGAAACTCTGAGGTTTTCCCAATAGCGGACACCTCCGAATAGCGGACGCAGGGTTGGGTTTTTGACATGACCAGCGTCAAAAACTGGTTTAAACTGTCATAAACTGGTTTAAACTGTCGAAAACTGGTTTAAACCGTCGAAAACTGCCAAATACATGTAACACGCTAAAACATTTTAACAATAGATAAACATTAAATAAGTCAATGATTTATGTGATCTTTTATTGAAATTTAATAATTTAAAAAATATATTATTTGCAATAATTTTTTTTGGATTTTTCAACTAGAAGAAAATAATTTTGTACAATTAAATAATAGGGATCAATTTTACCCCGCAGCATGCTGCAGCACACCACATGTTTAGCACATTTATTTACACCCAAAAAATTTTTGAGTTTAGAGTGTATGAAGCGTTAGAAAACAGTATGTCTCTTAATTGATGCTGAGCTAGTAGGACTTGATAGCAAAAGCATTGATAGATGAGCAAGTTTTGAAGCAGGCTCAAAAAGCTGTTGCATTTAGTGATATACCTTTCCACCAAACAATGGAACTATAGCACTGAAATAGGAAGACTGAAAAGGGGATTCTTTAGCTTCATACACAATCAGTATGGGTAAGCATCCATAAACTCTCTCTGTAGCTCAAGCGCGAGCTGAATCAACTGATACAGCAGTCAACCCTTGCCCCTGATGGTTGGGATGCAAAGTATAAGCCAAACAATGGTATGGTTTCATGATTTGATCCCTTCTATTATGCACTTTTTCAATATGGGCTTACAAGAATTTTCTTTTAGATGACCGAGCCAATTTTGTTCAGTTTTAAAATCGAAAACATTTTTATATATTGAAAGAAAGCATGTTTTAAAAAGATTTTGACTTTAAGCTTTTTTTTTTTTAATTACTTCTGTTATTTTGTAAATGTTTGAAATTAATAATCCAATTTCAATTTTGAATGGAATGGTTATTGCCTAGACTAGAATAACATTGATGCACATTATCTTGTTATATATACAAAAAAATCTACACTTTTCTAAGTTTTTTTTTTTCCCCATAAAAAAAAGCTAGCTAATGCTTTAAGCTCTCAAAAGTAAGCAGAATTAAAACGATTTTAAGTAAGAGAAAAAATGTACAGCTCAGGTGAGCTTAATGTCTACTTTTTAAAAAAAACACAATTTTACAAAAAAAAAAATTAAAATTTTACCCTGTTAAAAAGTTGTACTTAACAATAATACTTTACTATGTACTAATTACTGATATACAGTAAGAGTGAATTTAAAATATTACATGAAATGTTGTCATGTGTGACATTTAATTTGAATTTTTACAGATCAATTTAGTATTTGAGGTTTTTGACATGACGGTTTAAACTATGGTTTAAGCCCGACATAAACTGACACATGTCAAAAACCTGCCAACCCTGTAATTATTACTAATACTATATACTAATTATACAATTACAGTAATAGTGAATTTTAAATATTGCATCTAATGTGTGGCATTTAATGTGAAATTTTACAGATCACTGTAAGTATTTGAGGTTTTTGACAAGGGGTTTTTGACATGACGGTTTAAACCGCAGTTTAAACTGTCAAAAACTAACATGCGTCAAAAACCTGCCAACCCTGGCGGACAGTTTCCGTGCCCCCGAGGTGTCCATTATTTAGAGGTTTTACTGTACTCATATGCTAAATTTTTATCGATTGTCACCATTAAAGATGTAGGATTGAGAATAGAAGTAAGGAGGCATCCTTGTGTTTATCGACATAAACCACCTAACACCCATTGAGGGGTTAAAACACATCCTACATTTTAGCCCCCGGTACAGTATGTTATTTCTTTCTCCCAGCTTATTTTGTGTCGTCTTCAAAAAATAACATTACCTTGTATAAGCCAGCCGTAAAACAAAAGCCGATGTTTCATTGTGCAATTAAATACTCTACAGCATTTTTAAAAACTTTTAAGCATCGCACATTTTCAATGTTTATACCGTCATATTGGGAAAAAAAAAGTACTTTTTAATGCAATTTGTTTGAAAACTGCATCTCCATTTATTTTTTTGTAGTTTTTAGCGACATTTGTTTCATTTTGGCGACTCAAGTACTCCATTTCTGTAGAAAGTAAAGAGAAAATAGTTGAAAAATAGCAATTATATCTTCTTGTTGCCATTTCCTCATAAAAACTGAAAAAATGTAATGACAATACGTGTTATTTTGAGAAAAATATAAATGAATGATTTATGATAAAACATGGAGTAAACTATATTTAATTTTAAGTATCTATATTAATGCAAATGACATCATTTTACATAAAATAAAAGCACATGCTTTAAGTCTTAAAATTTGTTTTGCACTACAGTAGAGTCCCGCTTAACCGAGTTATTTTCTTCTGATGGACTGGTGGTTTCTATTATTATAAAACAGTCATTATAAATGAAGTATTAGGTGAAGATGAAATCACAGTTCTAACTTTTTACGACTTCTCTTTCATCTTCACCGAAATGCTTCATTTATAATGGCTGTTTCATAATAATAGAAACCACCAGTCCATCAGAAGAAAATGAAGTAATGGAAATGTCAGGGGCGACACTAAATTCTGAAAAAGCAGAATTCCTGTTCTCTAGTTTTTTCTTTCTTCTGGTTACTTTTCATTTACTTCCAAGACTTTTTTCATTTCCCCATTTTTTTCATTTGGTTGTGAACACAAAGCAATGGTATACAAATTTCTCGTAGATAGCAGTTCCAGTTCACTGTCATGGTGTGGTTCATTTGGAGTTGAAGTTCTTGAAACTCAATTGAAGTCAGCTCTCGGCACTACAAGTATATAAATCTCATAGCATTAAGAAAAGGCAACCAAGATGCTTCAAATCCATATTCCTATGATTTCTTGGCATGATCGTGCATAAAAGAATCAACTTTTTTATGCAGTGACAAATGGTCATATACATAGAGATCAGTCAAACCTCAATCACTTATTAAGTATATTACATACACATTAAAGAAAATTTTAAAAGGTTAAAAAAAAAAATGCTAAACGCAACACACACACAAAATTTAACAACTTTCAAATTTATTCTTTTAGAACAACAGTAATTAGTTCTTTTGAAGGTGAATCTTGTTCATATCATACATAGAAAAATGAATAAAAAATGGATAATTCTCCAGTATTTTCACAATCGTTGTATTCAGAAAATCAATAAAATCAGCTTGAATATCATCATAATCTGAGATTTTCAACAATTTTTAAATCTGATAGGCTATTTAGAAGACATTTCACCTTTCTCAGGCAACCTTGTTTGTCTTCTACTAAATTTATTGGTATCAAACACAGCCAATTTCTCACTATGCTAAAATTAATGGGTGACTTTGAAAGGATAACTGATACCGTTTTCATTTATGCACACTTTACATCTCTAAGTAAGTGTAATATTTCCTCATTGGAAATATTTTTTTAAGCTTGTAGTTCTTTAATTTGTTTCTCTGCGGCAAAACCAAAATCAATCTTTTCAATAGGAAGATGGTTTTTGAGATTTTCGTAGTGAATTTTTATCAAATATTATATCGTCATGTCTTTCAAAAGTTTCGGTTTCAAAAATCTTTGTATTAAAATAAGAATCATTTTCTTTATATCTTGAGACATGTATGGCAGCATGGGTTTATCTATCTGATATTTCTTAAGGAAAGGCTGCACAATGTTTGCAGCACTTAAAAAATATGTTGAGCTTTACAGGGAACAAATTATCCTTGAAATTATTCCGAATACATTGAAATGATTTTGCTGGTGGCTCATTAAATTTCCCCTTCTCTATCTGCTTAATGTAAGTTTGTAGTTGAGTTAAAATTCTCAACGTTCTCTCACACAGAGGGCACATTCTCTACCCAGCAGTGAGAAACAAATTTCAAAGAGAAACATGCTCCAAAAATAGTAGAAAAATCTTCTCTTCTAGATGGAGAATATTTAAACAACTGGTAAATGTTTATCAAAAACGTTACAATGTCCCAATCTAACATTTCAAATCCTTATTTAAAGACATTATAAATGTGTATGTGTAAAGAACAAGTACCAAAATTTAGTAGATGATTGCCATACCCATTAAGGATGTGCTCTTCCAGCTTCCCCAATCCTGTGCAACTTTAAGTTGACATCTTTTGAGGAAATTTGCTCTTTTTTCTGCAACCTTTTGACGAAATTCGCGTTTCATTTCAATCTTTTGATGGAAACCGTGTGTTTTTTACGATTCTTTGACGAAATTTGTGGGGTTTTTTATGTGATCCTTTGACAAAATTCACATGTTTTTTGCGATCTTTTGACGAAATTTGCGTTTCTTTCATGATCCTTTGACAAAATTCACATTTTTCCGCGATCCTTTGACGAAATTTGCGTTTTTTCCACAATCCTTTCACGAAATTTGCGTTTTTTTCTGCAATCTTCTGACGAAATTTGTGGTTTTTTCCTGCGATCTTCTGAGAGAATTCTCGTTTTTTTTTTTTTTTTTTTTTTTTTGCGAACGCTTGAGGAATTTTTTTTTTTTGCAAACTTTTGAGGAAATTTGCGTTTTTAATTAGATTCTTTGAGTAAATTTGTGTGTCTATCACGATCTTTTGATGAAATTTGCGTTTCTTTGATGAAATTCGTGTGTTTTTATGCGAACTTTGGACGAAAACCGCATTTTTGTTTGTGATCATTTGACGAAATTCACATGTTTTCACGATTCTTGGACGAGATTTGCAGTTTTCCGTGATTTTTTGACAAAATTCAAGTGTTTTTCACGACCTTTTGAGGAAATTTGCATCTTTTTTACAATCTTTTGAGGAAATCCTCTTTTTTTCTAGATCTTTTAACGAAATTTGTGTTTTTTCCACGATACATTAAGTAAATTCGCGTTTTTTCTTAATTCTTTAAGTGAATCCGCGTTTTTTTCTCGATCCTTTAAGTGAATCCACGATCTTTTGGAGAAATTAGTGTTTTTTCACGATCCTTTGACAAAACTGGTAATTTTTTTCAGCTATCGATTAACGAAATTTGACGGTATTTTTCTGAACATATTTGCAAAAAGTACGGTTTTTCTGCAATGCTTGGCTAAATGCCAAACATTGATAAAATTTAAAATAATGGTCGGCTAACACGTTAACAGTGTTGAAAAACAGGCTTTACGAACATAATACTGAGAAAACGGACCAATACGGACCTGAAGCAAAAAGCGGACCTAGTGGAAGCCCTGCTATTAAGATCCTAATCAATCACTGCTGTGTTTCAGATGAATGACGTGCATAAAGGATTTACCGTGCGCTTTACAATCACGATTTTTTTTTCTCGGTAGCAATATCGCTTTCGTCCAAAGCTGCAATACAATTTAAGGAGTTTCTAAGGAGTGTTTTGCTTATCTAAGTAGTTCTAAGTATTACTTGGGAATGTTTTCAAGTCTAAGGAGTTTCTAAGGAGTCTGTGCGAACCCTGATTAAATACAGAAAAAATTCACAAGCAATAAAAATAAACATTTCATTACCCATCGAGAATAAAGCTGATGGCTTTATTTGGCATTGCTGAAAATGTCTATTATTTGTTTATTTATTTTCCATGCCAGTGGTGCTACATAAATTTAGTTAAGATTCAAGACAAATCAAATTTTAAGAACAATTGACAGAATATTCACAGAAATCAATGGATGTACATTAGAAATATGTAAATTCAACAACAGTTGTTAAAGAAATGCAACACGGGAATTTGAGAATCAAGTTTATGCATGCGTGTGTTCTTTGACCACAGCAACATTTTAGGCCTTTAAAATTAGGAATATATATTATCTAATTTTTTTAACAAATTTCACAACATGAATGATACTTTGACTTGAAAGAATTTAAGTGCAGGATGTTTGTCATCTGGCAATTGCCAAATTGTGTAAGGCATATTAAAATATTTTAACAAAAATTACCTTGTAAAAGGAAAATTTTAAAGACAAAAGGATTCAAAATTAAGAATTTATAATTCGATTCCTACACTTTTTGTCAAAAAATAAACAGTTTACAACATTTGCCCCTTTGACGCAATGCTGTAACTGATACTCATCTAACAGAAAAGTGCTGTAATCTTTTTTTTGCCAAAAACCCCGTTATTATGACAATGGAGTTATTTTGTAAGTAAGATATAAGTGATTTTATCACATGACTAGCAGTGAAAATTTTCAGGTTATTCTTTTTTGCAAAGATATTAATTACTTGAAGTTACTTTTCAATTTTGCATAGCCAGCAAAAAAGGAAAAAGAGTCGGCATCATTAGATTGGAGTTGGATTTAGGTTTAATTTTTTTGACAGACTTGGGCCAGGCATATCTGCTAATTTAAGATATTTGATTAATACAACTATAAGGAATTTAGAGTATTTCATTTTAGAATTACTGTAAAGGAAACCTGTCACTTTTTATGAGACATCTTACAATCTTTTATTTTAACAAGAGTGTGGGGCTGGTACCTCATGCCAGTATCTATCCAGCAAAAGGACTAACAGTTTAATAGACCCTTATAAGATGCATATACAGATTGTTTGTAAAAATATGAAATTTTAAGGAAGAATTTTTTTAATATAACTTATATGTAACTCATAGTCTATAAATATAGGCAAATTCCACTACAGCAAACTCCTGGATATAACAAGCAAAATTTTTATTCCTTTTAACATTCTTTTTAAATTAGATTGGATATAATGAATGAATGCAAACCAAAAATTCAATTTGTGAAAGGTTCATAACAACCAGAGTGTGTATAATTACATTAATATGTTCATGTTACTAAAATGTGTTTAAGTTTGGAACAGATTCTATACCAATATTAAATACAACTATTAATTAAAAAAATTAATGCATATTTATATATATATAAATATATATATATATATATATCTGTTAGAAAATGCTCTTTTGTTTTCAAGAACATCCACCAGATGGCAGCATCAGACAATCATTTTTTATTTGATCTACTGTGACAGACACTCAGTTCAGTGAGTGTTGCTTCTTCCCTTATAGCAGTTGGCAGCAAAATGCTGCTTGATTAAAAAAAATTCAATAATATTCCAAAGGAATATAATATGATAAAAAAAAAAAAACTGCAACAAGCCATAGTTCAAAGTATTTCTTTGTGTTTGTAAATAGTCTTATACACCTGTTTTGTTTTTATTGTGAAGTGTGATCTGTACTGTGACCAGCATATATATTATTCTAGTGTATTCAATCTTCTAATAAATGTTTTTTGTTCATCCAAAGAAGAGTATATTTCCATTGAAACACATCAAAACATAAAGGTAAAACTTTTAACTTTTTTTATTGTTTACCTATTGAGGAATTTCGTATTCATGCCTTCCATATGGAATAACATTCTAACAGTCGATTATGAGACTGAACTTATCTCAATTTTAAATATAGTAATATAAAAGAAGAAAATATAATATAATTAAATTCAAAGAAATAATTATTTTCTGAATGTTGGTATTTTTCACAAGTGAATGATATAAAAGAAAATTCAAAGAATTGTTCTTATTTTGAAACCAAAAGTATTGTGTATTGATAAGAAAAGAAATTATTTTGATTTTGATTTTGCCAGTTTCTTATTGAAATTTTATTATATAAGTTGCAAATGTAAATTTATGTTTTAAACAAAGAATTGAACATTTAAGAACAGTTTTTCTGAAATCAAAAGTAACTTCAAAAATTGTTCTCAAGAATTTTATTTTGTTCTTATTTCATCATTAGCATTATATTTGAGTTTATAATTGTTGTTTTGATGTATTAATAAGAGAAAAAGTTTTATTTTCTGTGAAATAAGCAAATATTATTATATCATAATGTCTAGTATTAGAGAATCTCATTATGTTGATAAATTAACTGATGACAACTATTCAGTTTGGAAGTTTAAAATAGAGCAATTGTTAATCAAAGAAGGTTTGTATGATGTTGTATTTGAACCTAAAAAGGAAAATGATGATAATTGGATAAAAAAATGATAGAAATGCTAGGGCATTAATTTGTTTAAATATCTCAGATTCACAAATTGTTCATGTCAGACATGCTAAAAGTGCTAAAGAGACATATGATCAATTGAAATCTGTTCATGAAAGAGTAAATTTAACAAATAAACTTTATCTTCTTAGGAAGCTGTATTCCACTAAATATAATGAAAGCATTAAAATGCAGGATCATATTAATTCTGTCTTAGAATTAGCAGAAAAATTAAGAAGTATAGGTGAAGTAATACAAGATGATAATTTAATAGCTATTTTGCTCTGTTCCTTACCAAATTCTTATAGTACTTTTATAACTGCTATTGAAAGTAAATATGAAACAGATTTATCATTAAAATATGTTCAAAACAAATTAATTGATGAGTATCTTAGAAGAGTTGAAACTAAACAAATTTCAACAAAATTTGAATCTATTGCTTTGAAGGGTAATAGGGATAAACCAAAGCATTTGAATAAGCAAAAATTTTGTTCTCATTGCAAAAAGAATAATCACAACCGTGAAGATTGTTTTCACTTAAAGGGTAATAATACTAACAAAACAAAACCAAATTTCACCCAAGATAGATCACGTCAACAGTTTAAAAAACCAAACAATTTCTCTGCCTCTACTGCTAGTCAAAATGAAAATCTATCAGATTCTCAAAACTATCATGAATTAATGGAAGAATCAAATTCTTTGAATTTTGTTATGAAATCTCAACAAAATGGAAATAAAAACAAAAATTTGTCTTTTGTTATTGATTCAGGTGCGTCTGTTCATTTAGCTAATTCCTTGGAACTGTTCTCAGAATTAAAAAGTTCGAATAAAGATACAATTACAATTGCTAATGGAACTAAATTAACTGCAAAGGGAAAGGGTAAATGTACTTTTAATATTGAAACACTTAATGGTCAAACAAATAGAGTTACATTGGATCATGTGCTTTATGTTCCCGAGTTGGATAGTAATTTATTATCTGTCCAGTCTTGTACTGAGAAAGGTTTTGTTGTAACATTTAAAGATGATATATGTTTAATTAAAAAGGGCAACATCTTAGTTGCAGATGCAAAAGCTGATGAGGGGTTATACAGATTAAAAATAATACCTACAAATGAAAAGGTATATAGTGCTTCAGAAATATTACCCGTTTGTTCTAATGTTAACTGCATTCTAAAATGGCACCAAAGGCTGGGCCATAGAAATTTGGAATCCATCAAGAAAATTCAAAAGGATGATTTAGCTTTAGGTATTACTGTGAATAATTGTTCTCATAATACTGAATGTTCAAGTTGCATAAAAGCTAAGTTAACAGAAAAATCATTTCCAAAAGAAACGCAATACAGAAGTAAAAAACCACTTGATTTGATATACAGCGACGTATGCGGTCCTGCAGAAACAAAAAGTATGGGATCAAAAAGATATTTCGTTACATTTATTGATGATTACTCTCGTTATACACAAGTATATTTTATTTCTTCTAAAGATGAAGTATTTGATAAATTAAAAGAGTATGTTGCATCAACAACAAACAAATTTAGATTGAAGATTAAATCTTTGCGTAGTGACAATGGAACAGAATATTGCAACGAATCTGTCAAAGACTACCTTAAAAACTTAGGAATAAATCATGAAACAACGACGCCATATTCACCGTCCCAAAATGGAGTTGCAGAAAGAAAGAATCGCTCGCTTATTGAAATGAGTAAAGCCATGCTTATAAATGCTAAATTGCCAAAAACATTCTGGGCAGAAGCCATAGCTACAGCAGCCTACTTACAAAATAGATTACCTACAAAACCAACTGAAAAGACACCATATGAACTGTGGAATGGGCATAAGCCAAATTTGAGTCACCTTAAAGTATTTGGATGCAAAGCATATGTGTATGTTCATAAACAGAAGAGACAAAAATTTGACGAAAAGGCCACTGAAGGAGTCTTTGTTGGTTACGATTTAAGAAGCAAAGGATATCGAATTTATATAGGTGGTAGAAAAATAGTGATAAGCAGAACAGTGAAGTTTTTTGAAAATATGAACTGTGAAAATGTCTTTCAAGAAAATCCTGAAGAGCGAATCTCAGATTTAATGCATTTAAATTTTTCAGAAGAAAATCTTGAAAATGATAGTGATGCTATCCAAATAGAAAATACTGCAGAAGAAATAAATACGGATGAAAAATCAGTAGATAGCCCAACAACTGAAGAAAGTGAAGATAATTTCCAGAGAAGAATATCTAACAGAGAGACTAAAGGAATTCCACCAGAAAGATATTCTTACAAAACTGAAGACAGTTGTTCCAAAAATCAAGATCCTGAAACTTTTAAAGATGTTTTACAATTACCAGTAAAAGATCAACAGAAATGGTTTCAAGCTATGAAGGAAGAATTTAACTCTTTAAAGGAAAATGAAGTGTTTGAGCTTGTTACTTTACCCAAAGGCAAGCACGCCATTGGCTGTAAATGGGTTTACAAAACAAAACATAATGAAAATGGAGAAGCAATAAAATGCAAAGCACGATTAGTTGCCAAAGGTTTCGCTCAAAAATTAGGCACTGATTATGATGAAACCTTCTCTCCTGTCGTCAAACATACAACTATTAGAGCTTTTCTGACCTGGGCAGCTTATCATAAAGCCAGAGTATTTCAAGTAGATGTTAAAACAGCCTTTCTACATGGTAAACTAGATAATGAAGAATTATACATGCATCAACCAGAAGGCTTTCATGATGAAGAAAATAAAGACAAAGTCTATAAATTAAAAAAGGCTATATATGGTCTTAAACAAGCCGCCAAGTGCTGGAATGAAGAAATAGAGAATACTCTAAAGGCATATGGATTTAAACAAAGTGAAGCTGATCCATGTTTGTTCATAAAAGAAAAATCAAAGAAGACAATTCATCTCATACTGTATGTAGATGATATGCTGATGAGCTCAGAAGATGAAAATGAAGTTAATGAAGTAATAAATTACTTAAAGAAATCTTATCCCATAACATCACTAGGAGAAGCAAAATACTTCTTAGGTATAGAAATTTACAGAAAAGAAGATGGAAGTTATTTACTTTCACAAAGAAGTAAAATAACTCAATTAGTTAAGGATTTTCAGCTTGAAGAAGCCAAACCAACTTATACCCCAATGGAAACTAACTATTATAGTTTAGATAAAGAAGAAAATCTTTTATCATCAAATGATAATTACAGACAAGCTATAGGAAGTCTTTTATATATTTCCTCATGTACAAGACCTGATATTACCGCTCCTACACACATACTAAGTCGAAGATGCAATAATCCAAGAGAAAAGGACTGGAATGCTGTTAAGAGGGTAATAAGATACTTAAAAACAACGAAAGACCTTGATCTCCACATTTCTTCAAAAGAATATCCTAATATAGTTGCATACTCGGATGCAGACTGGGGACAAGATGCTACAGACAGAAAATCCACCTCAGGAAATGTAATCTTCTTAGGCAATAGCTGCATTTCTTGGTTCTCGCGAAAACAAACATGTGTGACGTTATCGTCAGCAGAAGCTGAATATGTGGCACTGTCACAAGGAACTCAAGAGGTGCTATGGATCTTAAAATTATGTAAAGATCTCAATTTACAACAACATTTTCCTATTAGAATTTTTGAGGATAACCAATCTACAATTAAATTGGTTGAAAGTGAAAAATTTAAATCCCGCACTAAGCACATTGATACAAAGTATCATTACATACGAGATTTAAAAACTAAAAATGTTATAGATGTCAAATATCTATCAACAAATGAAATGATAGCAGATATAATGACGAAGCCACTGCCAAAAGCCAAATTTGAACTTTGTAGAAACCTTATCCACCTGGTGTCAGATTCTATCACAAAACGGGAGAGATGTTAGAAAATGCTCTTTTGTTTTCAAGAACATCCACCAGATGGCAGCATCAGACAATCATTTTTTATTTGATCTACTGTGACAGACACTCAGTTCAGTGAGTGTTGCTTCTTCCCTTATAGCAGTTGGCAGCAAAATGCTGCTTGATTAAAAAAAATTCAATAATATTCCAAAGGAATATAATATGATAAAAAAAAAAAACTGCAACAAGCCATAGTTCAAAGTATTTCTTTGTGTTTGTAAATAGTCTTATACACCTGTTTTGTTTTTATTGTGAAGTGTGATCTGTACTGTGACCAGCATATATATTATTCTAGTGTATTCAATCTTCTAATAAATGTTTTTTGTTCATCCAAAGAAGAGTATATTTCCATTGAAACACATCAAAACATAAAGGTAAAACTTTTAACTTTTTTTATTGTTTACCTATTGAGGAATTTCGTATTCATGCCTTCCATATGGAATAACATTCTAACAATATCCTTTATTATTTTTAATTTATAAGAAATTTAGAGTATTTCATTTTAGAATTACTGTAAAGGAAACCTGTCACTTTTTATGAGACATCTTACAATCTTTTATTTTAACAAGAGTATGGGGCTGGTACCTCATGCCAGTATCTATCCAGCAAAAGGACTAACAGTTTAATAGACCCTTATAAGATGCATATACAGATTGTTTGTAAAAATATGAAATTTTAAGGAAGAATTTTTTTAATATAACTTATATGTAACTCATAGTCTATAAATATAGGCAAATTCCACTACAGCAAACTCCTGGATATAACAAGCTAAATTTTTATTCCTTTTAACATTCTTTTTAAATTAGATTGGATATAATGAACGAATGCAAACCAAAAATTCAATTTGTTAAAGGTTCATAACAACCAGAGTGTGTATAATTACATTAATATGTTCATGTTACTAAAATGTGTTTAAGTTTGGAACAGATTCTATACCAATATTAAATACAACTATTAATTAAAAAAATTAATGCATATTTATATATATATATATATATATATATATCCTTTATTATTTTTAATTTATTTTCTGCTTTTTAGTGCTTCAAAAATTTCGTTGTTGCAGTTTCACAGCTCATTAACCTATTTCAGCAAGCATTGTTTGGCACATAATTAAATCCATCCCTGTTGTAACTCATGTCATAACCATAAAGAATATTTGGCAATTTATCAACTGCATCCGGCTAACAATATAATGCCTTAAAATTAATTTTAATTAAGTTCTAAAAATATTAAAATGTTGTATTGTCAACAGAAACACATTTATGCACGTATTTTTTTTAAATATAATTCTAGCATATCAGAAAATGAGTAAAAAATAGATTACAAAATTCTATTTTCACATACATGAACCAAGTTAAGCTGTGTAAAATGGCATTTTGACGATTTTAAACAAAAATTATGTCACATTGACGAAATTATACAAAAATATTTTAAATTTTGAATTAAAATAAATGTTATAAAATTAAAATGAAAGTTTCAGTTCAGATGTAGAGGCAAAATTACAGAATTTTTTTAGTTTTATATAATTTCATATGTATTTTAATATGTACTCGATAATATGATTGAACCCTTGGTTTTTCATGAAGAAAGTATGACATTTATTTCTGAAAGAAAAAAAATCCAGATATTGCTGATATCACTCATAATCACAATCTTTTTACCAAATATATTTATGTATTAATCAAACTTTTTTGGTTACTAAAACTGGTTAAACCTGAAATAAAACTTCCTTACTTTATGATTTTGATGTGAATTAATAGGGTTCCTTTATGGCAAGTTTCACTGAATAAATCAAGGAAAATGTATCTCATCTTTATTATGCATATTTAATTACACATTATTAAATTATTTACTTGACCTTTACTTTTAATAATTTTTTAAATAATCTTATTTTTTATCATTATACTTTATTACTTTACTTAATTATTTTAATATTTTACTATATTGCAAGCAATCATTATAATTTAATTTTGATTGCATTATTTATTACATTCAAATTACTGTTTAAAAAATTTAAACAAAGCAATGACCAGAAATTCGCAAAATTCTAAAATCTGCACAACATCTGGTCCCAACTCCCAAGATGTGCGTATTTGAGGGAGTCTACTGTAGGGGAGGTTTGATACATAGGGGAGGGGGGGGGGTTGATACATTGACAATTTTTCTTAAAAAATGGCATTAGCAGCCATTCTATCTAACACATGTAAAGGCTTCTTTTATCTGCAGAAGCAGAAGCCATGATTAGCTGGACTTAGCAGTGAAGAACTGACAACATTTCTTTTCTTTTAATTTTGAAGATTTTTGGAATGTCAGTGTAATTTTTTTCAAATACTGATTTTCTTTCATAACTCTTATTATTGGAAGATTAATATCTTGTAATTTTTTTTTATTTATAAAGCACATTGTTAGGGTTAGTTTTACTAGAAAGTAGATTGTCATTTTGCAGGCCAGATAGGGAAAAATGATACATTAGCACTGGGGACAAACGATACACTTGTATATTTGAAATTTAAAGTTCAGCTTTGTAAACTAATATAGGACTGTAATATGCATTATTGTTTTTCAGCAAGAGTTACTGAAATTGGTAAGGAGGATTAATTGTTAAAGCTTTCCCAAAATGATTTACTCTAACAAATATTTTATTATCTGGATTTAAAAAGACTGGAATTTATCATTTTGATCTTAATTATTTCAACAATACCATTTTTTTGCCCTCAATATCTTCTTGTGATCATTTCCTTGAAACCAGTGAGTTAAATATGAATCAGTTATCTACTGACACGATACTTAAAAAATCTTCAGATGAAAATACAGGGTCGTCATACCAAATTTACAAGTCTCCCAAGGATATTAGACCTCTTTTCCAAGAAAACAACTTTAACCACAAAGGATGGAAAACATAAAGTAAAATCTTTAATATTGATTGATATGCCTGTTAAAAAAAAAGCTTGATGAATAATTTAAAATTAGAGATAAAAGATGAAGAACATAGCAGCACAAAAAAAGGCTATCTACATAAAAATTAAATTTTCAAGCAGTGAAGAAGTAGAACTTTTATCAGATATCAGATATTTTTGAAAATGATGATGCTGTTTTATATAATATAATATGTGATAATTCATGGATTATGGTGGCCTTTTCTACTAAAAAGACTATTCGACATTATGTAGGTTATAAAGAAAAGCAGTGCGATGATGGATGATTAGTTCCCTTTGCTCGTCGTGCAGAAGGAAAAAAGTTTAAATGGCCTGAAAGGGAAGATGTTTCTATAATTGAAGAAGGGCAAATTGAAAAAAACATTAAATCAACCAGACTTTACTTATCAAAATCATAGAGTTTAGTTTTTCTTTTAAAGAAAGCTTAAATGTGCTAAATTTATGTTAAATTGTTTGCAAATCAGCAATGTTCACTTCATTTTTTGCTTGCAGCAAGATCTCTAGGTTTTTTCTTTTATTATTTATTTTCTAAAAAGTGTGTTTAGGATTGTTTAAATTTTTTTGTAATAAACCTTTCTGAAACAAAATATGTCAATGTCATTTCTTTTTAAATTTAACTAAAATACTTCAAGATTAAAAAAATTGTATGACACATAAATTGGATTGTCTGCATTTTTTTTTTTTTTTTTCAATTTACATAACAATGTATCAAATCTCCCTTGCAAGAATATCAATCCTCCCCAGTAATGGGGAGATTTGATACAATAGTAACCATTGAAAATAATTGGGATATATTTTTTGAATGATTATTTTTTAAATTCCTTATATTTTTAATAAATAAATAAAAGGTCACTTTATAAGACGACATGAAAAATTTGTTAAAAAAAGCTTTCTAAGGGTTATAAAAAATTAGTAAAAAAAGTATTTCTCCCCCTACCTTCCCTATATGTTTTTTCTAACTTAACCAAAAGACTGTAAAAAGAGTTAAACTATGCAAGAATTAATATATACTTACCCTCCACTTTGATACTCCAAAAAGAGGCTTATCTGCCATTTGTCCAAGAGAAGGAGAATAATCATGACGAGGATCACTCATTTTGGACAGCTCTGTAAAAAAGAAGTTTATTTGAAAAAAGAAAAAAAAAAACAATTGCTTCCACTTGCCACATAACTAAATGTAAAAAACAACCATCAAGAATGTTTTAATATGTCGCTACTTTGAAAGTAGGGTGTAAAAAAATCATTTTTTTTTTTAAATAAAAAAAAATCTGATTTTTTTTTATTTAAATAAGATTTTTTTTATTTAAATCGGATTTTTATGATTTTCTTTCCCAGTGTTCAAATACTGAATAGCTCCCAAGAGTTTTAGGTTTCCAAAACAATGAAACCACTAATTGATAACGTAATCTATGTTTTTACACTTTAATTAATAAAATTATAATTATTAGTTAGCAATTACAAAAATTATAAAAACTGCAAATTAATAGTTTTATTAGTTAGTAGTATCATACAATAATGTTATATACATTAATATTGTAATAATTGTGTAAAACTTTATTAAATACTAGTGATATTTAACATTTATTAAAATTGTTAACTGCATTTAATGTTAAATAGTTTTAACACTACTTCAAATTAATAATTATTAAACAATTAACTCTCTAATTAGGAACATATTATACAGTTTTAAGCTTTAATTATTAAAATGATAATTAGTAATGTAGTAATCATTTTAGAAAGAAAAAGAGGCAGGATGCTAGTTCCAAAAAAGGGCAGCATGTAGCACCCTTAAAAAAAAATGGCCTAGAAGAAACAGTAAGTAATTATGGAATTAATAAAAACTGCAAATAAGTAATTTCATTAGTTAGTAACACAAATAACAAAACTAACAAATATTTGCAGCTTGTTTTGCATTTGTGCTTAGAAAAATTACTGTTAACCACCAAAATCTAAACTTACACACATGTATGTGTATGCTAACAAAAAAAATTATGAAAATGAGTTAAACCCATTTATACACACATGCAATAAATATAAAGATAGCCAGTTACATCTGAAATCCTCAAAATATTTATGTAACAGCAGTATTACCTCTCAGTTGGGGATTATTAACTTTCAATGGTTCTCTTTTTTTCTTAAAAAAAAAAAGTTTTGCTGCCTCTTCAATCCCAAATTCCTTTTTTTATTTAGTATATGTGAATTACAAAGTTTAAAAAACATTTATTCAACCTATACCGAAGAAGCTCTTGCTGTGTTTAACATTTTTATACCAATTAGTTCTTTTTCTCTTATTCATTCATTTACATTTTAGCTGTTAAACAGATGTCACTCTTTCATTCTTCTTTGACTCGCGATTGCTATTAATTTATTATTACAAAAGTAGAACAAGAAACTAAGACACTGACTATTTATTCTTTTATTTGCAGAAATTTAATACACTTGCTATGTTTATTTTATATAAAATAATGCATAAATTGATTACCTAAAGGAAATGATGACATTTCAAATTACATTAGATTTAAATATCATTTTTAAATGACTGTTTTATGTGGGATAAAAACAATGCTTTTTACAAACTTAACTGTTTTTAATTTTTTACAATACTCAGGAATTAAGCTTAGAAACGATTATTTAAAGCTCTGTTTTTGTTTATTCATAAGTCAAAATACCTGTAAAAACTTGCAAATTATGTTAATCTTAGATTTTAAAACTTTTTTTGACATTTTAAACATTTAGAAAAATTTTGATTTTAATCAATGATTTTTTTTTAAAAATCGGTTGATTAAAATCACGATTTAAATCAACTGATTCAAATCGTTGACACCCTATTTGAAAGTACTGAAAGTGAAAGCTGACTACTGAAAGGCCATTTTCAGTGTAAAAAGGATACTATATACTAGATGATGAACAGTCATATGAAAATACGCAATTAATATAACCTGAAACATTGAACAGCACTAGTAAAAAAACAAAATTAAACAAAAACATAATTTGCAGAGCAAATTAAAAAGAACAAAATAATTTATTTCCTGTATTGTTTAAGCCAGAGAAGGGGCAAATATTAGGATATTTCATTTAGTCAGTTCTCAGTTCTACATTTAATATTAATTTTTTTTAACAAATAAGTTAAACAAATTGAACATTAAAATATAAAAATAAAACTCAAACAAAATGATACTTAAACACTGTAAAAAACTTAGATTAAGGTTTGTATTTTAAATGTGTCTTATCATTTTGTTTACACCCATCACAAACATAATACAAAATCTGCAACTTAAATTTGCAAAAAGTCTAAGATTTATTTTGATTTCGTTTGAATGGAATCTAAGGTTTTAGGGTGTTTAAGTATCTTATTGTTTGAGTTTTATTTTTATTTTTAGGTAGCTTTCTTTACAAAAAAGCTACCTATTGCAGCCGTTCGGAGGAAAGCGATTTCAAAAAATTTTGGTATATTTTCATCGATCATGACCCCCAGACCCCGAAACCAACCTCCGTTCAAAATTGATATATATATATATATATATATATATATCTGACCTATGTCACACTGTAACTCCCGTAATTATGAACCGATTTCGATGTAATTCGGTGTGTACATAGTACATACCAATGTCTCGACCGAGTTCGTTGGCCAGCTTCATCCGCCGTTTTGTTTCAAAATGGCGGCCATTTAAAAATTAAAAAAAAATTTAAAACTTGAAATGTGGTACCAAAAAATTAAAAATGGAAAAATATTTTTTTCTTATGTATTTGACCTTTATACAAAGATTCCGGAGCAGTTTTTGTTTCGTCTATATCTTAAAAAATGGCTGAGTTATAGCATTTTGAATTTCTAGTGTGGCTGACATTTTGAAACGTCCTGAATTTTGTCACGCGATAAAAGGCGTATTTATGAACCGATTTGGATATAATTCAGTGTGTACATAGTACATACCAATCTCTCGACCGAGTTCGTTGGCCAGCTTCATCCGCCGTTTTGTTTCAAAATGGCGGCCATTTAAAATTTTTAAAAAATTTTAAAACTTGAAATGTGGTACCAAAAAATTAAAAATGGAAAAATATTTTTTTCTTATGTATTTGACCTTTATACAAAGATTCCGGAGCAGTTTTTGTTTCGTCTATATCTTAAAAAATGGCTGAGTTATAGCATTTTTAATTTCTAGTGTGGCTGACATTTTGAAACGTCCTGAATTTTGTCACGCGATAAAAGGCGTATTTATGAACCAATTTGGATGTAATTCAGTGTGTACATAGTACATACCAATCTCTCGACCGAGTTCGTTGGCCAGCTTCATCCGCCGTTTTGTTTCAAAATGGCGGCCATTTAAAATTTTTAAAAAAATTTAAAACTTGAAATGTGGTACCAAAAAATTAAAAATGGAAAAATATTTTTTTCTTATGTATTTGACCTTTATACAAAGATTCCGGAGCAGTTTTTGTTTCGTCTATATCTTAACAAATGGCTGAGTTATAGCATTTTGAATTTCTAGCGTGGCTGACATTTTGAAACGTCCTGAATTTTGTCACGCTTTAAAAGGCGTATTTATGAACCGATTTGGATGTAATTCAGTGTGTACATAGTACATACCAATCTCTCGATCGAGTTCGTTGGCCAACTTCATCCGCCATTTTGTTTCAAAATGGCGGCCATTTAAAATTTTTTTAAAAATTTAAAATTTGAAATGTGGCACCAAAAATTGAAAATGGAAAAATATTTTTTCTTATGTATTTGACCTTTATACAAAGATTTCGGAACAGTTTTTGTTTCGTCTATATCTTAAAAAATGGCTGAGTTATAGCATTTTGAATTTCTAGCGTGGCTGACATTTTAAAACGACCTGATTTTTGTCACGCGATAACAGGCGTAATTATGAACCTATTTGGATGTAACTTGGTCTGTACATAGTACATACCAATGTCTCGACCGAGTTCGTTGGCCAGCTTCATTCGCCATTTTGTTTCAAAAGGGTTGCCATTTAAAAAAAATTAAATTTAAAATTCAAAATGAGGTATTAAACAATTGGAAAATGAAAAAGATTTTTTTATGTGTTTGGCCTTGATACAAAGATTCCGGAGCAGTTTTTGTTTCTGAAAATTTGTTCTTTTGTTTATATCTTAAAAAATGGTTGATTTATAGCACTTTGAATTTCTAGCATGGCTAACATTTTAAACGATCTTGTATTTGTCACGCGATAACACACGTATTCGCCTATTTCGATGTAAGAAGGCATGTGGGTAGTATACATCAACACCTCGACCAAGTTCGCTGGCCAGATTCATCAGCCATCTTGTTTCAAAATGGCGACCATTAAATTAAAAAAAATATATATATTTAAAGTGAGGTGCAAAAAAATTAGAAATTGAAAAGGGTTTCTTTCTTAAGCATTTGACCTTGATATAAGGATTCAGGAGCATTTTTTGTTTGTCTTTACCTTAAAAAATGGCTCAGATATAGCAGTTTCAATTTCTATTGTGGGTGACATTTTGAAAAATCTGATTTTTTGCATGCGACAGCACTCGTATATATCAACCGATTTCCGATGTGAGTGAGCATGTGCACAGCAATTACTAAGGTCTCGACCAAGTTCACTGCTTAGCCTCATCCACCATGTTGTCTTAAAATGACAGGCACTTTAAGAAATTGCCGAATTTGGCAGCCAAATATATGTTACTTTAAAGAAAAGCAGCTTGGATAAAGCTGACTAATTTCGCGAAATTCTCATTCATTATATTGATAAAAATTAGTATTGAATCTCCTATATTCGGTTTCCACTAAATTGAGCTTCGTGTGTTTGAATGATATAATTTGGCTTTTTTTAAATAAGGATTATGAAAGCTACCTCTTCCTCCCGGCACTGGCCGGAAGGACTTTTTAATGTTCAATTGGTTTAACTTACCTGGTACAAAAAATTACATTAAATGTAGAACTAACTGAATGAAATATTTGTCCCTTCTTGGGCTTAAAATATGTAGGAAATAAATTGTTTTGTTTTTTTAAATTTGTTCTGCCAATTATGTTTTTGTTTAATGTGTTCAAGTTTTTAAATAACTACTGCATCCAGACGAACTCATTTCAAAATTAAAGGAATGTACCATCATCAGGGTTTGATTTACAAGGCATCATATCACAAGTTGTGGTGTAATTTATCAATATTTAATCCAAAATGTTTCATCAGTGCAGTAATGCAGGTAGTCGTAGTTTGGACAAAAACTTCTAATCTAACAGTATAGCTGTTATACAATATAAACTGAAAAAAACAAAAAAAAAACAGTTTTACCTAAAGTTTTTTACCCTATTTCTTCCCAGGGGGCGATGTAAATGCAAGAGGAAATTGCTACTTAAATTTAACTTGGGGTATTTATTTACCAACACCACTCATTTCTGTGCCACACAAAAAAATAATAAAAAACTTTGATGAATAATTTTAGATAAAAAATGCCCTAGACTTAATGTTAAAAGTCCCTATCTTTTTAAAATTTACGAATAATTATTTTTTATTTCTTGATGCCACAAAAAGAAAATACCTATGAACAGTATATATACTGTGACAGACTTGAACCTATACAGACTTGATCCTGGGGATCAAGTGTCCCCAAAGTTAAAATAAATTAATGTTAAATTTTATTAACACTCTACTTCTCATTGTGACATTTAGATAATATCAGTATTAGAATATGGATGCCTTGATTTTAGAAGGTTGACAAAGAAAGTTAATATGTGGCTGCATGTGCATATGATGGTTAGCAAGCACATGGTGGATGAATGAACATGTGAGACATATGTCTATCTTTGCAAAAATTTTTATAGCACTTCGTAAAGAATGTAAAATATTATAATCAAAACAGTAACGTGTTAATCATAATAAATAATCATGATAACCATATAAGCATGGAGAGTTTGAATTATGCCAAAGAAAATGGAAAAAATATCACTGCACACTTCTCACCAAATTACAGCCTCTGGATCGTACTGTATATGGACCACTTAAAAGATAGTTTAATGTGGCTGCTCAAGACTGGATGACTGGATAACAATTTATTTTTATTTTAAAAATGGTTTTTCAAAAAAAAAAAAAAAAAAAAATACTATAACAAGAAAGACACATGAGCCTTTAATAATAACTGGAAAATCCTGCTTAAATGACAAAGATTTATCAAATTGCAGAACTGATAACGGAATTGCCTATCCTAAAGCCATGGTGACAACTAACATAATAAATGGATTTAAAATCACTGGAATATATCCCTTAAATAGGAATTTCTGAAGATGATTTTTTAACATCTTTCTTCTCAAATTAACCATTAACTCCAACAAGCAGTAAAAAAATTACAGTTAAACCAAACATAGTCACACCAGAAGACATACAAGCTTTCCCTAAAGTTTCATTACCAAAAATGGGAAAATCTAAAGAAATGGAAAAAGGTTCTTCAAACATTTTGACAAGCACACCAACTAAAAGACAGAATGAAGAAGAAATACAAGATTGTCGACTAAGAAACAAAAATCGGAAAAAACTCAAGTTGTCTAGGGCTATCATTTCACCCCAAGAAAAAAAGTAAAAACATTAAAAAGAAAATTAGTCATTTCGTTGGAAAAATTTAAAAGATTTTATCATCTGAATTTGAAATCAATTTTCTAAGAAAATGAGGACTTAATTGCAACCAATTTATTTATCCAGAAAATGTAGACAATAGTGTTGTGGACAATGATGACATTGTCAAATAACTACCCAACTTTATGGAATTCTTCAAACTGCAATAATTTCAATATTTACATTTGATTTTTCAAGCTTTGAAAATGTTTTTTGAACATTAATCGTGTCTCCCGCCCCCTTTTTACATGCTAGTCAACAATAAATTTGATTTCTACTACTTAATTTGAATCATTTCAATGCATCTTTTTCAGGGATCAAGTCTCCCTTCAACTGGGGAGACTTGATCCTTTTTTTATTTTTTGGAAAACAATTTATTTTTATTTTAAAAATGGTTTTTCAAAAATAAAAAAAAATACTATAACAAGAAAGACACATGAGCCTTTAATAATAACTGGAAACATTTTTTAAAAGTTTTGTTTTTTCCAAAATAAAAATTAAAAACTGAAAAAGGGATCAAGTCTCCCCTAAGTAGCACTCATACGATGATTACTGATTGCCACTTTAACGAGTTTTGTGCATTTTTGGTATCATGGCAGAAGGTTGGTTGGTTGGTTGATTAGAGTTTTATGGCACAAAGTCCTCATAGGGACATGCTGCGCCAAGAAAAAGTTAAGGAGTAAAACATAGTTAAAAATTAAAAGTTACTGTTACGGCGTAAATGCCCTCAAATTTATTTGTTTATAATTTAACTCTGTTTATCTTTCATATTGCGAAATATAATTATAAAACTGATTTCTTTTGACAGAAAAAATCTAATCTGTTTATCTAAATTGTTTATAACCCTGAATCAATATTTATGAGTAACATTATGATTTCAAGGTCATGTAATATAGATTTATTTACTTTATAATAATTTTGAATTGATGGTGATTTATTAGTTTTATAATTACTTGGATGTCATTTAAATGAATATTATAGCTATTTAGAAGATTTATAACTGCATATTGTAATTTTTATTTTGATGTTTATTTTATATAATATGTATCATTTTTAAAATGGTCAGTCTTGACTCTGTAACCAAGCAGAGAACATGTAACATGTCCTGACTCTGTAATCAGAGATGCCAATTGTTAAATCATGGCTCTGTTTAATACAGAGTGTATAGTGGAAGTCCTGACTCTGCAACCAAGCAGAGAACACATTTTTTTTGTATTGGCTCTGTTAAATACGGAGAATTACTATTATGGAACAATTATTAACTTCTAATGATGAATAGAATTTACATACTATTTCAGTTTTATTTAATAAACTATTTAACCTAATTGCTCTCCCATCTCACTTGGATTTTGAAAATTTATTTGTCAGATGAATTTCGGCGCCAACATTTATTTTTGGTGCCGAGTAACCCGCGAAACATTTTTTGGAAATAATAGTGAGCTATTGTGAAAGAGATTTGTGATTAACAACTGTGATTTATTTTTCAACATGTGATTAGTGTGTGATTTATATTTCAACCTGTGATTAGTGTGGAATTATTATTGTGCCATTTGGATTACGACATGCCATCTACATTACCTGGAATTAACAGGTAAGAAAATATTTTTTTCATTTTCTATGAATGGTTAATGTTTTAAAATAAGAATTATTCTTTATTTAAAATGGAAAATCTTGAAAAGCTGAAAGCAAAACGTTCTGTTGAACGAACGAGTTTCACGAAATTAATTACAAAATTAGAAACATTATTAAATGATGACATTGATAATACGAAAACCGATGAATTATTAGAGCTTCAAGAAATATTTCTCTTAAAAGAAACGGCTTTCCAAAGTTTGAATCGTGATATTGAAGCTCAAATATCCGACTTAAAAGAATATGAAAAGGACATTGCTAATAGTGAAAAGTACACTGACCAATTGATCAGTGCTAAATTTAAAATTAAAAATAGATTAAGAAAATGTAAAAAGGATAATGTTTCTATGATAGCAACTAGTCGTGTAAATTCATTGAATGGTTCTGCTAGTGGAACAGAAACGAGTTCTGCCATGAAATTGCCTAAATTAAATGTTCCAAAATTTTCTGGTGAAATCGAAGAATGGGTCGAATTTTTTAACTGTTTTGAAACATCGATACACCAGAATAAATCACTATCTAAGATAGAAAAATTCGCTTATCTAAAATCCTTGTTATGTAATCGGGCCTATAATGTGGTAGAAGGGTTTCCTTTGACAGAACAAAATTATGATACTTGTATTGATTTATTAAAGGACCGTTTTGGTAAGGTTGATGTTATTATTAATAAACACATGACTAATTTATTAAATATGGAACCAGTTAAAAATTGTTCAAATTTAAATGCATTAAGAAGATTGCATGACATGTGCGAAGTTAATATTAGAAGTTTAAGAAATTTGGGGGTAACATCCAGTTCTTATGGACAATTGCTAAATCCTATTTTGCTAAAGCTATTGCCCCATGAATTAGTGATTGAATATCATAGAAAACGTGATACTAGCAAAGAGTCAGATGTAACCGATCTAATTGCCTTTCTGAAATGTGAAATAGAATGTAGAGAAAAGGCTTTGTCAATGACAAGTTCTAAAAATGATGCATCCTCTTCTTTTGTACATAAAAATAAAACTGAATTTCGTGAAAAGAAAACATCAAATAAATATCAACATGCTAATACCTTAAATGCCACTATTAAAGTTTTTTGTGTATTTTGCAAAGGTAATGATCATTTATCTTCCGAGTGTAAAAATTTAGCTGATGATAAGAAAAGATTAATGTTACGTAAGGAGGGTAGATGTTACAAATGCTTTTTGAAATCGCATTTATCTTCGCAATGCCGCATAAAATTAAAGCCATGTCTAAATTGTAAAAGCACTGAACATAACAAATTATTTTGCTTTAAGAAAAGTTTGAAACCGGAAATTAATGAAAATCAAAATCAAACAGTTGTATCTAATTCTCATTGTAATTTTAGAAATTCTAAGCATGCTGTTTTATTGCAAACATGTTGTGTAACTGCTCAAGGTAATTCTAAATCAAAGGTAGTTCGATTATTACTTGATTCTGCAAGCGAAAAAAGCTTCATAACAAAAGCATTAGCTCGTGAATTAAATTTGCCTGTTTTAAGAAAAGAACATTTAACTGTATTCGCTTTTGGCATGGATCAAGGTCGCGAAGAAGAATATGATGTTTTTAAAATTAAATTGCGAAGTAAAATGAATTATCATCGTTTTATAGATGTTGAGGTGCTAGCTACCGATTTGATAAGTGCAACAACATTGAAGGTTCCCAATTCTGACCCTCTAGTTATAAAATACATTGAAAGTAAAAGATGGAAGTTAGCCGACCCTACGCCCGAGGAATCTGAAGTACAAATTTTACTTGGAGCTGATTATTTCTGGAATGTTCAGAGAGGTGTCGTTGAAGAAATTAATGACCATTTATATGTAGCTAATACACTTTTTGGGTACACAATAGTGGGAAAAATAAACTCTAAAGGTAACGAAACAGTTAATGCTCATCTTGTATCTGTTAATGAAATAGAAAATTTTGATTTGCAAAAGTTTTGGAAACTAGAGTCTTTGGGTATTTGTGATAGTAAAAATGAATTATTTTCACAAAAGGATTTAGATGCTCTTGATTTATTTAATGATAATTTAAATTTTGTAAATGGAAGATATGAAACTAAACTTTTGTGGAAAGTAAATAAAAATGAATTGGAATCCAATTTTGATGTAGCTAAACATAGACTTTGGGGATTAAAATCAAAATTGTGCAAAAATGAATGGTTACTTAAGGAATATGAGAAAATATTAAATGAACAATGTGGTTTGGGTATAATTGAAGAATGTGAGTTTAATAAAGATGAAATAAACACGTATTACATGCCTCACAGACCAGTAATAAGGGAAGATAAATCGACAACTAAAGTAAGAATTGTTTTTGATGCATCATCCAAAGATAAGGGGGCAAAATCGTTAAACGAGTGCTTATTTCCTGGGCCCAATCTAAATCCTAACATATTGGACATTATTTTAAAATTCCGTCTCCACAAAATTGCTTTCTTGGCCGATATAGAAAAGGCATTCTTGCAAATCCAGATACAACAAGAAGATAGAAATTTTTTGAGGTTCCTGTGGTTTGACAATATCACTAGTAACAATCCCATTTTGAAGGTTTTTCGCATGACCCGTGTAACTTTTGGTGTAACAACTTCACCCTTTTTCCTTTCTGCAACCATCAAACATCACATTGAGGGGTATAAAGATTTGTTTGGAAAAATAGTTAATATGCTGGATACTTCCTTATACGTTGATGACCTGTTTCATGGAGCTGATTCAGTAAATGAAGCTTTTGTTTTATCAAACGGTGCAGAGAAGATATTGAGTGAGGCCAATATGAAACTCAGAAAATTTAAAACCAATTCTTCCGATTTAAAATTTTTATGGAAGGAACATGGAATAAACTTTGAGGAAGACACTCTTGAACAAAATCTTTCGAAGGTATTGGGAATTATATGGATAACAGAAAGTGACACCTTGAAAATAGACATACAACCACTTTTAGTAGAATTTGACCATAAAATTATTACCAAACGTATTGTTTTACAAACTGTGGCAAAAATTTATGATCCTATTGGACTCATTTCCCCTTTCGTGATAAGAATTAAATTTTTAATGCAAGAACTCTGGGAACATGGAATTGACTGGGATTCTACATTACCAGATTCTTTAAGTGGAAAATTCAGAAAATGGCATAATGAAATAAAAGACTTGGTAAATTTTGAAATTCTTAGAAAATATTTTGTAACTATCCCAAAATTAAATCCTGAAACCGCTCAACTTTTCATATTTTCTGATGCTAGTTTAAAGGGGTATGGGTCAGTGGCTTATTTACGTGATTCTTCTTCTTGTGAAACTTCATTTGTAATAGCAAAGTCGAGAGTAGCGCCTCTCAAGAAAATTACATTGCCGCGCATCGAACTTCTTGCAGCACTTACGGCTGCAAGATTAGCGAATTATTTAAAGGAAATATTTAAAATTGTGAATGAAAATATATTTTGTCTAAGTGACTCCCAAATTACCTTGCACTGGATTAAAGGAAGTGCTAACAACTGGAAGCCCTTTGTGGCAAACCGCGTACGCGAAATTCAGGAACTTGTTGCTCCTGTACAATGGAAATTTTGTAAAGGAAAGGAAAATCCTGCAGATGTTCTCTCTCGTGGTTGCTCTGCATCTGAATTGATTAATAACGAGGTATGGTTACATGGTCCTAGCTGGCTGAAGGAAGAATCGTTACCAGTATTTCCCCCTGAAACTCAACCTAATCTACCTGATGAAGAGGTCTTGCAAGAACAACGTAAAACGCTTGTTTACTCCATATCCCAAAATATTCCAGAATTTGAGCTTTTATTTAAATTTTCATCCTGGTCTAAATTAAAACGAATTACGGCTTGGTGCCTCAGATTCATCAAAAATAGTACATGCCCATCTGAACGAGTCTATGGTTTTTTGACTGTTCCAGAACTTGAAAGGGCAACAAATGCTATTGTGAAATTAATTCAAAACCATGAATTCGGAGACGAACTGAAAATTCTAAAATCCAGAAAGATCCTAAATTCTAAAAGCAAACTCCTTCCTTTACATCCATTTCTTGACGAAAATGATATTCTTCGTGTTGGAGGTAGGCTAAAAAATGCAAACTTGTCTGAATATCAAAAACATCAAATCATTCTCCCTAAAAGGCATCATGTTACAGACTTGATAATAAAGTATTTTCATGAGAAACATCTTCATAGCGGGACTCAATTGACAATTTCAGCAATTCGACAAAAATTTTGGATAATTAATGCTAAAGAAGCTGTGAAAAGAGAAATAAGGAAATGTATGAAATGTTTCCGAAATTCATCACACCTTTCATCTCAGTTGATGGGAAATCTGCCATCAGCACGCGTGACACAAGCTCGAGTATTTTCAAGAGTAGGAGTCGACTTAGCCGGCCCCTTTTTGATCAAACCTCGTAAGGGACGTGGTGTGAAACCCTTTAAACATTATGTTTGTCTGTATGTTTGTTTCGTAACAAAAGCTATCCATCTTGAGTTAGTCACTGATCTTACAACTGAAACCTTTCTAGCCTCATTGAAAAGATTCGTGGCTCGACGTGGAAAACCTCTAGAAATATTTTCCGACAGAGGTACAAATTTTGTAGGGGCAGACCGCAAAATAAAGAGAATGATGTCTCTAATTGCTTCTGATGAAAAATTGCACAAGTATCTTACTGACGAAATGATAGTATGGAAATTCAACCCACCTTCCGCCCCTCACTTTGGAGGCCTTTGGGAAGCGGGAATAAAACAAATGAAAAATCATTTGAAGAGAACAATTGGTGATCAGATTTTAACTTATGAAGAATTTTTGACCTTAATTGCACAAATTGAGTCATGCTTAAATTCAAGACCGCTTGTCGCTGAGTCTTCTGATCCAAATGACTTTACGGCTCTGACGCCAGGACATTTTATTATAGGAGCACCCTTGACCTCCTTACCTGAGCCTGATATCTCCTCTACCTATGTAACTCCTTTGGAACGTTGGAAATTGCTACAAAAGATTTTCCAAAGTTTTTGGAAAAGGTGGTCGTCAGACTATCTCTCACAATTGCAGCAACGTACAAAGTGGTTTAGAAGCAACCCGAACTTAAAAATCAATGACTTGGTGTTGATAAAGGAAGAAAACCTGCCCCCATTAAGGTGGAAATTGGGCAGAATAATTGAACTATTTCCTGGGGATGATAATATTGTTCGTGTTGTCAAATTAAAGACTTCTACTGGTGAACTGAAACGCCCTATCACAAAATTGTCTCCTCTACCGATGGACATTTAATATAATAGAATTTTACTTTATTTTAACTAACTTTATTATTATTATTTTTTTCTATGTCTAATTTTTGTAACTTTCTGAACTATTTTGTATATTAATGTCTTTTTCTATTTTTAGTTGTTCCAGAAACTGTTTTTTATAGAAGTAGTAGGATTTAATTGCATTTCATTTTAGTTATACTTAACATTTAAGGTAATATTTTAAATTTGTATTTAATATTTGATTATTTAGTATGTGATAGTGGAAATTTGGTAAGTTATAATTGTTCGATGAACTCCGTTCATGGAGGCGGAAGATGTTACGGCGTAAATGCCCTCAAATTTATTTGTTTATAATTTAACTCTGTTTATCTTTCATATTGCGAAATATAATTATAAAACTGATTTCTTTTGACAGAAAAAATCTAATCTGTTTATCTAAATTGTTTATAACCCTGAATCAATATTTATGAGTAACATTATGATTTCAAGGTCATGTAATATAGATTTATTTACTTTATAATAATTTTGAATTGATGGTGATTTATTAGTTTTATAATTACTTGGATGTCATTTAAATGAATATTATAGCTATTTAGAAGATTTATAACTGCATATTGTAATTTTTATTTTGATGTTTATTTTATATAATATGTATCATTTTTAAAATGGTCAGTCTTGACTCTGTAACCAAGCAGAGAACATGTAACATGTCCTGACTCTGTAATCAGAGATGCCAATTGTTAAATCATGGCTCTGTTTAATACAGAGTGTATAGTGGAAGTCCTGACTCTGCAACCAAGCAGAGAACACATTTTTTTTGTATTGGCTCTGTTAAATACGGAGAATTACTATTATGGAACAATTATTAACTTCTAATGATGAATAGAATTTACATACTATTTCAGTTTTATTTAATAAACTATTTAACCTAATTGCTCTCCCATCTCACTTGGATTTTGAAAATTTATTTGTCAGATGAATTTCGGCGCCAACAGTTACATTAAAAGATTGTCAGAGATATAAAAGTGAAAAAACAAAAAAAAAAAAAATGAAGAAAGCAATGTGATGATACAAGTAATTAAAAATAATGCACAATGAAAGCGACAATACACAAGGTTTTAAAAGACAAAAAATAGTTAAAACACTAGAATATTTAAATTAAAAAATTCTAAAATCTCTAAAGTTATGAAAAGTTATATGTTCAAGAAATAAAGCATAAAATGTTATATAATACTGCTTTAAGAACGAAGTTATAATTCAAAATTTTAAAACGATATAAAGCTACGTAGGATGAATAACTTCAAAAACTGTATTATTGTCATCGTTATCAGAGTCATAACTACAAGAGTCCATAGCCTCTTCTGCATTAGTTGAGCAGCTGTTTGTGATTTTTAATATTTGTTATTGCTGGGCTAAGACATGATTTATTGCCTTTTCTCTTCAGAGTTTTCCACTGTGAAGAGATTTGAGTTGGAGGTTTCTTTCTTTCTTTTTGCGCGAAAGTTTTTTCATTTGCTTTCGGAGTTGGACAAACAATAGGTTTCACTAATTTGCTTTTATCTGTAGCTGGCGTTTTTTTTTGTCTTATGTTCGGTTGATATTTTTGATTTAACTGATGATGTTTGGGGAGAATTAGGTTTCTGTAATGATAGAACTGGAGATGAAGCAACCTTAGTTTCAGTCTGATGATTAGATGACTTTTTGGATCCAACTGGAGATTTCTGTGAATGAGTAAGTTGATATTCTATTGTAACTGGTTCTGAGGATGGTAGCCAACGTTCCAATAATGGGGTACCATAGCATTTACTACCAAGAGAGACGTCCCGGGTTTTTTTAGGTGAAGTATTGGTTGAATGTGTCATAGATACGTATTATTTGGTGGAAAAGAGCAGTCGGTCTGGGTACTGATGTGCCTTACGGATTTTGGTTGTTGTTTGAGTATACTGGAGTAAGATACCCCAACAGAGGGGGTCCTAGATTCAACAAGTTTACGGGCTTCAGGGTAGGAAAGTTTTTGAGTAATCTTAACTGCAAGAATTTCCTTTTCACGGATCCAGTTAGGACAAGAGCGAGAGTACGATGTATGGTCACCTTTACAATTAGCGCAGCGTTCTGGTTTTTCGCAAGTTTTACCGTCATGGCCGACTTCTGCACAACGTGGACAAGTAGCAGATCCACGACAGGTAGTATTAGTATGCCCATACCGCTGGCACTTAAAACAACGCAGAGGATTAGGGATATAAGGCCTAACTGGACAGTTTAAATAACCAGCTTTAATTGTAGAAGGTAAAATATGGCTATTGAAAGTTAGAATAATGTGTTTAGTAGGAAGCATTTGCCCATTTCGACGAATAGTGATACGGCGTACATCTATGATATTTTGATCACTTAAATTAGCTAGAAGTTCTTCTTTTGTAGAAAATAAAAGATCTGGTTCAGATATGACACCACGGCAAGTATTAAGAGTTTGATGTGCTTTAACAGAGACAGAAAAAGTACCTATAGTATCGCAATTTGACAGAAGTTGTGACTGCCTGGCTGAAGAAACCTCAACCAGTAAGTCCCCAGACTGCAATTTTTTGAGCGAGTGACCATCACCCAAAACAGACTGAAATGTTTTTGCTATTAGAAAAGGTGAAGTTTTTTTGAAAGAACTATCTGAGAGACTATCAGTGCGTTTAATTACAAAAAAACGAGTGAGTAACGTCTGTACAGTTTGTTGCTCGCCACTTGGGAGAGAAATAGAAGGAATGTTAGTTTTTCCATCCATAATTGAAAAAAAGAAAAAGAATTCAGACCCCGGCCGCACCACCCACTACCGAGCCCAACAAGGGGATGCACATTCGTGCACCAGTGCTAGCCAGGGCCCATACGGTCACAAGACACTCCTATGCCAGTCTCCACCCTTAGCGAGATGGCTAGTAAGTACTTGCTCACTTGATCCCCAGCCAGTGACACAAGTCAGCTGACCAGCCGATTGATGCATACGGGACCAATATGCACCTCCCGTCTACCTGAAGCAGAGGCCAAAGCAGTGTGTTGGTTACCCTCAACTACCAGGATCCCCCTTTCCAGGGACACGGATCGCCACGCACGGCAAACACGTGGGTGGTTTACAATTCTCCACAAGTCGATATACAGGATGATATCGGCTCATACAGAATTGCCCTCACCTCCGAAGAGGAAACCACAACGAGAGTGAAACATAGAGGAAAGAAAGACAAGAGAAATAAGAGGAAAAGGAAAAGAGAAAGATCGCTCAGGAACCCGGGGTTGCGAAGTCCGTGAATACCTAAAGAAGGTATCCATCCCCCTGGGAGGCATGGCAGAAGGAGTTAGCTGAATCTAGTTATTTTTTTTTTCAGTTAATGAGCACATAGCGCTCATACGACGTTTGCTGTTTGCCACTTTAACGAGTTTTGTTTATTATTTACATTTGATTTTCGTTAAGCCTACCATGCGTATAAATCAGTGCTTGGCGACATTTACTACTTGGTGGAAAAGGGGTTTTCACGGCAAGAAAAATTCCAAGATGGCGGCCCTGGGAATTTACGACATCTGTTCCCTTTTATGTTTAACCACCATGAATTCAAATAAAAATATAATTTCAATTTATTATAATGAAAAAAAAATGCAATCAATAATGTTATAATGCATAAAGATAAAATAAACCCAATAAATGGCTATTCTCGTGATCGTGACGTTACAATAAATATGAATTTTTATTCATTTATAAAAACAAAGTAGCAGAAATATTTTTACGAAAAATTAACTTGCACAGGGCTTGAAATTCAATTTTTCCTAGGAGGGGAGTCTCCCTACCAACATAAATGGAGGGGAGTTGTGCTATTTGGGAGGGAGAAAAAAATCTAAAACCCACTGTTATTTTACGTGCTATTTAAAGATTTACATTAATTGCATTAATTATTTTGTCATGTCTGTATTAATACAGGCATGACAAAATACCATTGAAGGAATTTAAAGTAACAACTCAGAATAATTATGAAAAATGTTTTTTATTTAAAAAAGTAAGAAAGATAAGCTTTTACATAACCTATTTTTTAACTTTCAACCAAATATCATGAGTCCTTAACAATGGGGTTGTTAGATGAATTTCTGAATTTAGATTTTATTCCATTTTGGGCCCTAAATCTTCTTTCACAAGATAAACTTGTGACAGACAGCACAAGCACAACATTTATAACCAGACTTGTATAAAACTAAAAACTTTCTGCGCACGCAAATATTGGGTCAAAAACTTTCTGCAAATTAATTTAATGTTTAATAAAATAATGTGTTATATTATTTTGATGATATGAATTAAAAACAGTAGTTTTAAAGTAATTACTACTCAAATTAAAAATTAATTGATATTAATTAAAGAATAATTATTTTAGTTAAAAAAATAATAAAGCTAAAAATCCATGATAAGAAAAGGTGAATTCTTATCATTTATTTTGTCAATGCATTTAGAAACAGCCCAACCCTTAATATTGTAACCTCTTCGCACAAAATGCCAGTCACTCTGTTCACAAAATAATATGGCATTGCTTCTGGAACAACTGAATCATATTTTATAGGGAGAGGTTTATTCATAGGTATCATCATTAAAGAGACTGATGCAGGGATGAAAGTGCACTAAAGCCATTTTGGAACAGCAAAAATCTGATTTTGGAGCAATAAAATCCATTTTTGTAGCAGCAAAAATCTAATTTTGTAACAATAAAATTCTGTTTTTGGAGCAGACTGGAATGCTAATAAACTCCTAAAAATTAAAACGATTGCTATCTTGAAAATATTTTCACATTTGAAAGAATAATTACTCAGATAAAATTTCTCCACACATTTTGCTAACTCTAGGCATGGGCATTCTAAACGACCATTGGGTACAGATTGCAAATAATGAAAAATTAGCAGCAGGAAGAAAAAAAAAAAAATCAGTTTTTGGCTTTAAAAAAATATTATTTTAAAGCAGCATTTTAACTAATCAGAGAAAAGCCTATGAATACAACATACAGGACTCCCACTCAACTTTTGTAGTAAAAAATGGTAAAGGGGACCATTTTTCTAAAAAAAGACCGTTTTTACATAAAAAGGAACTTTTAGGGATCTAAATTCAGCAAATCACAAATAAAAATAAACAAAATCTCCGCAACCATTTCACGAAATTAGCGTGTTTTTCGTGATCCTTTGACAAAATTCACGTGATTTCACAATTTCTTACCAAAATTTGAGTGTTTTTTACGATCTTTTATTTCGTGTTTCTTTCGCGATCCTTTGACGAAATTAATTTTTTTCCGCGATTCTTTTACGAAATTTGCATTTTTCTTGCGATCCTTTGACAAAATTCGGGCTTTTTTCGCTATGCTTTTACGAAATTTGTTTTTTTTCCAGCGCTCCTTTGACGAAATTTGCATTTTTTCAGCGATTCTTTGACGAAATTATCTTTTTTTTATATAAGGATACTTTGAAGAAATTCGCGTTTTCCGCGATACTTTGACGAAATTCGCATTTTTTCCGCGAAACTTTGACGAAGGGGGCGATTTTTTTCTGCAAACGATTGATGAAATTGTTTTTTTTTTTTCAGCGACCATTTGTTGAAATTCGCAATATTTTTAAGTGATATTTTTTATGCCTGAATGTTCGGGCTGATGGCCGAATTTTTTAAATTTTCGGAAAATTCGGAACAGAATCACCCCTGGCAAACAATAAATAAATCATACATAAAATTGGGAAATATTTAAGATTTCAATATTTAGAAAAAAAAAAGTTACAAGAGCAAAAACTACGATTTTTTTTCCCAAAAAAATTTTCTGCAAAGTTCCGAATTTTGCGGAAAATTTTCCGCGCACGGCGTACAACTCTGTTTATAACTTTGGAAGTTATTGAAAATGTATGGTTATACTCTCTTAAAAAATTTTCAGAAAACTTTGCAGTATCTGACATGCCTTCATTTTTAACTACTTGCATGAACAGTGTATATTCAGTGATGGAATCATCAATATCCATTTCTGAACAAAATTGTTTTATTATATCCTTAATGGAATTATGATAGTCAAAACCTGATTCCCTGGTATTTTCTTTGTTTAAAATTTGAATGGAAATTTCAGGGCCGTGCGAAGCAGGGGGCGAAGTGGGCAGTCGCCCCGGTCGCAGAAATTGAGGGGGGCTAAATTTATATTATAAACCTCGTTTTTGGGGTTTTTTTTTTTTTTTTTTTTTTTTTTGTAAAAAAATATACATATTTACATATTGTTCATTTTTTTCAATAGAAATACTTTCATTTATTTTTTAAAAACTTGTTTTAGGTATCTTACTCTCTTTCGTTAACTTTCTCTTTTCTGAGTCTGTAATTTTCTTTCTGTTTTTGTGACAAAAACATACACTCTGAAAATGGCATGGGATTTCCAACCGGGAATACAAAATGACTGTAAACTGCTATACTGTACTGTTAGATAAACTATTTTGATTTTCTCTCCCATTTCCCAGATTTTCTTTGCCAAAATGTAAGTGCAATTTTCTTTTATGTTAATTAGCTTGTTAGAGCTTCTGAATTAAAATTAAACATAAAGTTCCAAAATAAACGCGAAATATGTATTCAATAGAATTTAATATTTCTGCACTTTTCAGTTTTGTGACACATATCACAAAGAAAAAGTGTGTATTAGATGGGGTGGGGTGGGGTGGGGGTGGGGGGAATTGAAACTTTGCACCGGGCGCATCTTTGTCTTCGCACGGTGCTGGCAAATTTGAATGCTTGTTCAATTAAAGTCAAAAGTCTGAAATGGAAACTGTTGATTTATTTCTTCTACTACACGAGAAACGTAGGTTAACTTTAAATTATCAAGTCCTAATTTCAGTTAGTTGCAAAGATCAACTTGTTTGGTGTTTCTTTATCTGTTTGATTGGAGCTTGGAATTTTTCTTTGATGTGCATCACAAGATCTTTGTGGTCCTTTTAATCTCATTTTTGTTTAGTACTGAATATAGACCAATTTGCCAGAGCGCAGCACCCGGTGACACTTAATGTCCTTTTGTGGCACAACCTTTTGGATATTTTCCTTTTTCTGTCACAGGAAAAAAAACAACGTGAAATATGCCAATCGGGCATAGGAAAAAAATTGTGAATTTCCTCGATCGGTCGAGGAAAGAATATCGTGAAATTCGTCGATTGGCTGCGGTATAAAATCGCGAAATTCATCAATCAGACACGGGATAAAACTTTGAATTTCGTCATTCTGTCGCAAAAAATAACCGTAAAATTTGCAGGTGTTTCTGAGAAAAAAAAATGAAATTCGCAGCAAATTTTCTGAAAGGTTACAGCAGGGGATGGGAAGGGATTGAGTAATCCTCACCAGGCGCTAATTTATTTTGTTGTAGGTCGAGTAAACTTTTTTTTTTTGGTTCGGTTTGATTTCAGGCTCAGTGTAGATTCCTGTAAATTGGATTCGTTTTAAACCCAATTTTTCAAAAGTTAGTTCAGTATATTATTTCAGATTAAAAACTATACCTATAATAATAAATATAGATATTTGTGTGTGTGTGCTGTTTTCTAAAGAGACAGTAGCATTTTTATCGCAACCCTTTGATGAAATTCCCTTTTTTTCTGCAGCCCTTTGATGAAATTTGCGTTTTATTGGCGATTTTTGGACGAAATTCGCGTTTTATCGGCGATCTTTGGATGAAATTTGCATTTTTTTTCACACACTTTTTGACGAAAATCGCGTTTTTTTCGCGACCTTTTGACGAAAATCGCATCTTTTGGGATCTTTTGACGAAATTTATGTTTTTTACGAAATTCCCTTATTTCGCGATTCTTTGACAAAAATTGCGCTTTTTCGCGATCCTTTGATGATTGCATTTTTTATGCGATCCTTTGACAAAGCTCGCGTTTTTTCCGTGATCCTTTGACAAAATTTGCGTTTTTCCCGTGACCTCTTGACGAAAATCGTGTTTTTTCACGACCTTTTGACGAAATTCGCGCTTTTTTGCGATCTTTTGACGAAATTTGCGTTTTTTGCGATCTTTTGACGAAATTCTCTTTTTTCGCGATTCTCTGACGAAAAATGCGCTTTTTTCGCGATCCTTTGACGAATGCGTTTTTTCCACAATCCTTTGACAAAGCTCACGTTTTTCCCGAGATCCTTTGGCAAAATTCGCGTTTTTTCTGTGATCCTTTGACGAAATTCACTTTTTTTTTCAGTGGCCCTTTGACTAAATTTGCATTTATTCCGCGATCCTTTGATGAAATTCGTGTTTTTTCACGATCCGTCGATGAATTTCGAGGTTTTTTTCATGATCTGACGAAATTCACGTTTTTTCGCGATCTTTTGATGTAATTTGCGTTTTCTCGCGATCCTTTGCCAAAATTCGTGCTTTTTCTGCGTTCCTTTGCCGAAATTTACGATTTTTTTTGTTATTCTTTGATGTAATATGTGTTTTTTCGCGATCCTTTGGTGAATTTCGATTTTTTTTTTTTCGCGATCTGATGAAATTCATGTTTTTCTACGATCTTTTGACAAAATTTGAGTTTTATTCGCAATCCTTTGCGACGACATTTGCGATTTTTTCCTCGAACGATTGATGAAATTGATTTTTTCTGCGATCATTTGTCGAAATTCTCGATATTTTTCTGTTGAACTGATGACCTATTTTTCGTAATCTTCGGAACCTAATGCCTTAAATTTGTGGAAAATTCGGAACAGAATCCCCTCTGAATTCGCCAATCGGACACTTGTCAACCGATTTGGAGGAAAAAAAAAAAAATGAAATTTGTCTATCGGTCGCGCAAAAAATTAGTAACTTCAACGGTCTTTCGCGGTAAAAAAAAAAACTGCAAAATGTGTCAATTGGTCGTGCGAAAATATCGGGAATTTCGCAAGGAGTTATCGGGAGTTGATCGTAATTTCAAAATGCAAAATTTTCAGGAAAATGGTGAGATTTTTTTGGGCGGGATTTCAAAGGTTTGGGCGCGAATCCCGCCCTGAAATTCAAGCCCTGCTTGCAAATTAAAAAATATACGTCCAAAAATTTACGTGTCTGAATATTTTTCAGCATTTCTCTTTTCTATGCAGCAATGAAAGTAATCCATTGTTTGGGATAAAATTGTACCGGAATCGTTGTACTGTGTTGCGTTTTATTATACAGAGATGACGATAAAATGTCGTTCTAGCATCATACAGTATAGGATCCGTTATCCGAAAACCAGAATGCAAAATGATAACTGAAAAATAATTTGTTTCATTTCAAAAACATAAAAACTAAAGATGTATTTTACGTGAAGCATGGGATACAGCAGATAGACATACACTCGTCCATGAGTGATATAATTTGTGGTTATTTGCAAAAAATATTTATGGTGTTAATAAGCAAGAAAGTTGGAGACTTGCAAATTTGCAAGGAGAAAGAAATTATTACAAATCTGCTGGACTAAGATAAAGAACTTTCATGTTTAGAAGCTCAATTGTTCAATTGTTGGATCAAGAGTCAGTGGAAGATTGCCTAATTGCTGATGATGATACTCCTATGTCATCAGATGACTGGTAGTCAGATTTGTGACATAATGACAAATGATATATCTGACGGTAGTGATGATGATGACCAGCAGCATGAGGTGGGTAAAAAATTTTCAAGTGAGCTACTGATATTTTTAAACTGAACAACTGACTTGTGGAATGCAACAAAGAAGCTACTTGCATGAACAGCAAATCGTGTCAGTATATGGGATACAGGAGCAATTAGTGCAAGAGAAACACTATAAGCAACCAATTTTAATAAAAATGTTCTTAATATCCAAATCAAAGGATTCTACTCAAGTTTTATATGTTAATATAATTTATTTTTTTAGATTTTTTTTCCTTTTGTGTAAATAAGTTATTAAATTAACAAATTTGTAATTATTTATTTACACATATTATTCATATTTTATGCATTCCATACTGTTATTTTATATTATTCTTAATACTTATAATAAAGTGTTCCGAACTACGGAAAAACCCCTTATCCAGAATATCTCAGGTCCCAAGCATTCTGGATAGCAGATCCTATACTGTATTTACTTTTTGAAGATGATGCATTATTACATGTACATAAAATGCTAAAAAACAATGTTTTTCAGTAATCTTAAAAAATTGTGTATGATGCTAAATCTGCAAAGGCCTCTTTGTACAATATTAGATTTTTTCACTAATAGCGTCAACCAGAACTCTTTCTAACTCACATAATATCCATGAATTTTTTTTTGTTAGAATTTGGGAGGAAATCTAACTTTTGATGTCTTACTTGAGCCATTAGTAAATGACCGACTGTGGTGAGCTGTGTAGCTATCTGTGCTCAGTAAACTAGTGACAGTAGGACAGGGATGAAAGTGCACTAAAGCCATTTTGGAACAGCAAAAATCTGATTTTGGAGCAGTAAGATCCATTTTTGGTGCAGCAAAAATTGATTTTGGAGCAATAAAAGCTGTTTTTGGAACAGATTGAAATTCTAATGCTAATAAACTCCTAAAAACTCCTATCTTGAAAATATTTTGACATTTGAAAGAATAATTACCCAGATAAAATTTTTCCGCACATTTTGCTAACTCTGGACATTATAAATGACAATTGGGTACAGATTGCAATAATGGAAAATTAGCAGCAGGAAGAAAAACAATCTGTTTATTTGGCTTTTAAAAATATTATTTTAGAGCAGTAAAATCTGATTTTGGAGCAGTAAAATCCATTTTTGGAGCGGCAAAAATCTAATTTTGTAGCAATAAAAGCTGTTTTTGGAACAGATTGAAATTCTAATGCTAATAAACTCCTAAAAACTCCTATCTTGAAAATATTTTGACATTTGAAAGAATAATTACCCAGATAAAATTTTTCCGCACATTTTGCTAACTCTGGACATTATAAATGACAATTGGGTACAGATTGCAATAATGAAAAATTAGCAGCAGGAAGAAAAAAAATCTGTTTATTTGGCTTTTAAAAATATTATTTTAGAGCAGTAATTTTAACTAATAATAAAAAAAAAGCATATGAATACAACATACAGGACTCCCACTCAACTTTTGTAGTAAAAAAATGGTAAAAGAGGATAATTTTTTTTGATCATCCTCTTTTTTTGAAAAAAATGGTCATGTTTTACCTTTTTTTTTTTTCAAAAAAAGGAGACCAGAAAAGACCACATATTTTGTATAAAAAGGAACTTTTAAGGACCTATTTCAGTAAATCACAAAATAAAATAAACACAGAATCTCTGCAACCATTTCACGAAATTAGTGTTTTTGCGATCCTTTGACGAATTTGTGTGATTTCACGATCTCTTACCAAAATTTGAGTGTTTTTTAAGATCTCTTACCAAAAGTTGAGTGTTTTTTGCTATCCTTTACTGAAATTCGAGTGCTTTTCGCAATCTTTTGAAGAAATTTGCTTATTTTTCACGATATTTTGACTAAGTTCACATTTTTTGCGATCTTTTGACGAAATTAGAGTATTTTTTTTAGATCTTTTGGTGAAATTTGCGTTTTTTGTGATTTTCTGATAAAATTTGCGCTTTTTGAAGAAATTTACGGTTTTGTTAACCGTGTTTTGTTCGTTTTTTCAAGAAACTAGCAATCCTTTGACAAAATTCACATATTTTTCGCGATCTTTTGACAGAATTCGTGTATTTTTCGCTATCTTTTGACGAAATTTGCATGTTTTTTAGCGGTATTTTGACGAACATGGCTTGTTTTTTGTGTGACAAAATTCGCATATTTTTTGACAAAATTTGTGTTTTTTCGCAATCTTTTGATTAAATTTTAATATTTTTGGGGTCTTTTGGCGAAATTTGCGATTTTCTGACAAAACTTGCGCTTTTATGCGATCTTTTGAAGAAATTTACGTTTTTTTTTTTTGTTTTTTTTTACCCACATTTTGTTTGTTTTTTTCAATAAACTAGCAATCCTTTGACAAAATTCACGTTTTTTTTTTTTTTTTCAATCTTTTGAGAGAATTTGTGTATTTTTTGCAATCTTTCGACGAAATTTGCATGTTTTTAGCAGTATTTTGATGAAATTTGCTGTTTGCTTCATAATCTTTTGACGAAATTAACGATTTTGTGACAAAATTCCATTTTTTCTTGATCCTTTGCCGAACATGGCATGTTTTTCGCGATCTTTTGATAAAATTTACACGTTTTTGTTGGGAAATTTATATTTCCTTAACATGTTTCCACATTTCTTATCACACATTCAACCTATCAATCTTTAATATCTATACTGGCTTGATTCATATATTTCCTTCTGTCAACATTCTACATAGTTAAAGTCCTACTTCAAGCTTTTATTTAAATAAGTTTATTCAGTAAAATAAATAGCTTTATTTTGTCACTTACCTTTCTCTACTATTATCCTTTATAATACTAACAAAACAAGCAAATATATAAAAAGTATATATATTTGCTTGATTATGCTATTATTAAACTTTCTGCTGATATTAAACTTTCATATTGTATTTAGATTCTATTACTTAAATTCAATTTAGAAACTGTAATATAAAAATGAGACCATTACTATTAAATTACTTAAATAGATATAATATATTTTGATTTTCATTCCCATGATTTCCCATTCATTTCCCATGCTTTTCATTCATTTCATTTCCTCCATTTTCAACTTTATTCAGACCGCTAACTTCGTCAAAAAAAAAAAAAAAAGTGATCAAATTATGGTGAATTTCGTCAAAAGATCGCGAAAAACACAAGAATTTTGTCAAAAAATCACGAAAAACTAGCAGTTGATATCCCGATTTGGACAGCTGTTAAAATTGCTGAAGTAGGCTAATCGATAAAGCTGCGGCAATTGGCAACTTGTTCTACCAGCAAATTTGCTAAATATTATACAAATCTGTATATGCCTTGCTAACAGTAACAACATCAATTACAATATAAGAAAATGTATACATTTTTCAAATAAGAATTAATGGAATGTATGTAATAAACAACTGAAAGGAAGATTACATATCATATACAGTCAAACTCGCTTATAACGAGCCCTGATTTAACGAGAACTATAGGTGAAAATTGGCGGTCGCCACTCGCCATGTGGCGATTAAAAATCGGCCGTCGATCGCCACCCTAGTCGCCACTCGCCAATTTGCGATAAAAAATCTGTTATTGATCGCCAAGTGAAATATAGCTTTTTTCATAGAAATATACATCTCTACTTTGGTTACATCTAATTAGTAAACTGATTAATTCTTTTACTTACTGGATGCAAGCAGATTACAAAGATTTAGCTGTATTTTCAATATTTCAGCTTTTCGCCATTGTTCTTCAGTTGGATTATTTTTTCAAGAAATACAGTTTTATTCTGCAAAATATATTCATCAGCTTTGATTCCACATGCATTTCAAATATTTATTCCTTTTTTTTTTTTTTTTCACTGCATGCAAGTGGATTTTAAGGACATTGCAGTATTTTCAATATTTCGACTCCTGCCACATGCTCACCAGTTAGATTTTTTCTCTTCAAGAGATACTGTTTAATCCTACGGAATACACTCATCAGCTTAAATTTCAACTGTATGTAACGTGTGTAGTATGTTAATAACACATTTACTTATTAAATAAAATCCAAATAACATTTTATTGTGCTTTATTATTTATTTATTTTTTATTATTATTTTTGTATACACCTAACTGTTGGAATTTTGATTTAGTTATTTTTTATATAAAGAAAGCAATAATAATTTAGATTGATAATAGTTTTTATGAACATATACAAATAATCTAAAAATATATTCTAAAAAAATTAATGTAACAGATCCTGCAGTTTTGAAGTGATTTTCTTGAATTTTGACCGCTTCCCTATTCTTATCATGAATAGTTGGCTGGTATAAAACTCTGACTTATAGAAAAATATGTATATATACAACGATTATAGTTTATGTGGATGTCAAGAAAGTTTGAAACATTATAGTGGCCACTAACGAAACTGAGTCTACCGGCCACTGGCTACTAACAAAATTTCCCAGTTTTCACCTATAACGAGAACCCAGATTTAGCGAGGAAATCATAAATACTTGGTTGGTACAATGTTAAGTCCATGGGAGCATAACTTGCTTTTAACGAGCAAGCCCGGTTATACCGAGCAATATTTCTGTAATTCATAGAATTTCTATTGACTTCCACCTCTCCAGCTCAGCTAATCCTATCTTGGAAAAATTCCTTTAACATTCTGAAGTCAACCGAAATTCAGAGTGCAGAAAAACTTAAATGTTTTTCAAAGCCAAGGGTGAAAATTATGATTTTTTTCGGGCCATGAGTCTTCTTAGAAGAACAATAACACAAGAAAGAGAAATCCAAATTCTTTCGTACTGTACAAAAATAAAAAATAGAGTATGTATTAGAGTTTCCCCCAGACAAATTCAGGAGGATGCTGCACCCTGCTTGCCCTTAGGTTTACAAAATAGCACCCCTCTTGCCCTTCATTAAAAAAATTAGCTCCCTTGTTGCCCCCTCCTGAAAAAAGTGCCTTTACTCCTTTGTATATTAAAAAATTTATTTGCATAGTAAAGTTTGACTCATTGCTGTCTTTAAAATAGTGTTCTGTCTATTAAATATTAAAAAGTAGTTTTAAAAATCAAAAGAATGCCTTTAAAAATTTCAAGTGGAATGCATTTCATGCCCTTAAGAATCCAAAACATGCCCTTCGGAATCCAAAAGTGCCCTTTTCCCACAAGCAGCACCCTGCCCTTTTTTAAACCTGGGGGTCATTCCATGTCAAATCAACCACAAAAATAGGAAAAAAACACCCACCATCACAGATTTTTATGAAACTTGGTATACTTCTTTTCTTTGTGGTTATAAGCAACCTCCTAATATTGTTTTTCTCTATTTCAATAATTTTTTATTTTGTAGCCCTTCAAAATTTTGTGATTTTGCGTCAATTGTCTTTTCCGAGATGCTCAGATTCAACTGATATTGTTTACAAAAAAATTTATTTCTCAACTGCTAATGTTGTAATCTTTTTAAAAATATTTGAACAGTCTAAATGTATATTAAATAATTTAAAAAAATTAATAAAATTGAATTTTTAAAAAAAATTGTCAAAAAAGTAATTTTCAAAATTTTGAACTTTCAACATGAGGGTCTAAATTAAACTCATGATTTCTTTGTTGAAAATGATCATAAACATGTGCTTTAACTTACCCAATAAAGAAAAATTGTGGCACTTTGGGGGGTTCTTCCCCCTCCCCCCCACCCCCCTATTTGAAAAAATTGCTATCATGAGACAATTTTTTTCGTTTACTTTACTTCACTAAAAAATGGCATCATTTAATGAGTTTCTTTTATCAAAATGATCACAAATACATCCTTTTTTGTACCCATTAACAAATTTATGGCTTAATATTTTCATAATGAATCAAAATGTTTGCTATATTAGAAAAAAAAAAAAAAAAAAAACCCTGCACCATTGATTACACAGCCGGAAATCAAATGCAGCGTTTTTTTGCTCAATGTTTAGTCAGCCAAATAATTATATTTGGCTCCCTCTTTTATATAAGGAACTATTTTATTTTTTAATGAAATTTAGAGAGAAAATTATTTGGAGAAAAAATTTTATTTAGAGAAAATTATTTTCTGACATTTACCATATGACACTACCACATATTTTTTCTCTTTACCTATGCTTTGAATTCATAATCACTTACTCAGTAAAATATCATTTTTATCATTAGATGAAAGAAAATATTGGGCAGAACATATAAGGGAAAGGAGAAGATTTTGAAATTTAGTTCCTAAATATTATTTTTAATTTTAAAGATTAAATTCAATATTTTTTTTTCATAAAAGATTCCTAGATCTACAAGTATCAAGCTAAAAAATCCCTGCCGGCCCGGCCTACAGGCAGAGGTAGATTTCGAAGTTAAGTATACTAATTTCACCAACAAAAACTAAATCATTATTAGATATAAATCCACTTTAACAGTTTTATCTGACTGCTTTTGACGAGTTTTTATTTCCTTTTTATAAAATAGCTGGTTTTATCTGAATCATGTTAAGGCGATATTAAAAAAATATTTTTCCATACTCAACAACTCGAAATTTTCTGGCACATTTTCAGATTAATTTTTAATTAAAAAAAAAATTAAACATGCCTGACGTGATTTTTGAAAAGACTTATAAGCGACCTGTGTTTTTATTTTTCTTTCAATTAATTAAAACTTGATTAATAAACAATTATTTTCTCAGTAGGGCAATATTTTTTGTTTCTAACACAATCGCTTCGGGAAATTCTGTTCAAAATGCCCACTTTGACATCATTTCTTGAAATATATTCTGTCTCTATCAAAAAATCGATCATTACTGTACATTATATAGTTTCTGAATAAGAGAATCTAGCAATTGGATGCGTTTGAGAGCAAAAATGAACTTAAAAATGAGTAAGAAAATAGACAGTTTGGATTTGAATGTACCCATAATAAGATGATTTTTTTCTTCAACCGCTATGTATTTTTAATTTGTTTTTGCTTTAAGAATTGGCCCTATCAAAACCTTGTCTATAGAAATGTTGAAGACAATATTAAGAAGATATATGATAAATTTATGGAGATTTTATATCTTGTGAATTGACGGAGTTATGAAAATTTTTCTTCTTCAACCCCCCTTTTTTGTTTTCGTTTTTAATTGTTTTGCGGTACGAATTGGTCCTATCAAAAACTTGTGAATATAAAAGTTATAGATAATATTAAGGAGATGTATAATAAAATTATTGGATTTGATATCTTGAGAACTGACGAAGTAAGGAATTTTTTTCTCCCAAAAACCCTATTTTTTGCGCCCCTTGAGTCTATTTTAAATTTCATCAAAAATCTGTGATGCATGAATTTTTGGCGCTATTTTTAGAAGTAATAAAAACTTTAAACTGATTTGATATGTACAAAAAATAAGAAGTTATGGGGTTTTTTCAGGTTTCACAAAACCCCTCCCTATTTCCATCCAATTTGTCTGCTTTAGCCCATTAACGAACTTGACCGAGATTTTATGTACCTTGATTTTATGTATCAGTTTGGAATAGATTTGTGCAGAATTGCGGAAGTTATCGTGTCCAGAAGAAAGTGATAACATAATTGCTTCGGGAAATTCTGTTCAAAATGCCCACTTTGACATAATTTTTTGAAATATATTCTGCCTCTATCAAAAAATCGATCATTGCGGTACATTATATAGTTTCTGAATAAGCGAATCTACCAATTAAATGCGTTTGAGAGCAAAAATGAATTTAAAAATGAGTCAGAAAATAAGCAGTTTGGATTTGAGTGCATCCTTAATGCAATGATTTTTCCAACACAATCCGCTTCGGGAATTTCGGTTCAAAATGCCCACTTTAACAGCATTTTTAAAAATATATTCTGTCTCTATCAAAAAATCGACCATTACGGTACATTATATAGTTTCTGAGTAAGAAAACGTACCAATTGGAAGACTTTGAGAGCAAAAATGAATTGTAAAATGAGTCAGAAAATACGCAGTTTGGATTTGAATACACCCTTACTTAGATGATTTTTTTCTTCAACCGCTATGTATTTTTAATTTGTTTTTGCTGTAAGAATTTGTCCTATCCAAAACTTGTCTATATAGATGTTGTAGACAATATTAAGAAGATATATGATAAATTCATGGGGATTTTATATCTTTTGAATTGACGGAGTTATGGATTTTTTACTTCTTCAAACCCCCTTTTTGTTTTCGTTTTTAATTTTTTTTTGCGGTACGAATTGGTCCTATCAAAAACTTGTGAATTTAAAAGTTGTAGATCATATTAAGGAGATTTATAATAAAATTAATTGGAATTGATATCTTGAGAATTGACGAAGTTATGAATTTTTTTCTCCCAAAAACCCTATTTTTTGCGCCCCTTGAGCCCATTTTTAACTTTATCAAAAATCTGTGATACATAAAATTTTGGCCCTATTTTTAGAAGCAATAAAAACTTTAAACTGATTTGATATGTACAAAAATTAAGATGTTATGGGGGGTTTTCGGTTTTCACAAAACCCCTCCCTATTTCCATCCCCTTGGTCCGATTTTGCCCATTAACGAACTTGACTGAGATTTTATGTATCAGTTTGGAAGAGATTTGTGCAGAATTGCGGAAGTTATCGTGTCCAGAAGAAAGTGATAACACAATTGCTTCGGGAAATTCCGTTCAAAATGCCCACTTTGACATAATTTTTTGAAATATATTCTGCCTCTATCAAAAAATCGATGATTGCGGTATATTATATAATTTCTGAATAAGCGAATCTACCAATTAAATGCGTTTGAGAGCAAAAATGAATTTAAAAATGAGTCAGAAAATAAGCAGTTTGGATTTGAGTGCATCCTTAATGCAATGATTTTTCCAACACAATCCGCTTCGGGAAATTCGGTTCAAAATGCCCACTTTAACAGCATTTTAAAAAATATATTCTGCCTCTATAAAAAAATCGACCATTACGGTACATTATATAGTTTCTGAGTAAGAAAAGGTACCAATTGGAAGCCTTTGAGAGCAAAAATGAATCGTAAAATGAGTCAGAAAATACGCAGTTTGGATTTGAATACACCCTTACTTAGATGATTTTTTTCTTCAACCGCTATGTATTTTTAATTTGTTTTTGCTGTAAGAATTTGTCCTATCCAAAACTTGTCTATATAGATGTTGTAGACAATATTAAGAAGATATATGATAAATTCATGGGGATTTTATATCTTTTGAATTGAAGGAGTTATGGATTTTTTACTTCTTCAAACCCCCTTTTTGTTTTCGTTTTTAATTTTTTTTTTGCGCTACGAATTGGTCCTATCAAAAACTTGTGAATTTAAAAGTTGTAGATAATATTAAGGAGATTTATAATAAAATTAATTGGAATTGATATCTTGAGAATTCACGAAGTTATGAATTTTTTTCTCTCAAAAACCCTATTTTTTGCGCCCCTTGACTTCATCAAAACTTCATCAAAAATCTGTGATACATAAATTTTTGGCCCTATTTTTAGAAGTAATAAAAACTTTAAACTGATTTGATATGTACAAAAATTAAGAAGTTATGGGGGGTTTTCGGTTTTCACAAAACCCCTTCCTATTTCCATCCCATTGGTCCGATTTTGCCCATTAACGAACTTGACTGAGATTTTATGCCCTTTGATTTTATGTATCAGTTTGGAATAGATTGGTGCAGAATTACGAAAGTTATCGTGTCCAGAAGAAAGTGATATATATAGATAGATAGATAGATATATAAAGTTTTTTACTGAGGGTGGTTTTGGGTTCTAGGAGTCATGATCGGTGTAGATCTGCAAAAATTTTTCAGAAATTCCAACATAGGAACGATCCCAATAGGTAGTATTTCATACGAAATCTACCTAAAAACAATATTCAACATTCAACTAGAACTTCTTTAAATCTAAACTAAAACTTCTGTTACCTGACAAGATTTAGCTTCAGATTTAAACCATAACTGTCCTTATCTAGAAAGTTTTGGTTTAGATCTAAACCATAACTTTTACTTAAAAAGTCAAAGCAAAACTCTCACGTGAGATGTTATTGGATGAAGAGAGGAATAAAGAAAAAGTATCTATCTGATATTTCATTAGATGAGTAAAGCAAGATGAGAGATGCAGCCTAGTAGTTTCTATCTTTTGAATTTGTCTTTTAATCTGTATGCTCTTTAGTTATTTTTTTTCCAGTTTCTATATAGTGAAATCATTATATAACAGAGAAGTTATTTACTACTTAAATTTTTAACCAAATTTTTTAAAAAAGTGGTTTGAAATGGAATATCCTATATGTAGTATAGGACAATTAACTGCAAGTGAATGCCATAAAATAACTTTTTGTCAGAAGAAAGGGATAAAGAATGTTAATTCCTTAAGTGAAGAAGACAAAGGATTATTGTGTTTAAGAACTGAAACTAAGTTAGATTCAATTCAAACTATTTGCTTCCATCATGAAAGGTTATTCTTGAAGAAATTTGAGTTGTGTCACAAAACCTGCAGTGATCCATTGAAAAAGCATAAAGGACCAATTAAAAAATCCTTGCGACCTGTTACATTGCAGCAATCTAAATGTTTATCAGAAAAAGGATTTAAAGTTAAAACAGGAGAAAAATTATGTCCTAAATGTACAGAACTCATTTACAAGAGTGATGAATACCTAGTCAGTAATATAGAAGAGGAATATAACTACACAGGGCAGGCAGATTCTGGTTTAAGGATAGAAGAAAGACACAATAGAGAAGAAGCTATAGAAAAGCTCAATGTATCCCTTAATGAGATGGAATGTTCACCTTTGAAACTGTATGGCTTAGGGGAGACCAGTAAAAGATCTTATGGAAAAAGAAAATTTGAAAAATTACAGAAAAATATCGAAGACAATTTTAGAAAAGTACTTAATGTAGAAGTCTCACCTATAGTAAATGAAACAGAAAAAATTGTATCCGAAAAAGCAGCTGATTTGGATAAACTGGTGGAAGTAATGAAAGAAAATATAAAATGTGCCCCTAGGAATAAGCAAATACAAATGCTAACAATTCCAGCTGCCTTGTCTTGGCCAAGAAAAATAATTCAACGAATATTTGATGTCTCAGACTATTCTCTTTGCCAAGCCCAAAATATTTTTAAAGAAAAAGGATTTTTAGCTGAACCAGACTATCGACGCGGTAAAAGGCTTTCACCAGAAACCGTTGATGTGATCACAAACTTTTACCAAAGTGATGAACAGCCAAGAATAATGCCAGGTATGAAAGATGTTATCAGCATAGGAAAAAATGAATATCAGCAAAAAAGGTTGATACTAAGCAATCTTAAAGAACTATATTCAGCTTTTAAAAAGGAGTATCCTAACATTAATGTGGGTTTCTCCAAATTTTGTACATTACAGCCAAAATGGTGCGTTTTAGCTGGTTCTAGTGGTACTATAGTGTATGTGTATACACAATCCATCAAAATGTGATATTGCTTCTTTATGCTGCCCAAATCAATGATACATATAAGCAGAGTTGTATAATATAGACGCGCACGCCGTGCGTGGAAAATTTTCCGCAAAATTCGGAACTTTGCGGAAAATTTTTTTGAAAAAAAAAAAAAATGTAATTTTTGTTCTTGTAACTTTTTTTTTTTTTTAAATAACAAAAAGATAAAAACATTCTCCAATTTTATGTACGATTTATTTATTATGTGCCAGGGATGATTCTGTTCCGAATTTTCCAAAAATTTAAGGCATTCAGTTACGAAAATTTAAAAAAATCGGCCATCATCCCAAAAATTCAGGCATAAAAAAGTATAACTTAAAAATATTGCGAATTTCAACAAATGGTCGCCGGAAAAAAAACAATTTCGTCAATTGTTTGCAGAAAAAAATCACCCCTTTCGTCAAAGCATCGCGGAAAAAACGCAAATTTCGTCAAAGAACCGTGGGGAAAAAAACGCGAATTTCTTCAAAGGATCCTGAAAAAAAAAAAAAAAAAAAGGTTTCGTCAAAGAATCGCAGAAAAAACGCAAATTTTGTCAAAGGGGCGCTGGAAAAAAATAAAAGCATAGCGGAAAAAGCTGAATTTTGTCAAAGGATCGCGAAAAAAACGCAAATTTCGTAAAAGAATCATGGAAAAAAATTAATCTCGTCAAAGAAAAGAAACACGAATTTCGTCAAGGGGCCGCGAGAAAAGTGCAAATTCCGTCAAAGAAACGTGAAAAAAAAAAACACGAATTTCGTGAAAAGATCGCTGAAAAAACGCGAATTTCGTCAAAAGATCGTGAAAAATACACTAATTTCGTCAAAAGATCGCGAAAAATCAGGGTTGTCTCGGTTTTAACCAGTGGCTTAAACCGGTTTTAACCGTCCTGGTCAAAATCAATTTTGACCATTTTGACCACTGATATTGACTATTCAATTTATTTACTACTAATCAAATATATTTTACTAGCATATGTTAAAAACTAAGTTAATATTTGTTAAAAATGTCATAATATAAGTAACATAACACCAGCAAATACCAAATTAAAAAAGCCATAACATAACTAACATAACACCAAGATACAACACAAATGTTTTAATTATTTTTTATACACAAACTCTTTTATTTTTTATGTAAGTTGTGTTGAATTAAAAAAATTATTACAAGTAACAAGTTTTGCAGTTGTCTCTAAACTTAGATGGTTTGTAATTTATTTTGGATTATTCCAAATTTAGAAAACAATCTTTCAATTGATGATGAGCTGGCACAACAGTTCATTAGATGTAATGTGAATTCAACAAATTTTATATCAATGCTTTTAACCTTCTTCATTGCTGCCCACCAGGTATCAGGCCCAATTGTATCTTTTACACTTTCAGAAAAATAGGATTTTGGATATGGTGAAGATTCTGCTTGAAATACAAACACAAGAGGCAAAAAGGTAGGATCAATATTATTGTGTAACCACTGAATTTCTATTTTTTGCTTCTCTTCATCACTACTTTTACTCATGTAGACAGGATTCAGCATATGAGCCAGAAAATGAACTGGGGTAATATTTTCATTAAATTGAGACTATCATTTTAGAATAAATTTCAAGATCTTTTTCTTTTAGTTATATCTTAACCATTCGTCACATGCATCAGATATAGCAGCATCTTCTTTTTTAAGTTTATCTAAAGCAAGGGAAATAGGCTTAAGTTGATTTTATAAATGTTTTACTTCTTTGTATACATTGTTAATGATTTTAACAATGTTATCAATATTATCTTCATGCTCATCTGCAATTTTTCATTTCAATAACATGCTTCATTATTGAATTAACTTTGTTTGTGTTTGTAATACACTGCTCAAAACAATTAAAGGATATTTGAAGTTTTATATAAAATAAAGATATAAACGAAATTTTTTTTGCTGAAAATAGAAGAAGAGAATCACAAATGCAAATTTTTCTGGTTTTCAAACTGTGGAGTATGCAAATTTTGAGTTCGACGTCAAAAACGTCGCTTCAGCGGCAGCGAATGAAATTTGACTTTCAACTGGATAAAAGAGAATGAAGACAAGGATGATCAGCATTCAGTGATTGCTTTGTTTCGATGAGTACGATGTCTCAGCGAAGTCATTTGACAGATTCAGAAGCTTTGAGAATTGTTGGTAGGTTAGAAGGGGGCCAAACTCAAGCCGAAGTAACGCAAGCCATTGGAGTGTCACAAAGTGTCATTTCCAGGATCTGGAACTGTTTTTTGGAGAGTGGATGTGCAGGCCGAAGACCAGGGCAAGGTCGTAGATGGGCAACAATGCCCAATGAAGATCGGTATTTAGCATTAACAGCTCGGAGACACCGAACCATGAACGCTACTCTTCACCAACAACATCTTCGCTCGGCTACAGGCACCATGATTTCAACTCAGACTGTCCGAAACCGGCTCCATGCTGTAGGTCTGTATGCTCGCCGACCGATGGTATGTGTTAAATTAACATCAAGGTATCGTCGCGACCGCAGGGAGTGGGCAACCGAGCATGTCAACTGGAGGAGAAATGAATGGAGCAATATTCTGTTTTCTGACGAGTCCCGTTTTTCTGTGCATCCGGATAATAGGCGTATTTTCATCTGCAGGGACCGTGGCAGTAGGAATAATCCTGCGTTCGTGCACGAAAGTGTCCGATTTGGCGGTGGAGGAGTGTTGGTGTATGGTGGCATCTCCATTGACGGGCGCACTGACCTCTACGTCATTCGAGATGGAGCTCTGACTGGTCGCCGATATAGGGATGAGATCCTCAGACCTATTGTAGTCCCTTACGCTGCAGCAATCGGAGATAACTTCATTTTAATGAACGATAACTGCAGGCCACATCGTGCAAACCTGGTGGAGGATTTCCTTTTCGAGGAAGGAATCGTTCGAATGGAATGGCCAGCGTGTTCTCCAGACATGAATCCAATCGAGCACGTTTGGGACGCTCTAGGAAGACGAGTTTCTGGCCGCCAACAGCCCCCACAAACTCTCCAAGAACTGGAAAGAGCTTTTCTGGAAGAGTGGGGCAGAATACCCCAACTCGTCATTAATAGCCTCATTGAGTCCATGCCTGAAAGGTGTTCAACGTTGCTGGCCGCCCGTGGAAACCATACCCCCTACTGAAAATGATTTTCTTTGAAGAAAACACCTTTTCTTATTCTTTTTTTCTCATATGCACAAATTGTGTTTTTTTCCTTTAGTACACAAATGCGCAATAAAATGCATTTTTTTCTGCCAAACATGTGTAATTTATTCTCATATAACCTACTATGTCTGTCGACCATGTATCAATCAGCTAAACAGTTTACCAGATACAAAATCCACCTAAAACTGCAATATCCTTTAATTGTTTTGAGCAGTGTATCTTGTCCTACAGTACAAGATTCAAGTAATGTGCAGCACATCCATAAGAAATAAAGACTTCGTCTCTATATGCATTTTAAAAATCTTCTCTCATGCGTTTCATCTTGTTTTCATTGTCACTTACAAAACTTCTTACTTTACAAGCAAACTTGTTTTCTACCTCTTCTTTAGCATCAGCTGCTAGTTTTAAACAATACTGGGCAGATTTCTTAGATGCCCCTGTATCAACAGCTAAAGGAAGAATGATTTTTTTCCCTGTTGATACACGATTAACAATGATAGGGCAATTATGGATCTAGCTTTCTTATTGTATTGCATAAGCATATTTTACTAATGAGCCTCCTTAACTTATCAGTGTATTATTTTTTTAACTGCCTGTTACTTTTATTACTTATTAAGTTACTTTTGATTGCAAAGAAAAAATAATTATTAAAATTAAGACCATTTTTAACAGTTTTGACCATTTCTGACCACTTTTGACCAATTTTGGATGGTTAAAACCACTTTTATCCAGCGTCCTGGTCAAAATCAATTTTGACCGGCTAAAATTACAACCCTGCGAAAAATACACGAATTCCACCAAAAGATCGCGAAAAAAAACATGAATTTTCTCAAAGGATCGCTACTTTCGGGAAAAAACGAATAAAACGCGGTCAAAAGATAGAAAAAAATCCCTTGTAAATTTCTTCAAAAGATCACAAGTTTTGTCAGAAGATCGCGAAAAACAAGCAAATTTAGTCAGATTGCGAAAAACACGCAAATTTTCTCAAAAGATCGCAAAAAATACTCTAATTTCGTCAAAAGACTGCAAAAAATACGCGAATTTCATCAAAAGATCACGAAAAATAAGTGAACTTAGTCAAAAGATCGCGAAAGGAACTCGAATTTCGGTAAAAGATCGCAAAAAACACTCAAATTTTGGTAAGAGATTGTGAAATCACGTGAATTTTGTCAAAGGATCGCGAAAAATAAGCTAATTTCGTGAAATGGTTGCGGAGATTTTATTTTATTTTGTGATTAGCTGAATTTAGGTCCCTAACGGTTCCTTTTTATGCGAAATATATGGTCTTTTTTGAAAAAAATGGTCCCTTTTTACCATTTTTTACTACAAAAGTTGAGTGGGAGTCCTGTAAGTTGTATTCATAAGCTTTTCTTTGATTAGTTAAAATTGCTGCTTTAAAATAACATTTCTTAAAGCCAAAAAAACTGATTTTTTTTTCTTCCTGCTGCTAATTTTTCATTATTACAATCTGCACCCAATTGTCGTTTAGAATGCCCAGAGTTAGCAAAATGTGTGGAGAAATTTTATCTGTGTAATTATTCTTTCAAATGTGGCAATATTTTAAAGATAGCAATCATTTTAATTTTTTGGAGTTTATTAGCATTAGAATTCAGTGATGCCGCTGTACTTGAAAAAACCTGGGTCCCCAGGACCCAGGATTTCCAAAAATCTGGGTCCCTTTTTTACAAAAGCGGGTCCCCATCAATAATAATTTATATTTTTAAGGAATAAATGAAACTTGTTTATTTGGAAAAGATAAATGAAATGCATCAATTATTGTTTTAATAATAATTAAATAATGAATTAAAACCAGTATTATTTGCACTCAAATAAGATATTTAAAACAAATATTAAGAGAAATTTTCTTTACTTTTTTAAAAGTAAAAATGCAAGATACAATTTTAATCATAGGCGTAGCGTCGGGGGGGGCACGGGGGGGCATGTGCCCCCCCAACCTTCTGAACCCCGGGCGCCAGAACAGAAAACGTAGGGGGCGCCAAATGCAGATTTTTTTTGAAAGAATTTTTTTTGAAGAACCATTTGCATTAAAATTTACAAATATATAAAAAGATTCATGTATAACAGAAGACTGCAAATGAATTAGAAGAAAGAGCTGTTCTCTTGGGCTATTTTCTTTCTCCAATTCAAATGTACCATGTATCTTCTATCATTTAAATCACTTCATCTGTCAGGAGAATCACTAACATTTTCCAAAGTCAGTCTCTACTCATCTCTTCTGTGTGAAACTGTCCCTCACCGATAATTGCCAAACGTCAACCGATTTACCTGGGGGAGGGGGGTGCAGAGGGGCATGTGCCCGGACGCCAGAACGAAAAGCGAAGGGGGCGCCAAATGAAGATTTTGTTTGACTCCGACTGTTCTGATGAAAAGGTTCCATGAAGGGTGTTCAATTTTTTTTTCTCTCTCTCCCTGAGCAGCGTTGAGCTTTCTTTTTTCCCGTCTTGGTATGGGCGAGGTCGGGTGGTTACCCGGGACAATAAAAACAAACGGGAGGCCGTTAATTGAAGGCCGAAATTAAGGGGGGAGGCAGAGGAGGCATATGCCCTGTGCGCCACGCGAAGGGGGCGCCAGATGAAAATTTGGTTTGCTGTTTTATACATTATATATATTTGCGTGTGAAATTTGTGCCCTGTGCGCCACGCGAAGGGGGCACCAGATGAAAATTTGGTTTGCCATTTTATACATTATATATATGTTCGTGTGAAATTTGTGCCCTGTGCGCCACGCGAAGGTGGCGCCAGATGAAAATTTGGTTTGCCGTTTTATACATTATATATATGTTCGTGTGAAATTTGTGTAAAAAAAATTTTTCTAGCCGAAAAATCAAAAAGAAAAGCTGACTAAAGTGCATTAAAATTGTCAAATAGATAAAAAGATTCGCCTACAATATACAAGACAGCAAATAACCCCATCCTTTTTCTTATAATTGCTTTTTTACATGCACATTATCTGGCCTTAGAGGAGGCGAGGTCAGGTGACTGACTGGGACAATAAAAACCAAGCGGTCGAAATTTCACAAAATAAAAAGTAAAAACTTAATAATTTTGTTATTCTTGTTTTGAGTCACACATAAATTTGAAAATTAGCATTAGGTTTAGGAAAGTATTTTGACATATCTATCTATAAATAAGAAGAGTGGTATAAGTGATAATTCCACGAAATTGGTGTAGATAGTACAGGAAGATATTTTACAATACTGGAATTCAGCTTTATGCCTACAGTAAATCCTGTTTTTTTTTTTTTTTATCCTAAAACAATGCGACTCATATCACTATAATATTAAATTGCCTCAATTGTAATTATTTGTAATGCTACAACAACAGTAAAATCTGGAAAAATGAAATGCGTCTATAATGGAATCTTGTCTTAAATGAAAAAACTACATGGTTTCAACAGAAAGAATACCAGCAGTTATATCTGCTAAGACGGAAACCTGTATAAAGTAGAATTATTTCAGCTTCCTTTCAATTTTTTTTAGGTGCGTTCGTAATTATATAAATACGTAGCACCTATAGTCGTCGTTCAGTCCGTCCGTCCGTCCGTCTGTCTGTCCGCATGTAACAGAGCAAAAACTACCCAACCGAATGGTCTGAAATTTCAAATATATGATTGTTGCAAAATTTTGTCGAGCCATTTCAAATTTTATGAAAATCGGATGTATAGTTTAATTACAGGGAGAGTCAAAAGTTTTTCTTTACATTACGGCCAATGGGAAAAATTATTGCAAGTGCATTTTAATGATATTAGAGCCTTCCGAATGATCTGAAATTTTAAAGATATAACTGTTGCAAAATTTTGTCGAGCCATTTCAAATTTTAGGAAAATCGGATGTATAATTTAATTACAGGGACAGTCAAAAGTTTTTCTTTACATTACGGCCAATGGGAAAAATTATTGCAAGTGCATTTTAATGATATTACAGCCTTCCGAATGGTCTGAAATTTTAAATATATAATTGTTGCAAAATTTTGTTGAGCTATTTCAAATTTTAGGAAAATCGGATGTATAGTTTAATTACAGGGACAGTCAAAAGTGTTTCGTTACATTACGGGGAATGGGAAAAAATTATTGGAAGTGCATTTTAATGATGTATCAGACTATGCGCTTTATGAAGTGCAAAAAATTATACATTCAGTACAATATGAGGTGCAAAAAATAATTATAAAACTAGTTATAGTACGAACGCACCTCATTTGCCACGTTTGACGAGCAATTTCCAACTTGTTTTTTTTTTTTACAGGTTTTAATGAATATATTTGACAAAGCTGGTTATATATTTCAATATTACGTATTTTACTGTTACACATTTTAAATTTTAAAATAAGTCCGCTAACAGAAACTTTCGTAAATTTCTTTTTGTAAATTTACTTTGCGGAGGAAGTAGAGGGGTGCCAAAATCCATGTCTGCCACGAGTGAAAATATAGCTAGTTTCGGACCTGGAAGGGGTGCACAAAGCAAAATGCTTTAATAAAACCCTTTAAAAAAAAAAAAAGAGTATAGCATTTACAGTGGTACAGTAAAAAATCTCCCACAGGGCGCCATGGCTAATGAAGGCGCCTATGCCTTTATCCCCCAAAATGATTTTTTCTCTTCTTTTTGTCATTTCTACGCGTTTTGCCAACCCAGGCGGAAATAGAAAAATGCCGCTTTGTTCCTTTTGGTGCAATTATTTTTTGCATTACTTTTGGTGCATTATTTTTTGCATTACTTTTGGGGCAATTGTTTTTTTTTTTTTTTTTTTTTTGCAACCAACCAGATCCAGTCTTAAAGAAAGGAGGCGAGCTTGGACGACTGCCCGTGATTTAAAAAAAAACTCTCACCCAGGGCGCCATGAGTAAAAGCCGCAGCCGCCCTGCTTTTACCTTCCTAAATTACATTTCTCGTCCTTTTGCCATTTCTAGGTAGGTGACAACTGAAAAATGCTGCCGCCCGTGCCGTTTACTAAAATTACTTTTTTTACATCCAGATCCGGCCTGAAAGGACGCGAGGTCGGGCAACTGTCAATGACTAAAAACTAAGGGTTGAAATATATGCACGATAGAATAGTAACACGCTTTTTTAATGGTTTTTTAAGAATATTGCCCGGGTCAAAACTAGGGGCGTAGAGAAGGGGTATGTGCCCCAAGCATCAGAATAAAGGCGAAGGGGGCGCTAAATGAAGATTTTGTTTGTCGTTTCATACAAAATTGTATATATATATATATATACGAAATACAAAGAAACTCGCAAGCTAATGTTAAACCTATTGGAGCGTTCTTTTCAAATTTCTCTCTTGCATTTTAATATTTTAAAATGCTTTATTTTCCTAGGAGAGTTTAGATTCATCTTTAGTGTTGCTATACTTTTAAGTTTCGAAACATGTACTGGAAGTGAAAGTAATTTTATAAAAAAAAATCTGCAACCAAAATCGGAAATGTGAACACTAACCCGGTTAGAATTCAACCTCAGCTTTTATAAGCTAAAAAAATCATTTAAAACTATTGATATGCAAGCGAAAAAATTTAAAAAGAACATTCCCATACGTTTAGTATTAGCGTTCCATTTTTTTCTCATGACTAGTGTATGCTCTTAACGCTCAAGCTAATGTTAATCCATTGGGAAAGTTGTTTACATATTTCTTATTCTAATTTTAACTTTTAAATGATTTTTATTTTTTTTTTTTATTCTTTGCATAGGGTACCTGAGGTCGATAACATTTATTGTGCGTGAGGAGATGTGTGTGTGTGGGGGGGGGGGAGGGGGGGTAAGGCGCCAAAATCCATGTTTTCCCTGGGCGCAAAAAGGGTAGTTTCGGCCCTGCCCGTACGATTGATATTAAGGGTGTGCTTATTGTGCAATATATTAAAAATATTCATTAGTCACTGTTTTAAAAAGATATGTAATTGTGTATTATACATGGGATTTTGCAGATATCAACAATTGGTCGCAGAAAAATAGTTTTCCATTGGTCTCAAAAAAAAAAAAAAAAACTTGTAAATTTCGCCTAACCATTACGGAACGAAAATCGAAAATTTTGTCAAACTGTCGCGGACAAGAAAAAAAAAAAAAAAAAAACGCGGATATGGTCAAATAGTCTGGCAAAAAATATCACGAATTTCGTCAAAAGATCTCTGAAACAAATACCGAATATCATTTTCATCAATCGGCCGTAGAAAAATTCACGAAATTTGGCAAAGGATTGTGTAAAGTAAATCGTGAACTCCATGAAACGATCGGCAGAAAAAAAAAAATGCGAATTTTGGTAATTCTCGGCGAAAAAAATCGCGGATCTTCTCAAAGGACCGTGGAAAAATATCTTGAATTTTATCAAAGGTTGCGGAAACAAATGGCGACTTTCGTCAATCTGTCACCAAAAATCGTCGCAAATTTCGTCAAAATAATGCACAAAATACTACGAATTTTGTCTAACGATCAAGAAAAAAAAATTGAAAATTTCGTCAAATGGTCGCGGGCAAAAAGACAGCAGGGGTCTGAGCAAAAAAAAAAAAAAAAAAAAAAAAAACTGAAATTCACAGTAAATTTTCCGAAAGGTTACAGCAGAGGAGAAAAAGGGGGTGGGGTGGGGAATCTCCTCCCGTCACCAATTATGCGTTTTTTCGGTGGTCCTTTAGCGAAATTCGCGTTTTCCGCGATCCTTTAAACAAAATTTACGTTTTTCCGTGATCCTTCGACGAAATTTGTGTTTCTTTATTGCGATCCTTTGACAAAATTCGTGTTTTTCTGCGATCTTTTGATGAAATTTGTGTTTTTTGCGATCCCTTGGGGAATTTTGTATTTTTTTCCCGGTCCCTTAACGAAGTTTGCGTTTTTTCGTAAGTCGCGTTTTTTCCGCAATTCTTTGGCGAAATTAGTTTTTTTCTTCTGCGATCCTTTGAAGAAATTTGGCGATTTTTTCTGTGAACGATTGTCGTAATTGAATTTTCGGCTACCATTTGCCGAAATTCGTGATAGTTTGTATGACCAAATTTTCGGAACCGAATGCCTTAAATTTTCGGAAAATTCGGAATAGAATCACCCTTGAAAAGACGCGAATTTGGTCAAATAATCGCGTAAAAAATCGAGAATTTAAACAAATGATTTTGCGCGAATAATCAAGAATTTCGTAAGTCGGTTTTGAAAAGAAAATCCTGAATTTCGACAAACTATCGTGGAAAAGAATAGCGAATTTCGTAAAATGATGTCTGAAACAAACAGCGAATACAATCAATCGGTCGTGAAAAAATACATATCGCGAATTTCGACAAATGGTGGCGGAAAAAAAAATTTCGCCAATCTGTCGCAGAAAAATTCGCGAATTTTAGCAAAGAATCGCGGGAAAAAAATCGTGAGTTCCGTAAAACGATCGCTAGAAACAAAGACGCGGAATTTGGCAAAGTATCACGGGAGAAAAAAATTGAGTTCCGTGAAACGATCGCCCCAAAAAATCTGAAATTTGCAATAGGTCATAGGAAAAACTGCGAAATCTCCTTCAAAGATCGTAGCAAGATAGCAAAAAGAAATAACTATTTTCGTCGATTGATTGAGGAAAAAATCGCGAATCTCCTCACACAACCGTTGGAAAAGTGCTTTTGGGATGTTGACTTTGCAGGCACTTTGAAGAAAAAGATCGAGTATTTTCAGTAAAAATAGTCGCTGAAATGAGAAAAAAGTAGCGGGTTTTCATGAAATAGTCGCTTTTTAATGATTTTCGACCTAAAATAGTCGCCATAGCCGCCGGATGCTGAAAATAGTCGCTTTTTGTAGCATTTTAGTAGTAAGTGGCAGCCCTGCAATTGTATATTAAGAAAAATCGGAATTTTTTGAGAAATTGAGTCGAGCAGAACCGGGCCTGATTTAATTGATATTTAACAAGCCAGGGGATCTATTCTGGTGTGGTAGGAATGCTGAAACCGGTCGGGAAGAGCCGCCTTGGCGATTATTTGCTATTCTGGTGTAGTAGAGTCGAAATTTCGCCGGTCGGAGTGGATTGCTTTTTTTCCGACTGCTACCAGGTGGTCGAGATCGCAGTGGGTAGGGTTCGGAAAGAATTTTTGCTCTGTTTGGAGGGTTTTGGGCGCTTGTTTAATATTAAAAAATAGAAAGAGGGCATAGTTTTTCAATTACCAGGGGTCGTAAATATCAGGATTTCTTCAAACATATAAAAAATATCCAATGTTTTTTTTTTTATATTTATCAGATATTTTCAAAATAGTCAACTTATTGATAATTATAAATATTTTCAGACTTAATATAAATAAGAAATTAAAATATATTGCAGTTAGCATGATAACTTAATAAAATATTATTCTAAATGTGTGTTTTTTTCTTTTTTGCTTCTCTTAAGTAACAAAATAGTAGATCAGCTAATTGAAAACAGACCCAATTTGTTTTTTTTAAAAAAACTGTAAGATTTAGTTGTATAAAACACAATTTGAAATACAAAATAATTTGTTTTAATTAAAAAAAAAAAATGAACATAATTGTAATTTTGTTGCTTTTTCAATCTCATAATGTGTTGTGCATTTTAAATTGAGGTAAACCAAAGATCGTTTTAAATGAAGATGTAAATAACTTATCTAAATTAGATAGTTTATCTTTCAATGGGTGTCGTAAGAAATATTGTCTGACGTAATTATTGTCATCTAAAAATTCAGCTTCAAACGTAAAGTTTCTTTTTAGAGAGAGGGTGGGGTGGGGTGTGTGTGCAAAAGTCACTATCAGAGCAAAAGTTCTATATCTACAGAACGACACCGTTAATAACAGTCGAAAAATTCATTTACACTTGTTTTCACTGAAAATATCAAATTTTGAAATAAAATATAAAATATCGAAAGTATCAAACGTCTTGACATTTTGAAAGAAATATCGGATATATATCATGGTATATCTCAAGGATAAGCTATTCGATTTCTAAATATACCCATATAAATATATATACTCACTGATACATATATATATCACCGAGCCCTGTTAATTACAAAATACTATATTCCTACTTAAAGCTCTTTTACAGATTCTTTAAAAGTTCTTTGACTCGGAAATCTGTGTATTCTTTTTTTCTTGCAAAAAATGTCAACTAATTTACTTACAAATTTAATTCAGACCGAAAAAAAAATACTTTCATTTTACATGGAAAGGTTTAAAGTTTAAACATGGAAAAATTTCTGAAATAAAAGCTTTTATTTCGGCCTTTTAAAAAAACCAAAAGTTTTTCTGTATAATATTAAAGCTGTTCTCAAATTAAAACTCCCTATTTTCTGACACATTCCTGGAATAATTTTTATTCGAAAACACAGAAAATTGCTCGATGTTGTTATTCAGAAACTGCAAACTCGAATAGCATATACCATTTTTCGATAAAGGTAAAGGATTCTTCAGAAAATGCGGTCAAAGTAGGCATTTTGAACCGAAATTATGAAAGTGACTCCCGCTAAAGGTCGTCAAAAGATAACAATTGCTTATAACTCAAGATAATACATTTATATACTTCAAAAATAAAAATAGATAAAGGCGCTTTTCAATTCCTAATCACTTCAATTGTCATATCTACTAATTTCATGCTTTTATGTTTTAAAATTAGTCTGTGTATGTACAGGGCCTGGTGAAACAAAAGAGGAGAGGACGAAGGCCTGGTATTCATTCAATGCCCCTTCCTATGCTTTCACAAAAAAATTAAACGTGTTCTATGTCTTAAAATAGAGATATGGATATATAAATACATATTTAGATAAATATATTACTTGTGTTTAATCTTTCCCGACTCCAATAGCAAAAAATATGCAGTATAATTTGTACAAGATCGAATTAGATTTTAAATATTATCTCTGTAAAATTTGTTCAACAAGTTTGACACCCCCTAAAATCAAAGAGGTTCAGTGCCACGGCCCAGTTGGAAGGGTTTTTAGCTCACAGGCTATCAAAGCCTGAGAGCTAATGTGCCCGCCCGTTCTGTATGTATGTATGTATGTACGTACGTACGTATGTACGTAACGCGATAACTCTTGATAGAAACATCCGATTTGCTTCAAAATTTTTTCCTAGGTTCACTGTGATAAGGCGCTTCCCTGATTAGTTTTTGGAGTTCATTGGTTAAGGATAAAGGGGGGAAAACGGGGTTAGTCCACACCCCACCCCCTTAATTCAGATAAATGGGTTTTTCATGCAGAATAATTCGATCTGCTCCGAATTTGGTATACCGGTTTATTATGTTAAGGAACTTCCCTGATTAGTTTTGGGAGTTCATTGGTTAAGGATAAAGGGGGAAAAACGGGTTTAGTCCACCCCCCTTAATTCAGATAAATGTGTTTTTCATGCAGAATGATTCGATTTGCTCCCAATTTGGTATAGCAGTTTATTATGTTAAGGAACTTTCCTGATTAGTTTTGGGGGTTCATTGGTTAAGGATAAAGGGGGAAAACGGGGTTAGTCCACCCCCCTTAATTCCGATAAATGTGTTTTTCATGCAGAATGATTCGATTTGCACCGAATTTGGTATACCGGTTTATTATGTTAAGGAACTTCCCTGATTAGTTTTGGGGGTTCATTGGTTAAGGATAAAGGGGGAAAAGGGGGGTTAGTCCACCCCCCTTAATTCAGATAAATGGGTTTTTCATGCAGAATCATTCGATTTGCTCCGAATTTGGTATACCGGTTTATTATGTTAAGGAACTTCCCTGATTAGTTTTGGGGGTTCATTGGTTAAGGATAAAGGGGGAAAAACGGGGTTAGTCCACCCCCCTTAATTCAGATAAATGTGTTTTTCATGCAGGATGATTCGATTTGCTCCGAATTTGGTATACCGGTTTATTATGTTAAGGAACTTCCCTGATTAGTTTTGGGGGTTCATTGGTTAAGGATAAAGGGAGAAAAGGAGGGTTAGTCTACCCCCCTTAATTCAGATAAATGGGTTTTTCATGCAGAATCATTCGATTTGCTCCGAATTTGATATACCGGTTTATTATGTTAAGGAACTTCCCTGATTAGTTTTGGGGGTTCATTGGTCAAGGATAAAGGGGGAAAAACGGGGTTAGTCCACCCCCCTTAATTCAGATAAATGTGTTTTTTATGCAGAATGATTCGATTTGCTCCGAATTTGGTATACCGGTTTATTATGTTAAGAAACTTCCCTGATTAGTTTTGGGGGTTCATTGGTTAAGGATAAAGGGGGAAAAGGGGGGTTAGTCCACCCCCCTTAATTCAGATAAATGGGTTTTTCATGCAGAATCATTCGATTTGCTCCGAATTTGGTATATCGGTTTATTATGTTAAGGAACTTCCCTGATTAGTTTTGGGGTTCATTGGTTATGGATAAAGGGGGGAAAACAGGGTCAGTCCACCCCCCCCCCCCTTAATTCAGATAAATGTGTTTTTCATGCAGAATGATTCGATTTGCTCCGAATTTGGTATACCGGTTTATTATGTTAAGGAACTTCCCTGATTAGTTTTGGGGTTCATTGGTTAAGGGTAAAGGGGGGAAAGGGAGGTTAGCCCGCCCCTCTTAATTTAGATAAATGGGTTTTTCTTGCAGAATGATTCGATTTGCTCCGAAGTTGGTAGACCGGTTTATTATGTTAAGGTGCTTCCCTGATTCGTTTTGGCGATTAATTGGTTAAGGATAAAGGGGGGTTAGTCCACCCCCTTAATTTAGATAAATGTTTTTTTTTTTTTTTTTTTTTTTTTTTTTTGCAAGGTTATTCGATTTGCTCCACGTTTGGTATACCGGTTTATTATGATAAGGAGCTTCCCTGATTAGATTTGGAGGTTCACTGGTTAAGTATAAAGGGAGAAACGGGGGCTAATTCCCCTTCACTTATTTTTTTGAGGGGCATTATTCTTTAAAATAAGAGTATAATATACAATTAGTGTGAATAGTCTGTGAGCTCAATGCCATCAGTTTAGCTGGGCACTTTTCTTTTTTATTTAATCAGCCCCTGTGTTTGTGTTCCAAAATTTTGCGTTGTTGAGCGGAGAAAACATATTTTAGATCCGTTTCACAACAATAATAATAATAATAATTTAAAAAGCATTTTATTATTTGTTTTTACATTTAATGATTTAATTGATTCTAATTATATTTTCACAAAGAACCAAGATTTTCAGTGAATTGATAAAGATACAACAATAATTTTTCATTTACATATTTAGTTTTTTTTTCTTTGTTTTAAATAAGTAATTAAACTCATTGATGATCTCTGTAAGTATTTAAAATATTAATAAATAAAATTAAGGGAAAATAAAATTTGAGAGACTTTCCTTAGAATATTTTTACTGTCACGAAAATAATTAAATCGTGGTGAATTTATAAATTAATTTAAAAAGGAAGGTAGGAGACATTTAAGTACAAAGCTAAATTAATATACTTATTATATATGCATATATTCTTTAAGTTTATTGTAGATTTGAGATTAAGAACAATTATAAGCAAACCTAGATTTTTTTTAAAATAAAGGTAAAACCAAAGTATATTTAAATATTCGGCCTAATTTATATATGTTTTTTCAGTACTGGTGTGATAAATATAATTAACTTAAAATAAAAGTGGTCTAAAGATGCAAATAAATAAAAAGTTATTTAATGTTTATTATTTTTTTAAATCCATTATATATTCGGCTTCAAATATATATGTAGAGCTTGGTAGAACCTACAACACCCCCCCCCCCCCCCTTTATTTTTCAAAAATATTTTGAAGTCTGAAAAAAAATCTGTCTGTTTCACCATAACATTTACTAATCATTTTCTGATATTAAAATAGAACAAAGTTTCTTTCAAAAAATTGATTCAATAATAATAACAAATAGTATTTTATGCATAATTAAAATACAAATGGACATTTTTTCTTAGGCCAGGAAATTTTAAACAGGTTACAGGCACGCACACGCTGATGTAAAACAATGGCATTCATTCCTTCAACTCTTTTTTCTTTTATGTAGATAACCGAAACATTCTTTTCCTTTCACGTAAATAACAATAACACTTGACAAATCAAAAAAGCTGTTTCCCTCTCCCAAACAAATAAAAACACGTGAGCGCTTTCATCTGATTGGCTACAACTGTGTCCGATCGCACGCAGGGTATATTCTGCGTTTCATCCTCCACTGTGGTATAACGAGAGGAGACCAGAATAGCTCTTCGCCCGGCGGTCGCTATGAGACGGCGATCCCGATCCCGATTCCCGGTATTTACTCGATTACACCAGAATAGACGCCCAGGCTTGTTTTGACTGATTTTTGTACGAGCCGGGCCTGGTCGTAAACTGTGAAAATATGAACGGGCCGGGCTCGGGTGGAACTTTTAATTTTCTCACCGGGCTGGGCTCGGGCCTGGAAATTGCGGTCCGTGCAGACCTCTAGGGGCGTGACTCCCAGGGGCGTGAAAAGAGGGGCTAAAGGAGAGGTCGCCCCGGGCGCGAAATTTATGCTACGAACCACTGTTTTATTTGTTTATTAATTTTTTGGCCGCTTATCATTTTCCGGTGAAATTTCTTTTTCTCTCTTGATTATTTTTTTTCCTGTCGCAAAACATCATGAACTCTTTAACAAATAAGTGCAATTTTATTTTATGTTATTTAGTTGTGCAGAATTTCTAAATTAAAAATAAACCTTTTAAAATTCCAAAATAAACACGAAATATTTATTTGATAGATTTTATTTATGTTTCTGCACTTTATCAATTTTATTACACCCATCAAAAAGAGAGAGATTTTTTTTTTGGGGGGGGGGGGGGGGGGGGGGGCGCAAGATTGAAAATTCGCTCCGGGCGCCGTCTTTACTTGGTGCCCCCCCCCCAAAATTTCTGGTCACGCTACGCCTATGATTTTAATTGTAAAATAATGTTTATTTGAGAGTAGAAGATACCAAGTTCCACTAACAAGTGTCACTAATGTTGGCATTTCTTTTAAAAAGGGGCAAGACGGGTTTATTGAAAAATATATTTTTGCTGAAAAAAAGAATACTTATGTTAAGTAAAGGTGTACCTTTTGTTGAATGAATGGGTGCTTTCATTATACTTCCCATTGAATTATTTATCAGCATAGATCTGTGTTGGAATCAGACATTTTCCTTGGAAGGGAAATTTACGTCTAAATCATTAATAAGCATCAAATTCTTTGTTCTGAAGGCGGGAGACATTTCAATGCAGTAAGAAGGTGGGGGAGGGGGGATTTTTCACTGGTCCACCTACTGAA